>PYUH01004046.1:1644848-1658212 GCA_016808085.1 Suaeda aralocaspica
AAAAAAAAAAAAAAAAAAACATTAAAAAAACAAAAAAAAAAAAAAAATCCAAAAAGGAAACCCACTTTAGAAGTAAAAGAAAACCGCAAAAAATCAGTCAACGAGGAAAGAGAAACACCGAACCAAATAAATAAAATAAAAATTCAGAGGTGTGTTTGTTTGTAATTTTATTCTTATTGTGTAATTTGTGTTACTTCTTCNTTTTTTTTTTTTTTTTTTTTTTTTTTTTTTTATTATTATTATATTATTATTTTATATTTTAAAATACTAATATATAAATATAAATATAAATATAAATACAAACCCCCAATTTTCACCCTAAATAAAATTTCCTTCTCTTTTTAGGGAAAAAAAATATATCAAACTACTCTACTATTTTCATCACCAATTTCGTAATTTCATTCAATTTGTGATGAATTAACGAAGTTTTTTACAGTAATTTCGCCGATTTTAATTTTCTTAAAAAAAGGAAAATTAATAAAAAAAAGGGAGAAAAATTAGAGGAATAATAAGGGAGAAAATATTGAGGGAACGAAGAAGTACGATAATGGGGGCAGCAGGTTCCAAATTGGAGAAAGCCCTCGGTGATCATTTCCCTGAAGGTGAACGCTATTTTGGACTCGAGAATTTCGGCAACACTTGTTATTGTAACAGCGTTTTACAGGTTTTTTTTTCCGATTTTTTTCGGAATTTTAGGGTTTTTTTTTGTGTTTTTTGATTGATGTTGATTTTTTAGGGTTTTGGATTATTGGTTGAATTGTGAGTGATTTTTTGTTTGTTTTTTTGGTTGAATTGTTGGTGTTTTTGGATTGATTTGATTTAAGTTGTTGTTTTGAATTTTGATTGTTGTGAATGAATATGTGTTTGTTATTTGTTTGTTTTTGATTGATTTGTTTGAGAGCTGATTTTTTGATTTTGTGATGTTTGTTTAATTTGTTTGAGTTTGTGGTTTAAAGCTTTGAGATTGTTGTTTTGGTTGTTGTAATTTAAGTGTAATGTAGTTTGATGTTTGAGTGAGTCATTGGAATTAGAATGGTTAAAGGAGGGGATGAGATTTATCGTTGCGAGTTTGATGGAAAATTGGTTGTGGCGGTGGTGCGTGGGGTGGGGGAAGGCAATTGTTGGATGAATTGTAGCAGAAGGAGCTTCCGAAAGGTGTTCGATGATCACTTGTTGTGGAATGGTACAAGTGTCGTATGTGTGTTCGTAATAATCGGGTTTATTCTTGGATTTGCTTAGGTTCACGCTGATTATTTTCCTAAAGTGTTTCTGTTGATAAAAGAGGGACACTGACGGATGTAATTTATTTTGCTGGAGGCTGATGAAATGGAGTACAAGTTGATAAATGATAAAGTTTTTTATTGATTTTAACCTCGCATGAACTACCAAATGCTGCACGTTTCGTATGAGGTAGAAGAAAAGATTATAACTTAGAATCACCAAGAGATAAGAGCTATGATGATTTTAAATGTGTCTCTATTTAGTTGCCAGATTTTTTTTTTTCCTGTTGGTTAGGGCCCGGGGATGATTCTCTTGGTGAGGGTTTGGGGTAAAAAGCTTTGTGGATTTCAATGTCATTCTTTTGTTGTTTGTGTATTGCTCTATTGAATATATGTTCTCTCGTTGTAGTGGTTTCAGATGATGAGGGAGGTATTATTGCTTTAGTTCTGCTTCGTCATTAGGTTTTAGGCTTTAAAAGGCCTCCAAATATGGCTTGATAATGTTTATTTATAACACTTTCTTAATGGAGGGTAGCGCTGCTGTGCAAAGCTTGTTTCATGAGTGTCAATTATGTGGCAGTAGCTGCTTGTCATCTTATTATGTCATTTATTTAGAGTGTAAGTAATTTTCAGTATTTCAGTTTGCCTCCCATTCTGTTTCACATGCATTGATTTCATTGCAAAGAAAGGAAGTCAGATTGTGATCTGAAGATGTAATGGATGTGATCAAAGCAGAAAGTGTTCGAATTCATTGGCTTTGTTGTTGAAGTTTTCTGTGGAACTAAAACCTAAGAAACACACAACATAAGAAATTCACAAATCTTGAAGACTTTTACATGTTTAAGCAACAAGGGAAGGGGTAAATGTTATGTGGAATTAACAAAATACAAGCATGAAAGTAAAACCTATACATCCGAATATAATATCCCTTCAACTCTATTAAACTTTGAATCAATCAGGCAATCACTATAACTAGCCGAAGTTTAAAATAAATAATTTGGTCTCCCAAAAGGGATCTCATGTACATGAATTTAAATAACTAAATGAGGTACTGTGTAAAACCTGTTATCTAAAAAGTCTTTGCAAACATGTGTGTATCCACGTAGAACCTACAAATAAAGCAAAACTAAGCCCATTAACATGCCTAAGTTCATACTGTGTTGTAGAACCCACAAATAACTGTATCTCGTAGCAGAATTTGTATTTGTTATGTTTGGGGATTGAGATGCCTCTGTAGTTTTTTTGAATGCATGGTAGAAAGTTATGAGCTCATTGTTTGGAACTTTTGATATTGTAAATGACATGTAATATGGATTGATGTTTGAGTGAGTTTTTTTTTTTTTGGGAATAGGAGGGGTATGATTTGTTGTTGCGAGGTTGACAGAAAGGTGTTGGTGGTAGTGGTGGTGGTGCGTGGGGTGTGGGAAGGCAGTTGATGGATGAGCCATAGTAGGAGAGTTAGTGTTTGGAAGGTGTTGGATGATCACTTGTTGTGAACTATTATTTCAGATTAGCGAGGCAGCTTGTAATTGTTTTGGGTTGAAGATTGATATTTTTTACTCACCAATATCTTCAATGACAACAAAAAGGTCAATCTGAATACCATTCCGAGGACGTAGGGGGGATTATATCTACAAAATCTTACCCATAATCTCTATGAGAGAGTACGTTTTTCAAGACCTGCAGAGTGCTACAATTACTATTTCTTTGTAGAATCTTTATTTGACATTGTTAATATGCATGTTGTTACTTCAATACATTCTGTCTATTTAGTTGAGTGATCAGTACTGCATGTGTAGGAAGAAGAGGGAAGAATATGATGTCATAAGCAAAGATTTGTCTAAACTCCTTTTTGATTTCGAGGTTTAGCCAAAAAAAAAAAAACCTTTCTTGTCTTAGTATACGTATCTTGTTACTTTAGTTAGCTAGCTGCTGGTAGGGATATAATGGTCTGTTAAGTATGATGGACGATAGAGGTTTCCTATGGGTATGTCAAGATGGACTTGATGGAGATTGTTGATACTAATGATTTAGTGAAGGTGAATTTGAAAACTAGGTGCTGACTGGGAACTGTAGAGAGTTTCGTTTAAGTGAAAGAAATTGAATGAGATGCATTTCAGCTATATGACCAAATATATAGATTGTGATGATCAAATTCTCTTGATCTTCCCAAACCTATTCATATGTAAAGTTTCTGGTTTGTAGATTTCATCTTTTGCAAAATTATTTTATGATGTTTGAAACAATTTTGTAGTCTTTTAAATGTGTTCAGTTTCAAGATTTGCTGCTTGCAACATTTTGTTTTCCTTAAACCGATTTTCCTGTGTTTTTAAATTTGTTGAAAGATAATGTTGTAAAATAGCATCCCTCTTTAGATTTAAGAAAGAGTAAATTCTTTACCAACAGACTTTTTTGAACAAGCCTAACAATCTTATGCAACTTCCAATTGGGTCTGGATGTAATTCTCCTTTATCTTTTTTTGTGTCCAGGCTTTGTATTTCTGTGTCCCATTTCGTGAGAAATTGCTAGAGTACTATGAGAAGAACAAAAGTCCTGCTGATCCAGAGGAAAATTTGCTGACTTGTTTGGCAGATCTGTTTACGCAGGTACAGGATCATGTTATGCTATTTTTACTTTTATATTCGGTATTATTTACTGCCACTTGATTATCTTTAGGCGAGTGGACAATAGGGTGAAATCCACATACTATATAGAAAGGCTCATTCACCTTATTTCTAGATTGTTACTGTTCTATATGGGCTTTCTTCAATTTTTTTTGGCTTTAGTACTTTATTGTTGCCTGTTAATGAGTGAAACTGCTTGAGTGTTTAAGGAAACAAAATACTTACAAAGGATTTCTGTACATGGACCTCTGCTTACCAGATTTCAATAACGTTTTGAACTTTAGCATAAGCTTTCTTGTACGACCGCCCACACTTTGCTGTGGGTCTTGTAATTTTTTGGATAAACTGTGCTGTGGCCTGATTGTCTGTGTCGTTTTAACGATATTCTAGTTACACATATCCTATGTTAAATATGAGAGTGCATAAGGGGTGAGGAAAGCTGACTTGGTCAAATCTGGGCTTGGAGGAGCTATGTCTTGCAAGAAACTGACAAATATGTTGGGAGAGGCAAGAAAACTAGAACTGTCAAATTGGCTTTTAAGAATGCGAGCCAAATATGTTGCAATTTGTGTGTACATAATAGTGCTTAAAATTTAGGCCTATATTCCAGAAATGCATGGTTATCTTTCTCGTGGTCTGTGCACAAAAGTGTAGCTAGAATTTTAAGATGCTTTGAAGTCCAATGACTATCTCCATTGATTTCTTGTCATCTTTTTGAAAGAGAATGCAAATTGCACTTTTTAGCTGATGAAAATGTTTAATTTCTGCTGTACTTTGAAGTGGAATTGGATGACCAGATAATTGACGAGGAAAAAAGGACAAATGTTGGACGCTATCTGAACACCCTTTTGTTTTTTTATGCAGATAAGTTCCCAGAAGAAGAAGACAGGTGTAATTGCTCCCAAACGCTTTGTACAGAGAGTGAGGAAAGAAAATGAGCTTTTCCGTGGCTACATGCATCAAGTATGTTGCTTAGCATCACAATTGCTGTGCAAATACGATCAAATTAATTATGATCTTTCAGATCCCGTTAGACCTGAACCTGTGTGGTGGCTTAATTACATAATCTTGAACTTTAAAAGGCCTTTGTGGTTCACATTATTGTTTGGGTTGTGTTTTTTTCATCTGAAAACCCCTCTTCAATGCACTTTTGTTTTATTACTTCTGCTGTTGTTTGCTTGCGGTTTCATTTGATTGGATAGTTGGTCCAGTTGTGGTTTCACTTCTACCGTTTCCTTTACCAAGCTCTGAATTAAACAAGCTTTTCTTTAACACTTCCTAAAGCTATCACAAAAATCAACTGGTTTTTTGTGGAATTGTGACTTCTCTTTATCCCCCAAAAACGTATCTGAATTTTGAATTTAACCTTTTTTTTTTCATAAATCTTAACTCACATGAATTCTTGTCCAGATTGGACTTATTTGGTGAAGTCTACTGATTTGTATGTATATACGTAATTTGAGCTGACTTTGTTAGTTTTACAAAGCAGTATCAAAGTAGTAATTAACGATTATGTCTTGGTCAATCAGCGATGCTGCTCGTTTGATGTATAAAAGCTCTTTTCATGTGCTTCTCTTGTAAGATTGTCAGAATATTAAGTTAATGTTCTTGTGGGACTGCATTTTCTGAATTTCATGTTAATTTGCCCATTGTAACTATTGACGTTCAAATGCTTATTAAATTGGTTTGATCCATATGCAGGATGCTCATGAATTTCTGAACTTTTTGTTGAATGAGCTAGTTGACATATTGGAGAAAGAATCTTCTGCTGCAAAAGAAGGCTCGGAAAATTCTTCTGAAAAGGTTGCTAATGGACCAAGAAATGGCCTGGCCAATGGTGTACATAAGGAACCTCTTGTTACCTGGGTTCATAAGAATTTTCAGGTCTGACTGCATATAGAAGTGCTTTTTTGAGTTCTTTTCCCTTCTTTAATTCTTTAGTGTTTGTGTTTCTAGTTAGTAATCTGTACAAAGAAGTCAGATTAGGACTGTCTAGGTGTTCTGTTTGGACCACCTTTCGGAAGCTGAAGTCTGGATGTGCGCCCAAGAATTATATAGAAGTATTATGATGAATAGGATGTCCTGAACATGAAGAATCTTGGGAGCCGAGATCTTGATTATTGTTTTGCGTTGTGTAGAGATAGGAAGAGGTTCGTACACATTAGTCTTTGTCGCTGTAGAAAATGTCTTTGGTGGAAGTCTTGGGCTATTGGTTGTTAGACATGTTATCTTAACTTCTGCTTATGCACAGTAATTAACTTCAGCCAAGTGTTGGGTTGTTTCAACATAAAGGGTGTATTTAAAGTCATCAAAGACCAAATATAATGGAGTAGTAGCTTACTCTTTCTTTTAAGCCTTTTTATACTACACTATTGTTGTGCTCTTTTTCTAATTGCAACTGCAGCAGTGTGTATTACATGTAATATTTTTATCATGTTAGAATATCTGGAGATTTACAGGTTTTGACAATGAGATGCAAATGCAGGGTATATTGACAAATGAAACGAAGTGCTTGAGGTGTGAGACTGTGACAGCTAGAGATGAGACATTCTTCGATTTGAGTCTTGATATTGAACAAAACAGCTCCATTACTAGTTGCCTGAAGAACTTCAGCTCAACCGAAACTCTAAATGCCGAGGATAAGTTCTTCTGTGACAAATGTTGTAGGTAAGCTTCATCTTACTCTTCTCTTTTTTTTTCCTGTTGTGTTTCGTATAGCAAATAGATTTGTTTGCATATCAGTGCCCATGCCTAAGTGTAAAGGGTTTTGGTATGCTTGTAAAACGATGGACCATGTGTAAGACGTACATTTTTTTTTTGTCTTAAACGAAAAGATTATTCTTACTTTCACATTAATTTCTATTGAAATCAGCAGTTGTATGAAACTGCTTGCCTCTTTTAGTGCATTTGCAAAATAAAATTTCCCTAATTTTACGCAGTTTGCAAGAAGCTCAGAAGAGAATGAAGATTAAAAAGCCTCCTCACGTCCTAGTGATTCACTTGAAGCGCTTCAAATACATTGAGAATCTTGGCCGATACAAAAAACTCTCTTATCGAGTTGTGTTTCCATTAGAGCTTAAATTAACCAACACAATGGAGGATGCAGACTCGGAGTACTCTTTATTTGCTGTTGTTGTACATGTGGGGACAGGACCAAACCATGGTCACTATGTCAGCCTTGTGAAAAGCCACAATCACTGGTTGTTTTTCGATGACGAGAATGTTGATATGATAGACGAGGCTGCTGTGCAGACGTTCTTCGGATCAGCTCAGGAGTATTCAAGCAACTCAGAACATGGGTATATCTTGTTTTATGAACGGCTTTCAAGTGACGCAAGTTAGCGGCAAATTTTTGATCTTCAACAGCTTGTGTGACTGTGTGAGATGAGCTCGAAAACTTCAAGATGTTCTGTTGTACAGAGGATGCAGTATCGTTTTCTTTTACGTTCTCTATGTTTACATGGGAACGACAATAAGTCGACTGTAAATGACAGTGCAGAAAGATGTACACTAACTTATGGGCTGCTGGTAATTGCAAAATGGGATTATATGCAGTTCAGCTCGTGATCTTTTGACTTTGTTCTGCCATTGACCAGCTGGGCTATCGTTATACTGTACTTCTACTTTATTACTCGGAAGTCCTGTAATCTGCTGGCTTGCAATCGTATCTTTATAGTTCATGTTTCATTGGTAGGATGTGTAGAGAAACAGCAAATAATTCTTTGATGCTTTTCCTTTCTAACTTCATAATTATTAGGGTAACAACATGGTCAAACAGTTATTTTACTCTTTAATAGGAGTTTTTAAAAATGGAAATCTTCATTGTTTTTCTCCCTTCTTTTTTTGACAACAATCTTCAGAGTCTTTTGGAATGTAAAGTCCGCTTTTCCCTCTTAGCTTTTGACTCATGTAAAGGATGTAAAAGCCTAAAAGGTGATTTTGAGTTATAGATATTTAACAAGGGGTTAATTTTACGACATTAGATAGGGTGATTTAAGTCCCCTTGCGTCAACCTGCAAATACTTCTTTAGATTCTTAGGTTGATTCTGCAATGGCGCGTTGCTATAAGGGAAATAGTTTTATGAAATTTAATTAGCAGTTGCTAAAAATATAGTTAGGTTTAACCTTAGAAGTACTCGGTGAATTTTTAAAACTATGAGAATAACTAATATATTTTGTGAAAACTCGAAACTGCCTGATAAAAATATCGAAGTATTTTTGGTCATTCTTCTACTGACGTACCAGAAGATGGAGCTACATCAACCCACAGAAACTACAAGAATTCTCCTTTAAATCTTGTTGGGCCAAAATATTTTTCGTACCTTCCTACCTTTCCCAAACTTTGTCCAAATTGAGTTTTGGGGTTCAAAATCTGAAATTCTAGATTTGAAAATTTTGATCCTTCAGAATTCTAAAGGCAGGTATATCTAACCAAAAGCACAATTCGTAAAAGGTTCTGGTATGTTTTTGTTGTACATTCAAGGAATTATCTTCTCAATACCAATATAATTGTTGAGGGATAATATATGACTAATCGAATATAAAAGAAAACTCAGTTGTCAATTCTAAACATCGCATTAGTTATGATAACAATATAAAAACATAATTACATGGCTGTAGTAGAAATGTAGAAAAGTCTATAACTTCTTTACTACCTTTTTTTTTTTAAAAAAAAAGTTAACATAATTGACCTCACTTCCCCTACCTCGTGATATAAAATTTTCATAAATGCAATTAGCACATGACGTAATTCTGTAAATAGGAGTCATTGGAAATGGCTGTCCATCAAAGCAAAGTAAAATCATCATTTTAACAAACCCAGCTACACGAAATAACATTAACTGGTAAGTGGTAAAATTATGGTATTAACATATACATGTCACAGCAACATTTTCAAACTTACATCTCCGATCGAATGGCATGGACACAGATTGCAAAGCAATAATTTCAAATGGAAAATAAATATGCTGAAGGGCTAAATTACAGGCATATTTAACAAAGTCAATCTTGTTCCAAAGATTTTCTACTTCTAACCTGTGGTGTCAAACTGCCTTCTACATACCAATCTTCTAAAGGTTCTCCTAATTAATGCTATATATTTATTTACATGAAAAACTATTGCCTTTCCGTCCAATTAAGGTGCAGACAGTTCACTTTATGTACAAGTTACACAAATTAGAATGAACAAGCCATAATAAATCATTGAAATGCTATAGCCATGAAGTTGTCATCTTCCAATAAGCTTTCAACATCAATCATATCCTCTTCACCTTCAACTGGTTCAATTTCTGAGCTGCTTAAAATGCTTTCGTGCACCTGATGTAACAATTGGTAGATAAATCAGGGGGCTGAAGAAAACAATTGGCAACTTCAATTTTAGGAATAAGTGGCTGGTTTCAACAGATACAAGGCAACTTGAAAGTCACTCAAGAAAACGTTATTCACAAAAAAGAAGTAAATTCTCCACATGAATTTTTTTCTGCCAAGGTCAGACAAAATCATGCATCTTCAATTGTGCCTAAACATAACAAGTTAGGAGGGGAAGGGAAATAGGAAGGAGGGGAGGGGAAAGAAAGGGAGAGGTGGAGCTCCAATATTCCTCAGAATTTCCTTGTAATAGACTAACTCAGGGGAGGGCAATATCGGTAGTCAAGTATTATTAGATTTTACTGTTTTAGTCTTTAGAGCTCTAGTATAATAAGGAGAGCAACAGGAAGAAGTAGGCAGAATTTTGTAAGGGAAACTTTGAGAGAGTCATGGCCTAAAGCCATTGTCCGAAAGTGATAACCTAAAGTTATCGAGAGAGTGATAGCCTTGATCTATCATTTGTACTTTCTTTTTCCATTATCATTAGGAATATCACCTTTCTACCATTTTTGGTTGCAAATTATTGTCAACTCTTCTGAAAATTTAAGTCTATATTGTGAGTGTTGTACTGCTACATCAGTCCATTACACTCCCCAAAATGGGAGGGGTGGTGGTTTCTTAAAAAGACCGCCACCCCTAAGTCCCTCTTCCTCCCTTAAACATTGTTTGGATACAAGGAATTAGAGAAAAAGGGAGGGAAGGGAAAGGAAGGGGGAAAGCTCCCTTGTTTGGATAATTGGTTGGGGAAAGGAGGGAGAGAGGGAAGGACAGAGGAAGATTCATTTTCCCTCCAAAATTGGAGAGATTTGGAAGAAAAATGAAGCTTCCTTTCTCCCTTCCTTTCTTTCCCTTCCCCTTCCTCCTATTTCTTCTCCCTTTCCCTTCCAAATTGTTATCAAAACATAGTGTTAGGTCCCTTTCCTTCCTCCAACCACTTGTACATACAAGGAAATTTGTTCCCCCTTTTTTTTTCCCTTTCCTTTGATTTCTTTCAATTCAAACAAAGGATTAATCAGTCCCACATTCTGCCTCAGTTAACGGGACATAAAAAAGACAAACAAGGAGAAGAAACCAACATTAAACTTTTATCAATCCCAATTCATCAAGGCAACATTTTGTTGAATGGAAAACAAACTCAACACAAAAATAATAACATCCATGAGAAACATTTGTGGGGGGATAAAAGTAAATAGATATTTAATTTAAGGAAAAAAAAACCCGGAAGAAGGTGACGATATATAATCTAGAATAGAAGCTAGGAAAAAGGTGACAAAATAGAGAGGCATATATGGCATACTCCATTCTCCGAAGCATATTCCTAATGAAAATTCTCTTTCACTCTCAAAACCAATCGTGTTCATCCCCAACCTCAGCAAATCCACCCATACAGGAGGTAACAACAAAAGGGAAAACCAAGAAAAAGTCAACTTCCTTTCTAGGTCCTTAAAAAAAACCTACATAATTTCACACTAACAATCTCATACTCTCCTCACACCAATCCACTTTGAGTCATCACTAATCTCTAGGTCTTACATGGAAAGACATCACTTAAGTTGACTTTGTAATACTTTTGAACAAACAATCTCATACTCTTCTCACCCAATCCACTTTAACAACTATATCATTACATAGTTTCAGTGAGGATTAAGAATAAAGATTTATATGTTTAGCATATTGATACCTGATTTTTTTGGAAACCTTCTACAGCAGTTAGAAGCCTTCGATACTGTGCTCTTCCCTCAGGATATTGAACCATGGATTTCACCCTGACAAGGGCTTTTTGTAGCCTTTCTTCAGTTTGCTTCCTTCCTTCCTTCAAATAATCATAATCATCGTCTTCAGAAGGTTTACTAGGTGCTTCTTGTGGCACTTCACTCACTTTTGTAACTTGCATACTGGATGCTTTATTATGGGCATCAGGACGAAAACCACGTAGTCCAGTCCCTTTTCTTCTCCATCGCAGAATAACTTTCTCCAGTATTCCAACAGACCACACAACTGTTTTGTATCGTTTTCTCACCTGGTGACCTCTTACATGGGCCTTAAAAAAAAGATTTAAAAAGATATATGTCAGATAAAGCACTTCAGCATTTAACATTTTGCAACGAAAATTAACTCAGATAAAAAAAATATAGTGATCAAATACTAAATGTCAAGTGTAACACCAAAATGCATGCAGAAAAGGAGGTATACAAAGCTTAACAAGAATCACCACAGCACAAACCACCTTACCACCCCCAACTGGTCAATGGTAAGAAATCGCTAAATTAGAGACAAAAAAAAGAAAAAAAAAGAAAAAGAACACGATCATGCACCTGAATCTTAACAACTCTTTCCCGGATAATTAAAAATTCCTTTCTCTTCTTCCAACCACGATATTTTTTCTGTATACTAGTTGCAGCAGAATGAGCATGCTCATCAGGATGCCTTGGCCTCTGGATCCTGGATGACACAAGTGAAAGCAACTGTTCATCACTTAACAAAGACTCATCTTCATTGGCACCCTTGCTAATGACTTGCTTCCTTTGGAATGACTGCATTCTGAAAACTTGGTGGATACGACCAGCAGCTTGAGTGGCATTCCGAACAGCAGCTAAGGAATCCTTGAGTGACAAATCTGATCCATCACCTTCTTCACCAGGGGTCGCTACCTTGTCTTTCATTGTTTGTACAGCTTTACTCATAGATTCTTCTGCTGGAGTATCTACCTTTCGGTCAGTCATTGTCAGGGTCTCAAGGTGAGCAGTTAAGGAATGCTCAGCAAGGAAACCAGATATTCCTTTGTATCCATTAGCTGAAGCCAAGTCAGCAGCAGTTCTACCCAGAGTAAATTCTGGCGAAGGATCAGTCAAAGCTCCTGATGCAGCTTCCAGTGCAACAAGAAGGGCTACTGTCTTCTCTCTAGAATTTATAATGGTTTACAATATATACAAAGAAAAAGGTTTACTCAGTAGAAAACTAAATGAACAAGCTCACCAGAATCATATAGAAAAGAAAAAAGGAGCAAATGTGAATGTAGTAAAACTAACCGCCCATAGAAAGCAGCCCAGTGGAGTGCCGTCCATCCATTAATATCCCGGAAATTCACACTAACACCGGCAGCTATCGTAGGAGGGATAACCCAATCAAAACCAAGTGCAGCAGCTAGATGTAGCAAACCTTGCCCCTCTTCATCAAGCACATTTGGTCCTTTTCCATCGTCACTTACCTTGTCAAACAGCCACGAAACCACTTGTTCTTTCAGGTTTTGTTCAACCCCTAAACAGAGCTCGTCTTCCATTAAAAGCAGAATTTTTCTAAAAACTGGCTCCTTCACTCTAATACTCTCAGAAGTAGAATCAAATTTTCGAGGTGATTCCACAGATAGAAGCTTTCGAAGTCGGAGACATAGCTGCTTCTCTGTCATACCATGTCCACTAACATTTATGTTGTTGGTAGCTTGATTCTCAACGAGATATTCAAATTCCCGCACTTGACTACAAGCAAATCTGTTGGAACAGGTGATATAGAAAGGAACCTGACCAGCACTATGCGATGGAGCAAAGCAACAAAGAACGCCATTACCAATAACTTGAGCAGGCACCTCCACCTCCCCAAACATGCACGACCACTTATACTTGAAAACCTCTGAGGGAGTCACCAAAAATTTTCCAGTGATAACAACCTGCCATTTACAAAAACAATGAAAATCATTCAGGGTATATTTTTACAATTTTACACATCTATTTTAGTTCCGAAAATGTTTCGCACAATCGCACAGTATTTTAGGGGATGAAATCAGTTTCATTTGTCAACCAAGGATTATACACCATTTAGAAGATGCTTTCAAAGGCCCATGAATGTGAAAGACAATATGTAATCAATCTACTTAATAGAAGTAGCATAGTGAGTTTTACTTAGCTTCTCCCCAACCTACACTAACAAAAATTGTGGTTGTGTTGATCATGCTCTTATTTTTGGAAAAATGCCTTATACATTTAGCCGCCGGGTTTGATGCCTTTCTTATCATGAATTTCTAAGATTCGTAATAATCAAGGTTGTGTAATCTGAAATCTGTAATCTTAGTCGTAAGACGATCTGGGCAGATTCGTATGAATCGTGAATATGTACTCATAATTTAAGAGTCGTATAATCTGAAAATATCATACTGATG
>PYUH01004046.1:1658237-1695962 GCA_016808085.1 Suaeda aralocaspica
CCGGTATTATTTACTGCCACTGATTACTACTGATTTAGGAGATGGACATTAGGCTGGTGACTGGATCCACATACTATATTGGAAGGTTCGCAAGGATGCCCTGGATAGTATTCCTAAGGCAATGTTTACGTGGCGATATGGGCTTTCTTCAATTTTTTTTGGTCTTGTATTGACTTATGGGGGCTGTGAATGAATGACTGCTTGAGTGTTTAAGGAACAAACATACTTACAAAGGATTTCTGTCATGGACCTCTGCTTACCAGATTTCATAACGTTTGAATCTTAGCATAAGCTGTTCTTGTACGACCGCCCACACTTTGCTGTGGGTCTTGTAATTTTTTGGCGATAAACTGTGCTGTTGCTCTGATTGTCTGGTCGTTTTTAACGATATTCTAGTTACACATATCCTATGTGAATATGAGAGTGCATAAGGGGTAGGAGGAAAGCTGACTGGTCAAATCTGGGCTGGGAGCTATGTCTTGCAAGAAACTGACAAATATGTTGGGAAGGCAAGAAAACTAGAACTGTCAATTGGCTTTTAAGAATGCGAGCCAAATATGTTGCAATTTGTTGACATAATAGTGCTTAAAATTTAGGCCTAATTCCAGAAAAGCATGGTTATCTTTCTGCGGGTCTGTGCCACAAAAGTGTAGCTAGAATTTTAAGATGCTTTGAAGTCCAATGACTATCTCCATGATTTCTTGTCATCTTTTGAAAGAGATGCAAATTGCCTTTTTTAGCTGATGAAAATGTTTAATTTCTTCTGTACTTTGAAGTGGAATTGGATGTACCAGATAATTGACGAGGAAAAAAGGACAATGTTGGACGCTATCTGAACACCCTTTTGTTTTTTTATGCAGATAAGTTCCCAGAAGAAAAGACAGGTGTAATTGCTCCCAAACGCTTTGTACAGAGAGTGAGGAAGAAAATGAGCTTTTCCGTGGCTACATCATCAAGTATGTCTCTTAGCATCACAATTGCTGTGCAAATACGATCAAATTAATTTGATCTTTCAGATCCCGTTAGACCTGAACCTGTGTGGTGGCTTAATTACATAATCTTAACTTTAAAAGGCCTTTGTGTTCACATTATTGTTTGGGTTGGTGTTTTTTTCATCTGAAAACCCCTCTTCAATGCACTTTGTTTTATTACTTCTGCTGTTTTTGCTTCGGTTTCATTGATTGGATAGTTGGTCCAGTTGTGGTTTCACTTCTACCGTTTCCTTTACCAAGCTCTGAATTAAACAAGCTTTTCTTTAACACTTCCTAAAGCTATCACAAAATCAACTGGTTTTGTGGAATTGTGACTTCTCTTTATCCCCCAAAAACGATCTGAATTTTGAATTTAACCTTTTTTTTCATAAATCTTAACTCACATGAATTCTTGTCCAGATTGGACTTATTTGGTGAATCTACTGATTTGTTTGTATATACGTAATTTGAGCTGACTTTGTTAGTTTTACAAAGCAGTATCAAAGTAGTAATTAACGATTATGTCTTGGTCAATCAGCGATGCTGCTCGTTTGATGTATAAAGCTCTTTTCATGTGCTTCTCTTGTAAGATTGTCAGAAATAGTTAATGTTCTTGTGGGACTCATGTTTCTGAATTTCAGTTTAATTTGCCCATTGTAACTATTGACGTTCAAAGCTTATTAAATTGGTTTGATCCATATGCAGGATTCTCATGAATTTCTGAACTTTTGTTGAATGAGCTAGTTGACATATTGGAGAAGAATCTTCGTCCTGCAAAGAAGGCTCGGAAATTCTTCTGAAAAGGTTGCTAATGGACCAAGAAATGGCCTGGCCAATGGTGTACATAAGGAACCTCTTGTTACCTGGGTCATAAGATTTTCAGGTCTGACTGCATATAGAAGTGCTTTTTGAGTTCTTTTCCCTTCTTTAATTCTTTAGTGTTTGTGTTTCTAGTTAGTAATCTGTACAAAGAAGTCAGATTAGGCCTGTCTGTGTTCTGTTTGGACCACCTTCGGAAGCTGAAGTCTGGATGTGCGCCCAAGAATTATATAGAAGTATTATGATAATAGGATGTCCTGACATGAAGACTTGGGACCGAGATCGTTGATTATTGTTTTGCGTTGTGTAGAGATAGGAAGAGGTTCGTACACATTAGTTCTTTGTCGCTGTAGAAATGTCTTTTGGAATCTTGGGCTTTGTTTTAGACATGTTATCTTAACTTCTGCTTATGCACAGTAATTAACTCAGCCAGTGTTGGGTTGTTTCAACATAAAGGGTGTATTTAAGAAAGAAAAAAAGGGATCATCAAAACCAATATAATGGTATAGCTTACTCTTTTTTTAAGCCTTTTTATACTACACTATTGTTGTGCTCTTTTTCTAATTGCACTGCAGCAGTGGTATTCATAATGTTTTTTATCATTTAGAATATCTGGAGATTTAGGTTTTGACAAGATGAATGCAAATGCAGGGTATATTGACAAATGAAACGAAGTGCTTGAGGTGTGAGACTGTGACAGCTAGAGATGAACATTCTTCGATTTGAGTCTTGATATGAACAAAAACAGCTCCATTACTAGTTGCCTGAAGAACTTCAGCTCAACCGAAACTCTAAATGCCGAGGATAAGTTCTTCTGTGACAAATGTTGTAGGTAAGCTTCATCTTACTCTTCTCTTTTTTTTCACTGTTGGTGTTTCGTTATGCAAATAGATTGTGTTTGCATATCAGTGCCATGCCTAAGTGTAAGGGTTTTGTGTATGCTGTAAAACGATGCGACCATGTGTAAGATGTACATTTTTTTTTTGTTCTGTAAACGAATAGGATTATTCTTACTTTCACAATTATTTCTATTGAAATCAGCAGTTGTATGAAACTGCTTGCCTCTTTTAGTGCATTTGCAAAATAAAATTCCTAATTTTACGCGATTTGCAAGAACAAGCTCGAAGAGAAATGAAGAATAAAAAGCCTCCTCACGATCCTAGTGATTCACTTGAGCGCTTCATACTTGAGAATCTGGCCGATACAACAAAACTCTCTATCGAGGATTTGTGTTCCATAGAGCTTAAATTAACCACACAATGGAGGATGCAGACTCGGAGTAACTCTTTATTTGCTGTTGTTGACATGGGGGACAATGAATCCATGTCGCCTGCGAAGCTAACCGCAATCGGGCTGGGTTGTTTAATTCGACGACGAGAATGTGATATGATGACGAGGCTGCTGTCAAACTTCTGGATCAGCTCAGAGTAGTCAAGCAACTCAGAAAACATGGTATATTCTTGTATAAAAATAAATGACGAGACGGTAATGGGTAGAATGCGCTCATGCCGAGTTAGCGGCAAATTTTTTGATCTTCCAACGCTTTGTACGTGTGAGATAGAGCTCGAAACTAATCAAAGATGTTTGTGTACAGAGGAGGTGCAGTATCGTTTTCTTTTACGTTCTCATGTTTTACATGGGAACGACAATAAGTCGACTGTAAATGACAGTGCAGAAAGATGTACACTAATTATGGGCGCTGGTATGTGACAAAATGGGATTTAAGCAGTTTCAGCTCGGATCTTTTGACTTTGTTCTGCCATTGACCAGCGGGCTATCGTATATGTACTTCTACTTTATTAACCTCGAGTCCTGTATCTGCTGGCATTGTGGCAAATGCGTATCTTTATAGTTCATGTTTCATTGGTAGGATGGTTTGAGAGAAAAACACAGCAATAACTTAGCTTTTCCTTTCTCTTCAAAGTATAGGGGTAACACTGGTCAAACAGTTATTTTACTCTTAATAGAGGTTTTTAAATGGAAAAAAAAACTTCATTGTTTTTCTCCCTTCCTTTTTTGACAACAACTTCAGAGTCTTTTGGAATGTAAAGTCCGCTTTCCCTCTAGACTTTTGACTCATGTAAAGGATGTAAAGCCTAAAAGGTGATGAGTGATAAAAAATTAATACAGCTAAGGGGAATTTACGACATTAGTAGGGTGATTTAAGTCCCCTGCGTCAACCGCAATACTTCTTGATTCTTAGTTGATTCTGCAATGGCGCTTGCTAAGAGAATTAGTTTTTGAAAGATTTAATTAGCAGTGTGCTAAAAATATAGTTAGTTTAAACCTTAGAAGTACTCGTGAATTTTTAAAACTAGGAAATAACCTAATATATTTGTGAAAACCTCGAAACTGCCTGATAAAAAATATCGAAGCTATTTTTGTCACTTCTCACTACGGACGTACCAAAATGGAGCTACATCAACCCACAGAAACTACAAAATTCTCCTTAAATCTTGTTGGGCCAAAATTTTTTTCGTACCTTCCTACCTTTCCCAAACTTTGTCCAATTGAGTTTTGGGGTTCAAAATCTGAAATTCTAGATTTGAAAATTTTGATCCTCAAATTCTAAAGGCAGGTATATCTAACCAAAAGCACAATTCGTAAAAGGTTCTGGTATGTTTTTGTTGTACATTCAAGGAATTATCTTCTCAATACCAATATAATTGTTGAGGGATAATATATGACTAATCGAATATAAAGAAAACTCAGTTGTCAATTCTAAACATCGCATTAGTTATGATAACAATTAAAACAATTACATGGCTGTAGTAGAAATGTAGAAAAGTCTATAACTTCTTTACTACCTTTTTTTTTAAAAAAAAGTTAACATAATTGACCTCACTTCCCCTACCTCGTGATATAAAATTTTCATAAATGCATTAGCACATGACGTAATTCTGTAAATAGGAGTCATTGGAAATGGCTGTCCATCAAAGCAAAGTAAAATCATCATTTTCACAAACCCAGCTACACGAATAACATTAACTGGAAGTGGTAAAATTATGGTATTAACATATACATGTCACAGCAACATTTTCAAACTTACATCTCCGATCGAATGGCATGGACACAGATTGCAAAGCAATAATTCAAATGGAAAAATATGCTGAAGGCTAAATTACAGGCTATTTAACAAAGTCAATCTTGTTCCAATTAATTTCTTCACTTCTAACTTTGACAACTGACCTCTACACAATTTCAACTAAAAAAAGTGTCTTCCAAAATTATCCTAATTAGGAATTTTCATAAAGACATAAGTTCCAGCTTGCGTCCAATTACATGTACACAAAAGACAGTTCACTTATATGTTACAGTTCACACAAATTAGAATGACAACCAATAAATCATTGAAATGCTTAGCACATGAAGTTGTCATCTTCAAAACTTCAATCAAATTAGTCACTTCACCTTCAACGTTCAATTTCTCTGCTATAAAATGCTTTCGTGGCACCTGATGTAAACAATTGGTAGATAATCAGGGGCGAAGAAAACAATTGGCAACTTCAATTTTAGGAATAGTGGCTGGTTTCAACAGATACAAGGCAACTTGAAAGTCACTCAGAAAACGTTATTACACAAAAAGAAGTAAATTCTCCACATGAATTTTTTCTGCCAAGGTCAGACAAATCATCATCTTCAATTGTGCCTAAACATAACAGTTAGGAGGGGAAGGGAATAGGAAGGAGGGGAGGAGAAAGGGAAGGTGGAGCTCCATATTCCTCAGAATTTCCTTGTAATAGACTAACTCAGGGGAGGGCATATCGGTAGTCAAGTATTATTAGATTTTACTGTTTTGCTTTAGAGCTCTAGTATAATAAGGAGAGCAACAGGAAGAAGTAGGCAGAAATTTTAGGAAACTTGAAGATCATGGCCTAAACCATTGTCCAAAGTGATACCTAAATGTATAGAGGATAAAGCCTGATCTCATGTTGTCTTTCTTTTCCATTATCATTAGGAATATCACCTTTCTAACCATTTTGTGGTTGCAATTATTGTCAAACTCTTCTGAAATTTAAGTCTATATTGTGAGTGTTTGTACTCTACATCAGTCCATTACACTCCCCAAAATGGAGGGGTGGTGGTTCTCTTAAAAAGACCGCCACCCCAAGTCCCCCCCTACCCCACTCCCTTAAACATGTTTGGATACAAGGAATTAGAGAAAAAGAGGGAGAAGAAAGGGGAGGGAAGGGAAGCTCCCTTGTTTGGATAATTGGTTGGGGAAAGGAGGGAGAGAGGGAAGGACAGAGGAAGATTCATTTTCCCTCCAAAATTGGAGAATTTGGAAGAAAATGAAGCTTCCTTCTCCCTTCCTTTCTTCCCTTCCCCTTCCTCCTATTTCTTCTCCCTTTCCCTTCCAAATTGTTATCAAAACTGAGGTTAGCCCTTTCCTTCCTCCACCACTTGTACATACAAGGAAATTTGTTCCCCCTTTTTTTTTCCCTTCCTTTGTTTCTTCATTCAACACAGGATTAATCAGTCCCACATTCTGCCTCAGTTAACGGGACTAAAAAAGACAAACAAGGAGAAGAAACCAACATTAAACTTTTATCAATCCCAATTCATCAAGCAACATTTTGTTGAATGGAAAACAACTCAACACAAAAATAATAACTCCATGGAAAACATTTGTGGGGGATAAAGATAAATAAGATATTTAATTTAAGGAAAAAAACCCGGAAGAAGGGACGATATATAATCTAGAATAAAGCTAGGAAAAAGGTGACAAATAGAGAGGCTAATATGGATACTCCATTCTCCGAAGCATATTCCTAATGAAAATTCTCTCTTCACTCTCAACACCAACGTGTTCACCCCAACCTCACAAATCCACCCATACGAGGGTACAACAAAGGAAAACCAAGAAAAGTCAACTTCCTTTCTAAGGTCCTTAAAAAAAACTACCATAATTTCACACTAACAATCTCATACTCTCCTCACACCAATCCACTTTGAGTCATCACTAATCTCTAGGTCTTACATGGAAAGACATCACTTAAGTTGACTTTGTAATACTTTTGAACAAACAATCTCATACTCTTCTCACCCAATCCACTTTAAACTATAATCATTACATAGTTTCAGTGAGGATTAAGAATAAAATTTATATGTTAGCAATTTGATACCTGATATTTTTTGAAAAACCTTCTACAGCAGTTAGAAGCCTTCGATACTGTGCTCTCCCTCAGAATGAACCATGGATTTCACCCGACAAGGGCTTTTTGTAGCCTTTCTTCAGTTGCTTCCTTCCTTCCTTCAAATAATCATATCATCGTCTTCAGAAGGTTTCTAGGTGCTTCTTGTGGCCCTTCACTCACTTTTGTAACTTGCATACTGGATGCTTTTTATGGGCATCAGACGAAACCACGTAGTCCAGTCCCTTTTCTTCTCCATCGCAGATAACTTTCTCCAGTATTCCACAGACCACAAAACAACTGTTTTGTATCGTTTTTCTCACCTGGTGACCTCTTACATGGCCTTAAAAAAAGATTTAAAAAGATAATGTCAGATAAAGCCCTTCAGCATTTAACATTTTGACAACGAAAATTAAACTCAGATAAAAAAAATATAGATGATATCAAAACTAAATGTCAAGTGTAAACCCAAAATGCATGCAAGAAAGGAGGTATACAAAGGCTTAACAGAATCACCACACACAAACCACTTACACACCCCCAACTGGTCAAGGAAGAAATCGCTAAAATATAGAAAAAAAAAAGAAAAAAAGAAAAAGAACACCGATCATGCACACTGAATCTTAACAACTCTTTCCCGATAATTAAAAATTCCTTTCTCTTCTTCCAACCACGATATTTTTTCTGTATACTTTGCAGCAGAATGAGCATGCTCATCAGAATGCCTTGGCCTCTGGATCCTGGATACACAAGTGAAAGCACACTGTTCATCACTTAACAAAGACTCTACTTCATTGGCACCCCTGCTAATGACTTGCTTCCTTTGGAATGACTGCATTCTGAAACTTGGTGGATACACCAGCAGCTTGAGTGGCATCTCCAACAGCAGCTAAGGAATCCTGAGTGACAAATCTGATCCATCACCCTCTTCACCAGGGTCGCTCCTTGTCTTTCATTGTTTGTACAGCTTTACCAGAGATTCTTCTGCTGGAGTATCTACCTTTCGTTGAGTCATTGTCAGGGTCTCAAGGTGAGCAGTTAAGGAATGCTCAGCAAGGAAACCAGATATTCCTTTGTATCCATTAGCTGAAGCCAAGTCAGCAGCAGTTCTACCCAGAGTAATTCTGGCGAAGGATCATCGAAAGCTCCTGATGCAGCTTCCAGTGCAACAAGAAGGGCTACTGTCTTCCTCTCTAGAATTTATAATGGTTTACAAATATACAAAGAAAAGGTTTTACTCAGTAGAACTAAATGCAAGCTACACCGAATCAATATAGAAAAAAGAAAAAAAAGCAACATGGATGTGTTAAACATAACCGCCCTAGAAAGCAAGCCCATGGAGTGCCGTCCATCCACATTAATATCCCGAAATTCACACTAACACGCTAAGCGAAAAATCTAATCGTAAGGTGAGGAAACACCCAACAAACAGTGCAGACTATAGTACACACCTGCCCCTCTTCATCAAGCCCATTTGGTCCTTTTCCATCGTCACTTACTCTTGTCAAACAGCCACGAAACCACTTTTGTTCTTTCAGTTTGTTCAACCCCTAAACAGAGCTCGTCTTCCATTAAAGCAAATTGTTTCTAAAAACTGGGCTCCTTCACTCTAATACTCTCAGAAGTAGAATCAAATTTTCGAGGTGTATTCCACAGATAGAAGCTTTCGAAGTCGGGACATAGCTGCTTCTCTGTCATACCATTCCACTAAGAACATTTATGTTTTTGGTAGCTGATTTCTCAACGAGATATTCAAATTCCCGCACTTGATACAGACAAATGCTGTTGGAACAGGTGATATAGAAAGGAACCTGACCACACTAGCGATGGAGCAAAAAGAAACAAAGAACGCCATAACCAATAACTTGAGCAGGCACCTCCACCTCCCCAAACATGCACGACCACTTATACTTGAAAACCTCTGAGGGAGTAACCAAAAATTTCCAGTGATAACAACCTGCCATTTACAAAAACAATGAAAATCATTCAGGGTATATTTTTACACATTTTAACCATCTATTTTGTTCCGAAAATGTTTCGCACAATCGCACAGTATTTAGGGGATGAAATCAGTTTTCATTTGTCAACCAAGGATAATAACACCATTTAGAAGATGCTTTCAAAGGCCCATGAATGTGAAAGACAATATGTAATCAATCTACTTAATAGAAGTAGCATTGAGTTTTACTTAGCTTCTCCCCAACCTACACTACAAAAATTGTGTGTGTGTTGGATCATGCTCTTATTTTTGGGAAAAATGCCTTATACATTTAGCCGCCGGGTTTGATGCCTTTCTTATCATGAATTTCTAAGATTCGTAATAATCAAGTTGTTGTAATCTGAAATCTGAATCTTAGTCGTAAGCATCAGGGCAGATTCGTATGAATCGTGAATATGTCTCATATTTAAGAGTCGTATAATCTGAAAATATCATACTGATGCGATTTAAATAACCAATAAAAGAAAACTATAACTTTTAGGTTGTGTAGGGATAACATCATAAGGTTCATCAGTATGATATTTTCAGATTATACGACTCTTAAATTATGAGTACATATTCACGATTCATACGAATCTGCCCAGATCGTCTTACGACTAAGATTACAGATTTCAGATTACACAACCTTGATTATTACGAATCTTAGAAATTCATGATAAGAAAGGCATCAAACCCGGCGGCTAAATGTATAAGGCATTTTTTTATTTTTATGATACTAGTGGCAATATAAAGACTATAATATGACCTAACTGTGTTGGTTACTTTCTACAAATGTTACTATAAGGAATAGTTAACTAGTTCTACTAAGCCTTTCGATCCTCATCTACTAAAGTTTGGAATTTAAAATCTAATTATCCAACGGCATATATTCTAAAAACAATGCTAATTGCCCTCATGAATGGAACGTCATCCTTCTCTTCCTAATAAGGTATGTAGGCAATTATTTCCTTTCCACTAAACAAACCAAAAAAATCATATTATAAGAAATTCATTTCTGCAATCAAACCAAAAGCCACCTTAGTTTCACTGTCTGTGGAAGCACAACTTGGTGAGAAGTCTTGAATGTCAAACAGTTGATCTTGGCCAATTGGGGGACTCATTGAGTAGTTCTCTAGTTGAATTGAAGGATCATCAACAGCAGTAGCAGTTTCGATGTTCTGCCAAGACATATTAGAAGACGACTTTGAATGCAAATCATCTACACCAGCTAGTTCCTTCGTCATCCATTTTGAGAAACTATCAACTTTCTGCAGGCCCTCCTCCGCTCTAATGTTCCCCAGCAGTGGCTGCTTTGCAGCAACAGAAATGTTTGTATTGTCTTGAAATTCTGTGCTAGAAAGTTCTAATGGGTTGATACTCTGACAGACAAAGAATATGGCATATTAGGATCAAACCCTATGTTATTCGAAAATAGAACAACCAGACTAATAAGAATGAAATTTAGCAACACATCAAGTCCAGCAATCTGAAAGCTCACAAGGCCCACATTGAGTTTAATTCGGAGCATTGTTAGTTGGAGTAAAAAGTGTGGATGTTATAATTTAAATACCAGTAATAGCAGCTGAAAGTTAAAAGAGAAAACGGTAGTGTTCAGAATATAGAAAACTTGTTTACAAATTACACTGAGTTAGAAGTTGTGATCACTTGCAGTAATCAATAATCCTAAATAATATCCTAAATGGAAGCCACTGAATCAGCTTTTTCTTAGAACTGTTAATATATGTTGCATTGGAAATGTGAAGATAAGTTTCACAGCTAAATTTAATTTGATTGTGATAGCATTGGATGCCTTTATTGCATCAAGAATCCTTGCTATACTAGTCCTGCCTGCCTCAGGTTTCAAGTATCAAGATGCATTTCTAATCCGCTGCTTGCCAATAACCAAATATTATAATTACCTGCATATATGGGGATAAAGAACCTCCTAATGAAGAATTGACACCAAAGCCACCATCCAGAAGCTGGCTGAAACTCTCATTATAATCGCCCATGCTTCCAACAATAGGAGCCGCAGAAGTTAATGGATTGACTGGTATATTTCCTGAGCTGCTAGTACACTGTTGAAAGACTTCTTCCCAACTTGCCAGGTCAAGAGTTTGAAAATGATTATCATTAGGTACAGCTCCTTGTTGAGAAATTGAAACATAATCCAATCCTGGAGGTTGTGCACCTTTATACTCATCTGACAATTATAATGATGAAAATAGGTGAAAACTTGATGTATATATATAAATCAGGAGTTCAACAAGTATACAGAGAAAATGCAAAACATACAAGAGTAAGTAGGCACATAGGTGGAGCCCATCATAGCACCCAGCTTGTTATTTTCACAGCTTTCGTCCACTTGTGGGAAGTTAAGAGATGAAGGGTACTTTGACATTGCTTGGAGATTATCCTCTGAACCAACATACAGCACCCCAAGGGTGCTAGATTGTTTAGAAAAGGGAATCAAACTAAAATACATATCAATTTAAGGTAAACAAATGCTGGGCAAAACAATAACTGCGACAATGGAAACCAACTTGACAGGCTACCCTGAAACAACGACTCAAACTTAACAGCTTAAGACAAGGTTTAACACAAGAAGTCTTTATTTTGTATATTTTTAAAATTGCAAACATGCATAATATTTGGAAAAACATAAAGTAATAAAGCCAGCAAACTTCACTTTTTTATAATTCTTTCAATATTAAAGCCTTCGAAAACAGAAGGAAAAGAGTACAAAAAAGAATATTTTCTACTGATAGTTATCTAAAGTTCCCAAGCTTTTTTTTTATGTTAATGTGCCAAGTTGGTCTGCCAATAGTAATAAATGAGCCAAAGTTTGTGTCAAAGACTATAATTTTGCCTATACATAAAGCCAAAAAAAGATATATACTACGTATTATTAATAATAAACAAATACAAGGAAGGAATATAGTAGTCCTTACTCCTTAACACCATTAAGGAGACTAAACACAATAAGAACAAGCAAATTCGTAATGAGATTAACAAAACAAAGGTGAAGAAACTACCGGATTCAATATCTTCATACGCAGAAGTCAAAGAGCTAACAGCACTTGGTGATCCAGTATTTCCAGTAAAAGCTTCATTATAACTGTTTGAAACACTACTTGAGACAGAATTGCTAATCTGAGAACCGGAAATTAATGGCTCTGCCTCTCTAATGCTGCTCCTATTACCCTGATATAGTGGGAAGATGAAAACATTTGGAAAAGATGATTAACTACAAACAATAGGGAACTGAAAACAAAAATGTGTTCTCGCTATGAAACAATCCACAAATTACATCCAAAATACAGAGTGACAGAAAGATCTAAGCTGTAATATCGATTGAACTTTGGAAATTTTGTTGCCTGAAACTATTATCATCACATCCAATTTAATTTGTTAAGGTTAGGGCTTCAAGGTGGTCAAGTTGTCCTTCCGGAGAAATAATTCATATTTTGCACCATAAAGATTCTTTGATGTGAAAAAAGAACTGCATGCATAGACGAGGGATCTCAAATCACCAATTAAAAAAGGAGTCTGATCCAATCGAAGTCCAACTCCGCTTCTAATTGTTTGCTCTACAAAGATAGGATCAGCACCCATTTTAACTGGATGTAATCCAAAGGAAAAATAGCAACAACTTTACATTTGAGAAGAAAAAAAAAGAAACTAAGAAATAACACAACTCAGCTCCATAAATTCCCATATTGTTTTACAATAAGATATGTGAGAATTAACTTGTTCATGATAACAACATAAATATGGAGAAAAGGTCACTTGTTCATGATAACAACATAAATATTGAGAAAAGGTCACAAAAGTCCCGACGATGCATCGAATTAAAAAGGGAATGATGACAATAAAAAAGCTGGAATATCCCATACCTTCACCTCCAAGTAATGCACAAAAACTATATGCATGAATTCCCTGCAACATTAAGTGAAATGAAGAGGTTAAAGATGTCCTAAACTTCATTGCAATTCATTTCACAGTATTACAGCATTTACAATTTTACATATATGTCGAGAAAAAAAAAAGAAATCAATATGAAATTTTATAGTTTAAACAAACAAACGAAAAAAGAAAGGAACAAAACGCGCACACACACACACACACAAAAAAAAAAAAAAAAAAAAAAAAACTTACTCTTCTAGCAACCAATAGCTGCGCCTCTGAAAACATTCATTATCCTCACCATGGGCATAGTAGCAGTGCAAAACGTCAACACTTCCGACCTATGTGATTGATTAAAGCATGAGACTTCAAATAGAAACATTTATCATACATAGCATATTCGTAATATTCATTACTCCTTTGAAACTTAATATATGTTGGGTATCGATGGAGAGTATGGGCCACATTAAAAAGATGAAAGTTGTTGGGATGCATGTGTTGAGACGGATATGTTGGAACACTTAAGTAAAAGACTTAAGAACAGATTGGAGGGAATTTGGAGGTGTGGAAATTGAGGTCAAAATAAAGGAATCCGATTACGTTGATTTGGGCGTGTAGGCAAAAGAACATAAGATGCATGCATTAGTAACAAGAGTCAAGTGTCGGGATTGTGGTGACATGGGTGTATAGAGAAAGAAACAACTGTTTCAGCCATGTAATCCAACTTAATGGCCCTCCAAGAAGACGCACACTTCAAGGAAAATATGTAAACCTCATCCTACCTTTAGCTTTTCATGAGCTTCCTTCACAGTTTTTCCATCCTTTTTCTTTCTCCAATTATGGCCATCCTTCCTGAAGTATCTCAAAACCTTCCGGTCAAAAAGAAAAAGTGACCCACCTGATAAAATAAGTGCATAACTAGACAGGTTATTATTAAATTATTTGAATACATATTTCATAAAATTTTACAATAAAGCAAAACTAGTATAAAAGGATATTATGTTTGAGGTATTATCATTGTATTAGCAACTTCTTTAACAACCATTTTCAGTAGGAACTTCCATTTAGCACTCAACAGTTATAGTGCTTTGTCCCCCTCACACCCTCTTAAATACTGAAGGCACTTCCATCCAATCTTGACTTATTTCATTAATGTCTGAAGGGGTTAACTTTGAATTATAATGGTCGCAAGCAAAGAACACAAAAAACTGCGAACCAAGGTAGCAAAAACAATAACTGCAATTTCAAAAGAAAAATAAATCCCTCTACCTTTGGTTCATACCAAAAATGTTGTTGAATTCATCCTTAAGGACACTCCCCCCCTCACATCCTCTTAAATACTGAAGGCACTTCCATCCAATCTTGACTTATACCATTAATGTCTGAAGGGATTATGCTTTGAAGAATGGTAGCAAGTAAAGAATACAAAAAACTGTGAACTAAGGTAGCAAAAACAATAACCGCAATTTCCAAAGGAAAAAAAAATCCCTCTGCCTTCGGTTCATACCAAAGTGTTGTTGAATTCATCGTTAAGGACACCCCCCCCCCCCTCCCACCAAAAAAAAAAATTGTTTTCTCTAGCCACAGCACCCCACCCCAACAAATTGAAAAGGAGTTTTTTTTTTTTTTTTAAAGCAAAACTATTCTTCTAGCACTGATGTGCAAACAGTTAATAGTGCAGCAACAGCAGACCTGAGAATTACTTGGCAATGGGCAGAACATCCAGCCAATGCTAACTGCCAAGAAAACCTTCCAAATCATTTTCCATTTGTTTTCGTTTCTTTCATCCCATGGGTCTGTTTCATTTCTAGATAGATTATAATGCAGAGTTAATTTGAAGCCACTACCAATGCCCCAGCCACAACCCCATCCCCCCACAATTACCAAGTTTCAACCACAGTCTATCAATAACTCATCTTTGCAGCATTCAGCATGGTACTCCAATTGTGTTCAACATTGGCAACGAAAACAATGACAGCTTCTCAACAGTACATGCTAATTCTTACAGTTTTTTGATTCATTGACATCCTATGGACAAAAATCATAAATTGCATAACACCATGCAACATATGCAACTGTATAACAATTAATAGATACATGAATACCTGTTTCTACCCCTGGAAACTTATACATCAGGCAAAGTCATTGACAAGCAACAAACGATAAGCCATATTCACAAAACTTACTTGAAGGACGGGTAGGAGGTTCCGTAGAAATTTGAAACTTTTGATGATTCCTTAAAATTTCACAAATTTCAGCAGGTCGCAACCATCGATGTTGAGCTTCTGATTGTAGTTGTTGAATATCTATTCATGGAGAGTGAAAAGCAAGTAAGCATACATCAAATTACTAGAATTCACCATTCTGAAACTTAATATTACCATGGACTAAACAAACACAGCTTATATATCTTTCATCGTGGCTCCCATATTGTGAATTAGAAGAACGTTAAATTTTGATTATAAGGGATTCTCATACTGTCATGGCAACAGCCTCCTTATTGGAGAAAGGGTATGGTCTTGTAAAACCAAACTTCCCTACGCAACTATCATAGATTACATATGAAAGCATAAAGGGAAATTTAAATCCATCCCACAACATTAGAAAATATCTAGAGAATTGTGCTAAAATTATTGTAGAAAAATTATTGACAATAATGTAGACAAAGCTTGAAACAAGAAGCCAATGAAAAATCTAAAGCTTGATGACTAGAAAGAAAAATAGTAAATTTTAAAGTGGTTACTGGTATGTGTTAATGTCAATTTAATAAGAAGACATATGCAGCTGAAAACAAAACAAAAATTGATAAAACTCTGAAATTCCACGCATTAATAATGATTGACATAAAACACCTTTACAAAAGGTTAACTTGCCGGAGTTACCAAAACAAATGGTTTCAAAACAGCAGAAAAATAAAACAAATGAAATCCATACTAATGGATTAAAGGTGGAAAAGGAGGGTCTTGACCAACAAGGCGAAAACTCACTAATTCATACAACAATGCAATCATTGTAATGACATCGCAGTATGAAGACCCAGTCTTGGAAAGTGAAATTCAACAACCAGGTCATAGCAAGAATACAAAACTCAGCTAAACATACTATCAAATAACAAAACAGTCATAACACAATCGCAAGTTCGCAACATACAATTCTTCATTTCTTCTCATAAATTAACCACTCATAAGTCTTTGATCAAAGTAGATAAAGTGAACAATATCAACAAAAAAGAGGGCAATTTTAGACTCATCAACTATAAACACTACTTTAAACAAAACAATTAGCAATCCGAAACGCGAAACGCATATCTTTGCACAATCCTTGAGTCACGTATCTTTAACTAAATGATTAAAACTACAGTCTAGAAATGAAATTCACTGCCAAATTACTCAGTTTTAATCATCAACAAACAAAAATCAGCTAAAAACACAATTGAATAACAACTTAATCAAAGTATCGATTCGAAAGCCTCAAAATCAAAACAAAAAAAAAGTGACCTAAAATCATTATTAAATCATAAAATCAAATTCACTACCAAAACGCTTAATTTCAATCTTCAGCAAACAACAATCAGCTAAATAACATAAACAATCAAAATCGAAAACAAGCTGAAAACATTTCAATCTTCCGCAAACAACAATCAGCTAAAATCACTGTTAATTAACAAAAAAAAAAATAAAAAATAAAAAAATAAAAAACCAAAAAATGAAGCATGCATAATCTTCGCACAAAATCAGCGACTCAAAAATAACAATCATAAAATCAAATTCACCACCAAAACCCTCATTTTCATTCTTCCGCAAACAATAATCAGCTAATAACACTATTAATCAACAAAATAATTTCTAAAAATTAAAAAAAAAAAAAAAACACCAAAAAAATCACAAAAAAAAATCGCAAAAAATAACAAAATAATTAAAAGGAGAGATAAAAAGAGAGAAACGAGTTCACACCTAAACGAATACCAGGATTAAGATTAGATCCTCTATTCGCCATAAAAGACGAAGAAAGAAGAAAGACAAAAGTTCGATCTAAAGAACGAAAAGTTCGATTATAAGTGAAGTAGAGCGTAGAAGAAGAAGAAGAAGAAGAATGTTGGTGGTAGGTTGAGGAGAGAGAAAGGAAGGCGAATCGTAAACGTAAGCTGAGCGCAAACGAAAAAAAAAAAAAAAAAAAAAAAAAAAAAAAAAAAGGGAGATAAATTTTGACAGGAAAAAAAAATATATATATAGAGTGTGTGAAAACAAATTTTCCGAAACAAGAAGAAAAGGAAAAAAAGAGGAAGGTGTAAAGCATGACTTTTGTATTTATAGTGTAAAGAGCAGGTGAGGTGTTACCTCAGCTTTTTGCACGTGACTCCGTATATTTTTCAGATTTAGGATTGTACTATATGTCTATTTTTATTTTTATTTTTTTAACGCGATTTTGTGTGTGCTGTAAAAAAAAAAAAATTAAAAATAGAGTTTTTTTTTTTAATTATTGTTTTGTAAACAACGTTATTAGGTGACATTTTGGAATTTTTTTGGGTCAATGGTTGAATAATGGGGGAATTGGACTGGTGGATGTTTGGGAATGATTACTTTTGAATTGGATGGATGGTCCATGTGGGGGTTGTGACTTCTGAGGGACTTATCGAACATCTCTAGTCCGTTATTTATTAGCTACATAGTAATGATAATATCGGTATCATATAATGCAATATATTAAACGACGTTTGGCGCTTGCCAATGAATGTTATATATTACTCTTTACTAAAGTCTCATGCTATTAGGAATCAAACTAACAAGTCTTTTATGAGATCATTTTACTGTAGTAAATATGTTATTAGTAATGGTATTATACTATTATCAAAACCGTTTTATATAAGTTTTTTATTCAAAGTAATACTATACATCATAAAATCTTGTACTCATGTGGTTATTGTGGTATAATTTTTTTATTTTTACCACACTTAGTCACTTGCAAAAATAAAAAATGGAATTATTATTTTAATCCCAAGTTATTTTTACTGCGTAGGTTTTTTATTTTTAACAATATATCGTTTCAAAACCGCTAGAATCTAATTTTACACTACATAAAAAACGCATAATGAAAAGCAAACAAAATCATATTTGATAATTGTATTTGATCTGGGGTATTGCCTCCCAGGGCCAAAAATAGTTTTATATGAATAATCATCTTCGAACTTCATTTGTATTTGTATTGGAGAAGGTTCTGATATTTTCTACTGTATCTAGTTTTGTAGTCTGCATATTGTACCGTGTTATTTTCATCTGTATTTTATCCTATAACTAGTATAATACACGTGCGATGAAATTACAATTTAAGTACTATCGTAAAAAAATAAAGGATTGTTTTGTATTTGATAACTATGTAAAGCTATATTTGTATATTTTAAAATAATTATAAGTTATATTATAAATCATAATTTGAGTATGATTAAATTTTTAAAGTATAAATTAAAACATAAGTTATCACTTCATATATTTTAATTATTTATTTCAATCATTTACCCAACAAAATACATGTAACCTATTTTTTTCCACCTATGATTATATTTAAAATTTAATATATTCTTGTTAATTTGAATAAAATTTTGTAAGATACGGTTTGCTAAATTATTATGGATAATAAGACCAATATATTAATTTAAACACACAAAATATTATAGCATATTAATTCTTTCATTAGGTTGCAAATAGTATCAGATGTGTTTTTCAATTTATTTACAAATACATGTAATTCTCCTAAAACATGAAAATCATTAATTATTTTCTATTATTTACATTGTTCTTAAACTTTAATTTAACGTCAGGTTATCAATAACCTAATATATCAATATTACGAATATAAAAACAAAATCATGAATTACTTTATTTTTTATAAAATACAAATATTATATTATAAAAAAACACCCTTTCTCCGATTTTGATAGTGTATAAAATTAATATTGTGATCGTGTAATTTCGATTCAATTGAATGACAAAACTACATTCTTTATTATTTAAAAAAAATATGGAGGAACAACAAAAATGTGTGATTGCATAAAATCTATATAATAATAATATATTAAAAGACGTCGTTGTTTAATGTGAAAGTTTAACCACCAACCCATAATAAACTTGATGTTTAACATTTCATAGTAATGCGATTCTAAAGTCTTATAATCATATTTAAATAGCTTCCAAAATTATCATTATGGTCCCATGCATGCAATTATAGTGTTTTTTAACTATTGGTATTATGTGCAATTTTAGTGTTATATTTGAGCTATCAAAATCTCGTGTCATTATAATGAATCTTAAAATATTGATTGAGATCTCGTTCAATACTAGAAAAAACTGGAATTATTGTAATATTTTACAATGATAATAAACTTCAAATATTAGAATTATATCATAGTATTCTATGAGAGAGAGTATATGCTTTATTTACTTTAAATTCTTTAAAGTTAGGAAATTTTTTGCAGTATTATTTTTACGACACCATTTATGATATCATAAACTTTCCTATCTAAGAAAGTCTAATAAATATTATCAGATGATACCATAAATGGGGGTACTGTTTAAATGATATTATAAACTTTCTTAACTAATATAACATTCACTTATATACATTTTTCTCTAATATCATAGCAATACTTATAAACATTAGTCTATCTAACTTTTAAACTAAATTGCTAGTATATTATTAACTAATGAAAAATGAAGTTCGATCATTTAAACATTATATATGATATATGGGGATACTTAATACAACTACAATAGTTAGTTGAACTGATAAGATCAATTATTTAGTAGACAAATGTCGTTAGTTCAAATCTCGTTAGAATCATTTAAAACATGATATTATAACGTTAAAGGATTACATAGGGGAGTGTCACATTGCACATCTACGGGCTTCTCCTTTAGTAGAGTTATAGATAGAATTGATGGAGATGAATGGATTTCGATTAAAGTTCGAGGTAGCTTTATGATCGAAGGAGTTGCCATTGAAGATTTAATAAAGAGATAACAATAATAAATGTTCAACTTGATCGTCACTAATTGATTCAAATAAAATAAAATGAATCTCTAACTTTAAAGTTGAACATTGGAAAAAAGAAAATAATTCGAAAAAAAAAAAAAAATCAATCATATAATTACTCATTCTTAAAGGCGACATTTGAACATAATGTAACATATATTAACACATTCATTAATCATATAATACTGCAATAATATATGAATGAAGTAAAATTACGAAATGAAAAAAATGATATACTTATAAACATTACTTACAACAACCTGAACCCAAATTACATAAACATAAATATTAATTACAAAAATATGAACATTAATTACAAAATCCTAAACATTACATATAGTGTGTGTGTTACACGCGACCGGGTGCACATTATGATATGTGCACCTGGTGCATATAAAAATTTGCTTATATTCTTTGTCACTTTAACTCTTGTCACTATTCACATATTATTATTCTTTGAATCAATGTGCTTGACGCTAATAATGGCATGCATAATACCACTTGTGATATCACTAGGTCACCCAATGTGCACCTGGTGCTGTGGTGCATATAAAAATTTGCTTATATACTTTGTCACTTTGACTCTTGGCACAATTCACATATTCTTCTTTGAATCAATGTGTTTGACACTAACAATTAGGGTTGAGCAAAGGTCCGGTCTGGACCTGAAACCGGACCGGACCGTCAATTTCGATCCAGGTCCAGGTCTAAAAAAATTGATGTGCCGGTCTTCCGGTCCGGTCCAAAACCGGCGGACCTGAATAATTAATATAAATATTTTTTTTCAAAAATTAATAACTAAAACCTGATAAGTTATAATGCAGTTGAAAGTATTTGAGTACTTTGATGTTTGTAATCGTTACTAATTAGATTGTATGTTGTTAATTTAGATCCTATGTTATTATGTTTGAAGTCTAAGTCTCTAAGATAAGTAACAACAGGTCCAATAGGTTTTTTATTAAAATTTTCAATTGAAAGAGCAAAACAATATAAAATAGGACCAACAGATCCGGTCCAGGTCCAATTTTTTTTTTTAATTCTGATCCGCCGGTCCCGGTCCGGTTCTGGACCGGTGCTCAGCCCTACTAATAATGGCATGCATAATACCACTTGTCATATAGTGCGGTATCTAATATCTATCATGATGAGTGCGATCTTAGGTATTACAAGTGCACTTCTAAATTTTCATTGTTGTCATATAAAAATTAACCTGTTTTTTCACTGGGTACCTTTGAAGTTAACCAGGTTACACGAGGTATCCACTCCGTATACCCTTATTAAGTTTTGATTATGCACCAAATGTTTTTCTGTTAGATTTCCATCAATTAAAACTTATATTTTTGTTAGAATTCTGTTAGATTTTGTGGTAGCAATGGTTGCTGTGGTAGAGACGGTGGTGAAATGTAGTAGTGGTGGTAGTGGTAGCTAATCCATTTAATAAAATCTTACTAAAACTTTTACAATAGTTATTGAGGAAAAATAAATTTTATAATTTAACAAATTTTTTAATTGAGGGCATTATATTAATATTTACAATAATTATTGATAAAATGACGAAAGTTAATTGTCTTATTTAATTAAGGGGTACCTTTGTAAAATCATATGAATGTTTTACTAACGTAAATCTAACAGAAAAACATTTGATGCATAATAAAAAAACATTTAGGTGCTGTTTGGTATGTGTCTTGCAAATGAAACGGAAAGCATATTGTTAAAGGGAGGAAACATTAACAATAGCCATTAGTGTTAGTTTGTGTTTGTTAAGCAGTGAATGCATGGAAAGGACTCAAAAGAGTTACTCAAATTGGAAGAAAAAAACGCATAATTCAAAATTTACAAAAAAAAAAAGAAAAATAAAAGACATATTAGAAGTGAGATTCACGGATTCTTGATTCCTTGTCTTGCTACCAAGCTATTGCACTCGTCAGATTAACGGGCACCGTCATCGGAAGACCCGACCCGACATTTTTTTTTTGTTTTTTTGCTTTTTTAGGGAACATCGAAGACAAAGAAAACGACGTCTACTTTTGAATTCAGGTGGTTAGGTCGGGTTAGCTCGTTTGGGAGGGGAGGCGACAGAAGAGTTGACAAAGGTGGGTGTTGTGGTGGTCGTTGATTTGTTGGGGGCTGTGAGAAGGCAATTTCTTTGATGAGAAATTTGCAGATTTGATTCAACTTGAAGGTAACGATTTTAATACCGGTGGTTTTGCAGTGGAAACAATCAAAGGAATTCAATTACCTTTTTGTAACGGATTGGAATTTTATTTATCTATACCAAACAATATGAAATGGCATGTGTTACTTGATACCGTTTCCAACCATCAAAATTCACAAACCAAATATGCTCTTAATGCATAATCAAAACTTAATAAGGGTACATCGTTCGTTTTTAAAATTATAGGAATACCTTGTGCAATCTAGTAAACTTTGGGAGTACCCGGTGAAAAAACTGAAAAGTAAAAGTTGTGTTCGATAAGTAGAAAATCCAAAAGGAGCTATAAGATAAATAGCTCAATATAGCACTACTAAATGGGCCTTGAAGCCTGCCCCATACAACCATATCTGCGAAAAATAAAACCAGAAATATAACCCAAATTTTAAAAAATTGACACGTGGAATCCTTAAGAATAGCGACAGGATAAATGGCCGTACATTTTGCCCAAATTCCTGTATACTTGGAGAAGAAGCAAGGGGCAAAAACCGTAAATTCCATCATCTCTAAACCCATTTTTGTCTTTTCCTAATATCTCTTCTTATCTAACTGCCACGCTGTCACCCCTCAAACCTTCACACCCCCCTTCATTTACCCTTTTATTCCAATTTTACCCCTCACTCTTATAGTAAAATAAATTACCAAACCGCCACACCACTTTTCTCTTCATTCATTCATTTCTTCAGTTTCAGGAGAAAACCATTAAAAAAAAAGTCAAAAATTTTAAAAAAAAAAAAAAAAAAAAAATCACTGAAAAATTAAAGTAAAATAAAAATGAATCGTTTGTTGATGATTAAAGCTTCTTCAACGTCATCAATGGCGGTTTCTCTCTCCTCAGTCATCAATGGCGGACGTCGTATACTTGCTAGCGGTGGTGGCGCACTTTCGCCTGAACTTCATCCTTTGAGCACTTCTATGACGGAATTTCGCCGGAATATGACGTCATATTCACCTTCTTCGTTGGAGAAGAGAGAGAAGGAGGCGTTGAAGAAGAAGGAGAAGGATGATTCAGTTGTTTCTAGTTACTGGTCTATTCCTAGGAATGAGATTACGAAGGAGGATGGTACTAAGTGGTCTTGGAACTGCTTTATGGTAATATGAATATATATATATATATTTTTTTTTAATTTTTGTATTTTTTTTGTTCATCTTCTTTGATTTTTATACTGAATTTTTGCTGTTTACTGTTTTTGAATGCTTTTATATGATAATTTAAACTTGTAGTTTTCGGAATTTTAATTGTTTTTGTTTTTTATTAGTTTTTTTTAGATGAATATTCGCTTGATATTCAATTTCGTAGTTGAAAAATGTGTTAGAATGTGCANAAGCCCAATCTGCATCAGAAAATGCAGTCAAGGATAAATTGCCCTTTGCTGACAGTAAAATGCCTTGTCCAACTGTATGTGCAACATATCTAAGCACATGAAAGGCTTCCAAATGAGGAATTCTGGGACAATGTAAGAACTGACTTAAAGTCTGTANTTTTTTTTTTTTTTTTTTTTTTTTTTTTTTTTTTTTTTTTTTTGCTGTTATTGTTGATTTTTTTTATTTTGTTGATATAAGTTGAAGATGCACATAATGTGTTTCGTTTCAGAAGCGCAAGAGTAATTGATGATGATTTCACAATGAATAGATGTTATTAAGTCATTAAGAGTTTCGGTCTTACTATATGTAGTACGAGTTTTTCTCTGGAATGCTGTATTATCAAATAACCAGTAGATTTGGCATATGTTCGGAAGTTTATATTAATGGCGGAGAGTTTATATGTAACATATCAAATAACTATAATAGATTAACAGGTTTGCGTTTTTGAAGTTAGTATATTAATGGCGGAGAGTTTATATATATGTAACATATTTTTGGTACTACGCTCATGCTCAATTTATAACTAGGGTTGAAATTCATGTAGATCACTACCTTTTGGCTTTTGTTAGTGGCAGATGAGAAGATTGCCGTATTAGATAAGTGAGAGTGATTTAATGCAAAATTGTATAAGACGGTGTTATTTGTTAAAATTATTACGGAGTAAAAAATTAGATGAAGTTGGATAATAGTTAAAGAAGATTTATAAGTAGTTAAGGTCTTACATGGTGGTCTTACCAAAGACTTGCTCGGAATCGAAATATTCTAAAGAAGGCAACAATATAAGATTAAGAGTTTTTGATTGTATTGTGTAATTGTTGGCCTCAACTAACTTTGTTTTCTGATATTAATGTGTAATGCCGATATATGCTGGATTTAGTTAGACCTGCTTTTAGCTTATTGCTACATAGTGGGTTAAAATGGCGAGTTGTGTTTTCTGCTAGCTGTTTCATTGTTGAATTTCTGTTGCGCTCTTAATTATTTCATTTACATGCAGAAGCATGTATAAGATTGTATGTATACAAGTTTTTAAAGAATTAGATGATTTGCAAGCTGTTGTTGTGAACTTCTGTGCAGCCTTGGGAGACTTATGAAGCGGATTTGTCAATTGATCTGAGTAAACATCATGTACCAAAGACATTTGCCGACAAATTTGCTTGCAGGACAGTGAAACTGCTGCGAATTCCAACTGATATCTTCTTTAAGGTAAGTATATAGTCTCTAATAGCTAAAAGAAAATAGCAAAAGTAAACGTGGCTTCTCATTTCAAGCAAAGAATGAATACTAGCAGTAGAGTGATGAGTGATTGTTGTTCTAGTATCTGAAAATCTGTTCTGATATCGAAATTAGTAAATTACAATGTCATTCCCATCACTCGATCACTTGAAGATGTATTGATGGCAAGTGATCTCCTAAGCTGAAGCAGAAGTAAATTGATTAGATCATTGCCTTTTTTGTATTCAAATTAATTTGTTTCATTTACTTGGCTATCGTGTTTGAAGGGTTGGTTGCAAACTTGCTTCCATGTACATGGTTATTATTGGTTGATCACCAATAATGGTCAATGGTTATATGTGGCCTTTTACTTGTTCCCTCCTAAAGTTTGTTTATTCTTCTATTTGGCCTTTCTCTTTCAGTTTGTTAAAATTTTGAAACAGGGTGTTCAGATAATTTATTAGAGAAAGGGAGGGAAGAAAAATGGTGTGTGCTCGGATAAATAATGGTCTACTTGCTTAAGGGGAAGAGTTAAACTGCATTTTTTTGGATTTTAGAGATGTCCTTATGATATTATACCAGGAAACAGATATTTACGAGCTGATAATGTTGTTTTGAACTTTGAAGAGGAACACTTGCTTAGTAGGCTTTAAAGCTCAAATGTGTGTATATCTTGATAGTATATCAGTAGTTGCAAATATTCTGTTTTCCAAAGCTTCATAAATCGGGTTAATGTTCAAGAGTCAATACTTTAGTTCTTTATTGGTTTCTGCAGAGGCGCTATGGTTGCCGTGCAATGATGCTTGAAACAGTGGCTGCTGTTCCTGGCATGGTTGGTGGGATGCTGCTGCATTTAAGGTCTCTCCGCAGATTTGAGCAGAGCGGAGGCTGGATCAAAGCATTGCTTGAGGAAGCTGAGAATGAGAGGATGCATCTAATGACAATGGTGGAGCTTGTCCAGCCCAAATGGTATGAGAGGCTATTGGTTCTTGCTGTGCAGGGAGTTTTCTTTAACTGCTATTTTGTGCTGTATTTGGTTTCTCCTAAGCTGGCACACAGAGTAGTTGGTTACTTGGAAGAAGAGGCAATTCATTCATACACAGAGTATCTGAAAGACATAGACAGCGGTGCAATTGAGAATGTGCGTGCTCCTGCTATTGCAATCGACTACTGGAGGCTGCCAAAGGACGCCACTCTGAAGGATGTGATAACTGTGATTCGTGCTGATGAAGCTCATCACCGTGATGTCAACCACTTTGCTTCTGTGAGTACCTTACTCTTACTGATAAATGAACCATGAGCTTTAGACTGCTAGTTTGCTATGTCCTTATTAATAATCATTCCAACATGAAGACATCTGCCTAGTCTCTGGCCCTTGTGGGCCTGTGGCACAACCATGGTAATTGCAGCCAACTTTTTAATCAATATGTTATACATTATCTTTATCACTGTATCCTAATCCCCCTTTGTTAGTAAAAGAGATGGTATATTGTTTAGTTCATGAACTCATCAATTTTTTCGTGTGTTTATACGAGTGCCCCGACTTCAGAGTTATGGTAGTTTGCTGATATGGTGAAATCATCTGACCGGTAATAATTTCGATGGCTTCGATTGAACTGAATCCTAATTGATGAAGTGCAAATGTTTTGACCTTGCAGGATGTTCATTTCCAGGGCAGGCAACTGAAAGAAGCACCAGCTCCTGTTGGCTATCATTAGATCACTAGATTATGCAAAGTTGCATTTATATTCTTTATGTCAACTAGATTGGGTGTGCGTAATGCCACTAGTATGAACTCGTGAAAGGGATAGCCATGTAAATGAAAAATCCTTGCAAAGCTTCTTCAATGTTGGAAGAATTTTTACCTTTTAATAATAAAACCAAAGTAAATGGGATATGCTTACAAGTCCGTCGTATCTGTTCTGCTTGCTTGCTTGTTTTGCATCTATTGTTAGTTCTAATGGTATGTAAAACTTGTTCTAATTTATTAAAAAATATATTAAAAAAAAAATTTAGTTAGGTGTTCGGTTTGTGCTTTGAGAACCCAAATTGTTGCTCTTTTGTCCAATAATTTTAGTCGGTTCATTGTTGGATTGGTTGGATCCCGTTTACATCTAATGCTTGTATTCCTTGATAATTTCCTATTTTAATTTGATTGACTGTAACTTGATTCAACTAAAATCAATCTTGTGATAGAGTTAGATTCTAGTCGTTGAAGAAATTTTGGACTTTGATATGGATACAATCCTACGCAAATATTTAAGCTTGTATAGAAAAAATAATTATATATATATATATATACACTTGTTTGGTAATTAGTTACGTCTTATCGAGTAGATATATAACAATTAGAAAAAGTCTTTTTTTTCGCTTTGTCAATTATACACTCAGTTAAAAACGTGAAAAAGATTATTAAGGTAGTCTAGTAAATTCATCCAGACACAAGTATTACTCTTCTCTCTTATGTAATGGAGATTAGGAGATATAATGTGCGTTCTCAAACCCCTATGGCTCTATATATACACATGTTTATGTTCTTGATTTTTTAATATTTTTGTATACGATTTTTCCCTCCAAAATGCTTTCATCTAGAATAAAATAAAAGATGGAAATAATAAACTAAGAAGAAAATAACTATCGCAATTTGCAAAGAGATCATATTACTAGACTCAATCTGCATAGTATACAGATTAAATACTGATCTCTGCGCTCCTCCCACTTCCTATAGACTTTGTCATCGAAACATATGTAGTGCCTGCTGCTTCTTGTTGCTGCCGTTAATGATCTTTGATGTTGCTATTGTAGTCTGCTTCTATCATAGTTGTTTTTGTCGCTTGCTTATACTTTGCTCGTGGCAGCTTCTGCAATTACATTTACAGTATATTCTTTTTCTACTAGGTTGGGTGTGCATATTGCCACTTCTTTAACGTTAGGAAGAGTTTTGACCTTTTATACTACGTAATTAGACCAAAGTAAAAGGGCTATATGTACAAGTCTCATATCTGTTCTGCTTGATCAGTCGTTTAGTTTGTTTGCGTCTATTGTTAGTTCTATATGGTATGTAAAACTATGGAAACTTTTCTCATAGGCTGAATAATGAAAAGTGTTTACCTGAAAATCATAATTTATCAGTGATTAAATTCAGTTTGTAGAAAATGAAATGATTGAAAAACAAGAAGAAAGATAATCAGAATGAAACTGAGTAATCGAGAGAATGAAGAAACTTAGAGAGAGAAAGTTTAGAGTGAGAAAATTCTTTCTTCAATAATACTGATTACATCCTACGAGACTTTATATATACATGAGTTATGTCATAACAACTTCTAACAACTCTAACAAACTTTTAACTAGTTAGTTACACTAACTAATCAAGATTAACTAACTAGCTAACTAAGGTTAACTAGATGTAAGTATGTACAAGATATCATATACTAATCACCAATACCCCCCTCAAACTAGGATCTACCAATCCTAGTTTGGACAAAAGATGCTTGAGATGAGGAGAAGGTAATGCTTTGGTGAATAAATCAGCTAACTGTTGCTCAGTAGGCAAATAAACCAACTGTATTAAACCTTCAAGAACTTTGTCCCTTGTGAAGTGTACATCAATTTCAATATGCTTTGTTCTCTCATGATGCACAGGATTTTTAGCAATATGAATGGCTGATTGATTATCACAATGTAAAGTGACAGGAGTGAGATTTGAAACACCTATTTCTTGCAAAAGATTAACAACCCAAGCTACCTCACTTGAAGCAGCTGCTAAAGCCCTATATTCTGATTCAGAAGAGGACTTAGAAACAACAGTTTGTTTCTTGCTTTTCCATGCTATAGGTGAGTTACCTAAAAGCAACAAATATCCAGTAACTGATCTTCTTGTATTAGGACAAGAAGCCCAATCTGCATCAGAAAATGCAGTCAAGGATAAATTGCCCTTTGCTGACAGTAAAATGCCTTGTCCAACTGTATGTGCAACATATCTAAGCACATGAAAGGCTTCCAAATGAGGAATTCTGGGACAATGTAAGAACTGACTTAAAGTCTGTACTGCATATGCAAGATCAGGTCTTGTATTACTTAAGAAATTCAACTTGCCAACCAATGTTCTGTAGTGACTAGGATCAGAACAAACATCACCAACTTCTGTAAAAAGTTTTAGATTAATAGGGAGAGGAGCAGAAGCAGGAACCTTCAAATCCATGCCACCAACATTCAAGAGTTCTTGAGTAAATTTCTTCTGTGTGACTACCAACCCTGCAGGAACTCTAGTAATTTCCATTCCAAGAAAGAAGCTCAGTTCTCCTAAATCTTTAATACTAAAGGCTTTGTGAAGAAGTGATTTAAGATGGTTAATAAAGTGAAGATCACTGCCTGTTAGGATGATATCATCCACATACACAGCAACTAAAGTAATGTGACTTAAAGTTTTCAAGATGAACAATGAGTGATCATATTTGGATTGGACAAAACCATAGGACAAAAGCTCAGTAGTAAGTTTAGAATACCATTGCCTGCTTGCTTGCTTCAACCCATACAATGACTTATTAAGCTTACACACTTTGTTGTTAGGATTAGGAAGCCCTTTAGGTATGGCCATATACACTTCTTCTTTCAAATCTCCATGAAGAAAGGCATTGTTCACATCCAACTGGTGTAGAAACCAGTTATACTGAGCTGCCAAAGCTAATATGCATCTTACAGTTTGCATTTTTACAACTGGAGAAAAGGTTTCTTCAAAATCCACACCATATTGTTGAGTGAACCCTTGTGCAACCAGTCTAGCCTTATACCTTTCTATACTGCCATCTTTCTTCAGTTTGATTTTATAAACCAATTTACACCCCACTGCCCTTTTGGAAGCTGGCAAATCAACTATGTCCCAAGTGTCATTCTCTTGGAGGGCTTGAAGTTCTTTATTCATTGCCTCTATCCATACTTCATGTTGAGCAGGTTGGTGATATGTAGAAGGTTCAGTAACAAGAAATTGAGAATGAATATTTTGTGCAGAAGAAGGGAGAGAATTATACTGCACCAAGTTGCACCAATGTGAACTTGTAACGGAATGACAGTGATAATCATTCAAATAAGAAGGTGGCTTATGAGGTCTAGAAGAATGTCTCAAAGGTTGGAGAGGAGGAAGAGAAAGAGAGTGAGAAGCAGTGTCAGAAGAAGAAGAAGAAGGTGAAACAGAAGCTGGCTGAGAAGTATGCTGAACAGGTGAAGAGGAAATATTGTCAGAAGAAGAAGAATATTGCATAGGCTGTTCAGGAAAATAAAAATCTTGAAAGATATCAGGAAACTCATCATGATAAAAGGCAGAAGAATGAGTGAAAGAAGGTAGAAAAATGGAATTTTGATTGGAAGAAGAAGTAGAAGAAAAATGAAAAGGAAAATGAGTCTCATGAAACACAATATCTCTAGAAACTGAAATGGAATAATCAACTAGACTAAGGACTTTATATCCCTTTTGTCCTGCAGGATATCCTAGAAAAATGCTAGGAGTAGCTCTAGGATCAAATTTAGTCTTAGATGGTTTAGTTGAAGTAACATAGCACAAACAACCAAATGGCTTGAGTAAGGATAAATCAGGTTTATGATGATGTAAAATTTCATAAGGAGTATGAAACTTAAGAGGTTTTGATGGCAGTCTATTAAGCAAATAAGTTGCACATAAAATGGATTCACCCCAATACTTAGTAGGTAGTTTAGCTTGAAAGAATAAGGCTCTGGCAGTTTCTAACAAATGTCTATGCTTTCTTTCAACCACACCATTTTGTTGTGGTGTATGAGAACAAGTGGTTTCATGAACTATACCTTTAGCAGCATAAAATTGTTTGATTGGACCTTCAGTCAATTCCTTGGCATTATCAGATCTTATGCAAAGTACAATGGCACCAAACTGAGTCTCAACATAACTAACAAACTTTTGCAAAACAGAAACAACATCTGACTTGAACTTAATAAAATGAGTCCAAGTAGTTCTAGTGAAATCATCAACAATAGTCACAAATTGATGAAAGCCATTATATGTAGCAAGTTTATATGGTCCCCAAAGATCTACATGCAACAATTGAAAGGGAGCAATAGTCTTAATAGAACTTAGAGGAAAGGAAAGTCTAGTTTGTTTTGCTAAAGGACAAACATTGCAAAAGAAATGTGATACATCCTCTGTATTACAATCAGGAACCAAATGCTTTATTTGAGAAACAGGAAGATGACCTAGTCTTAAATGCCATAATTGAATGGAAGTAAGAGCATTAAATTGTGTAGACATCAAACCAGTGGCAGAAGAGGAAGGAAATGAAGCAGGAGTATGATACAAACCACCAGAAACTCTACCAAGTAGAAGTGGAGGTCTGCTCAAGTTGAGATCCTGAACAAAACACTCATCATGAGTGAAAATAACTTTGCAATGCATATCAAGACAAAGCTTATGCACAGATATAAGATTGAACTGAAAAGTTGGAACATGCAAAACATCATTGAGACATAAACCATCAGGTAAAATTATAGTGCCTTTGTGTGCAATAGAAACTGAGCTGCCATCAGGAATGAGTATATGACTGTTAGGACCAAAAACAGGCTTAAAAGTGCTGAATTTTGTAAGATCATTACACATATGATCTGTAGCACCTGAATCAAGAATCCAAGTGCTATTAGCATAAGATAGAAAGCAAGATATACCTGCTAAATGAGACTGAGCAGCCATACCAGGTGAAGGAATAGGAGGATCAGAATTAACTGATCTATGTTTTGTCAGCAACTCTACTAGATAGTTATACTGCTCCACTGTCACAGAAGAAGATGGATTGAGAAGTGAGAACTGGTTGCTGAAGAGAAGGCTATGATGCAGGGACTACTGAATTCATTGTAGCATCAATTGAATTATGCTGAGCAGATGCAGCAACTAGTTTCTTGTCCTTAAAACCAGGTGGATATCCATGAATCATGAAGCAACGAGCATAAGTGTGACCAGGTTTTTGACAGCGTGTGCAAAAATAAGCAGTATTAGCAGGTTTCTTGTAATTATTTCCTGGAAAACCAGATACACCTCTTCCAAATGAAGATGTTGTAACAGAAACAGTAGGTGTAGCAGCCATAGATTGTGCAGTGGTTGTATAACCTCTTCCATAAGTAGAAAACCTTGATCCTTTGTTTTGAGTAAAGTCAGATTTGTGAGGTATAGCTGCTAGAGCAATTTTATTAGCTTGTGAATGTGTTGCCATAGATGCAATTTCTTTATGCCTTTCTTCCTGAGAAAACAACTTATATGCTTGTGAGACATTAGGCAGAGGTTGGATAAGTAAAATGTTGCCTCTAACAGAAGTATACTGTTCATGAAGCTTCATCATAAACTGCATCAACCTTTGATCTTGTTGTTGTTTGTAAATCTTCATAGTAAGGTTGCATGTGCATTTGCCACAAGTACAAGAAGGAAGTGGATTCACAGCACTCATTTCATCCCAAATCACCTTGATTTTGGTAAAAAATTAAGCAATTGTAAGATTACCTTGATGCAACTCAGCAAGTTGTTGCTCAAGAGAAAACAATTGAGCACCAGAAACTACACCAAAACGATCCTCAAGATCCTTCCAAATATCATGTGCAGTGTAAAATACAGAACACTGCGAGCTATATTTGCATCAAGATTAGACAAAATCCAAGAAATGACAATGTCATTGCATCTTCTCCAAGCAGTATAGTTTGGATCAGTGATTGAAGGTGCAACAGCTTCTCCAGTAATGAAGCCTAGTTTATTTTTAGCTGAAAGGGCAATTAACATTGCTCGTTTCCAATCTGAAAAACCTGAACCATTGAATTTTGCAGTGGTAATTTGTTGTGTGGTGTGATCAGATGGATGAATATAGTAGATACTAGCTGGATCTTGTGTTGGTGGAAGAATTCTTGAATTTCCAGAAGTCATGTTTGATTCATCAATTACCGCCATTAATGGAAGAAATAAAGCTAAATTTGTGATGAAATTTGAAATAATGAAGATAAAATTGTATCAAAAATGAAGAAAAATAATCGTTTTGATCGATTTCGGCTCTGATACCATGATTAAATTCAGTTTGTAGAAAATGAAATGATTGAAAAACAAGAAGAAAGATAATCAGAATGAAACTGAGTAATCGAGAGAATGAAGAAACTTAGAGAGAGAAAGTTTAGAGTGAGAAAATTCTTTCTTTAATAATACTGATTACATCCTACAAGACTTTATATATACATGAGTTATGTCATAACAACTTCTAACAACTCTAACAAACTTTTAACTAGTTAGTTACACTAACTAATCAAGATTAACTAACTAGCTAACTAAGGTTAACTAGATGTAAGTATGTACAAGATATCATATACTAATCACCAATAATCAGTATACGCAGTTTTTGTAGGTATAGACGAATAATTCAAGGAGGAGTACACTAACTTCTGCTGTGACATGCTCTTTAACAGGTCCAGTCTATTGTGTGATATATGTGATACCTATGTCGCTATGCTAAATGCTAGTATTACTGTATTCAATCAGGGATTTGTCAAATTACCCCTATGCTTTGCTTTGAGGCCTGTAATTGTTAGGGGTTGAGAGTGCGTAGCGGAAGTGAAGATGTGTTGATTGAGAAGTATATAATAAGGGATGATAATAGACAAGATTTGTAATATGTAGAACACACAATTTTATATTGGAACAACCCACTAACGACGAGCTTTTATTCCACTGTATTAGAATTAGGAGAGTACAATTATCCTTTGCAAAATGATGAACTTTAGAGGGAAGAAATATCAAGATTTGGGTATTTAGAGAGAGAAGCTGAAAAATATTATTTGTTTCTAATAAGCTATAAAGCTGAGTATTAGCTTTATATATGACAAATGTTTTTAAATCACTAAGTAAAGACTCCACCTCAGCTATACACTATGCATTATTATAATATAGATTACTACTACATATACAAATGCTACATATTGTATCCTATACCCCCTCCTCAAACTGAACTTGAGAGACAAATCCCAGTTTGGAACATATCAGATGATGCTGAGTAGAAACCAAAGGTTTTGTGAATACATCAGCTAACTGAAGTGCACTACTGACATGAGAGGTTTCAATAAAACTAGCTTCTACCTGTTCTCTTATATAATGCATATCCCTTTTAAGATGTTTGGTTTTCTCATGGAATTTAGGATCATGAGCCAAATGCTCAGCAGAAGAATTATCACAATATAGGTAAATAGGCAAAGATACCGGAACCAAAAAATCTTGCAATAAACCTTCGACCCAAGTAATCTCACTAGCAGCATTAGACATACTTCGATATTCAGCCTCAGCAGAAGATTTACTCACAGTTGGCTGCTTCTTAGTTTTCCAGGATATCAGATTGCTACCCAAGAATATAGCATAGGTACTGAGAGACCTACTAGTAAATTGACAGCTTCCCCAATCTGCATCACTATATGCACTAACAACCAAATCTGTATCTGCCTTATAAAACAAGCCATATTTTNTATCTGCCTTATAAAACAGGCCATATTTTGAAGTGCCCTTAAGATATTTCAGGACATGTATAGCAGCTCTCAAATGTGGTTGTCTAGGAGCATGAACAAACTGGCTTAAATGTTGAACTGAATAAGATAAATCTAGCCTAGTTATACCGAGATACAGTAACCTTCCAACAATTTTCCTAAAAACTTTAGGATTAGGCAACAATTCACCAATTTCTGAAGACAATTTCAAACCAGTAGGTAAAGGTGCTAGAACTGAGTCACACTTTGCCAGACCAGAATCAACTAGAAGATCATCAATATACTTCTTCTGAGAAAGAAAAATACCTTTCTCATTCCTACTTACTTCAATTCCTAGAAAATAATGTAATTGGCCAAGATCCTTTATTGTAAAAGTATCATCCAAAGCCTGTTTAACCTTGTCAATTTGATGTTGAGATGAACCGGTTACTAGAATATCATCCACATAAACCAATATAGCCAAAAATGCATCATCTAATCTTCTAGTAAATAGAGAATAATCTTGCTTAGACTGCTGAAAACCTAGTCCCAGAAGAAACTTAGTGAGCTCCTTGTTCCATTGTCTAGGAGCTTGTTTTAAGCCATACAAAGACTTTTGCAACTTACAGACTTGTCCTGGTTTAGTTTTTGTGTAACCAGCTGGAGGTAACATATATACCTCTTCATTTAAGAACCCATGCAAAAACGCATTGTTCACATCCATCTGACAAATAGGCCACCTTTTGACACTAGCCAGAGCAATCAGAGTTCTCACAGTAGCTACCTTAGCAACTGGTGAAAAAGTTTGATTAAAATCCTGTCCTTCAATTTGTTGATATCCAATAGCCACTAACCTAGCCTTATATCTCTCAATAGAACCATCTGGATTTAGCTTTGTCTTATAAACCCATTTAGACCCAATAGCTTTCTTCCCATGAGGCAACTCAGTCAAAACCCAAGTATTATTATGTTCTAAGGCTACTAACTCCTTCTCCATAGCAGCTATCCACTCAGGTGACTGTTTTGCTTGTCTATAGAACTTAGGTTCTACAATTAAAGATGAATTCACAGCAAAAGACAAAGACTCTGATTCAGACAAATCACTAAAATTTTTGTGTGGAAGATAGGAACATACAAAATCCTGTAACTTAGAAGGTTTAACACAGGATCTAGTAGATTTCCTAGGAGAATCTCTTGAAACAGTTTGTTGTACCTTAGAGTTGGAAGAATCAGAGATAGGAGAATTATTACCATGAATGGGATGAGATTCAAGAACCTGATCATTAATAGATTGAGAATGAGAAATAGGCTGAGAAGAAGTAGATTCAGAAGAATTCGACAGAGAAGTATCAGAATCTTTAATTATTGATGCATCAGAATAAGTAATAGAATTTTCTATGGTTGTAGAATCAGAAGTAAAATCAACAAGAGTAACAGATTTTGTACTCAAACTAGAAGTATGACCAGAATTCCTATAAGGGAAAATAGATTCAAAAAATTTCACGTCCCTAGAAACACATACTTGTTTACTATCTAGATCATATAGCTTATTATAAGCCTTTTGAGCATAAGGATACCCAATTAACACACACCTTCTAGCTCTAGACTCAAGTTTATCTTTTGATTTGTGAATAGCAAAGCATAAACACCCAAACACTTTCAAGCTACTATACTCCGGAGCCCTGCCAAACAACACTTCATAAGGAGTTTTCCACCCAAGAACCTTAGTTGGTAACTTATTTATCAAATGTGTAGCCGTGAGAATACACTCTCCCCAAAACATCTTAGGAAGATTAGCATGAAGTCTAATTGCCCTAGCCACCTCCAATAAATGTTTATGCTTCCTCTCAACCCTTCCATTTTGTTGAGGGACACCAGGAACACTTCTTTGATGAATCACACCTTTAGCTCGAAACAAAGTCAAACATTGTTCCTTAATTATTTCAGTTCCATTATCTGATCTAATAGACTTAATTTGCTTCTGAAATTGAGTTTCAACCAGAGCAAAGAAACCAGCAATAGTCTTAGCTACTTGCATTTTATTATGAAGCAAATACATCCAAGTTACCCTACTATGATCATCCAACACAGTAAGAAAATAAGAAGCACCATCCACATTCTTAACCCTATATGGACCCCACAAATCCACATGTATCAAATCAAACACAAAATCAGCTCTATTCGTGCTCTTTGCAAAAGGTAACTTATGACCTTTAGCACTTACACATACACCACAATCATAAGATTTGATACCAGTACAATCACACATAGCAATATGTTGCATTTTAGATAAACTCACATGTCCCAATCTAGCATGAAACAAATCCAAATCAACACCTAGTTGATCTTTATTCTTAGTTACAACTTTATCTGTTAACACCGCAGTGTTACATGAGAAAGATCTAGTATTACGGACCTTACTCTCAGGAACATCTTCAGATTGCAACACAAACAAACCATGTTGTCTCCTTCCTACAGTAACCACATCACCACTAGCAGGGTCCTGAAACCAGCACAAGTCACTAGTGAATTCTACTTTTAACTTAGTATGCTCTAAAAGCCTACCAATAGAAAGTAAATTGTGCTGAAAACCCTCAACTAGTAACACATTATCCAAACACAACTTTGCATTAACCTGAACTTTGCCTGAATACTTCACAACTAGAGATGTACCATCAGGTAAACCCACCTTAACAGGCTTACTCAATAATATCTTATCAAACAATATATTCTGATCATATACCGTATGATCAGAAGCACCAGAATCTACAATCCAATACATAGTAGAAGGTTCTTGAAACGCATGACAACTAAAAGAATCAGGTAGTATACCTGCAAAATTTGCAACTGATGTAGAAGCACTATCAGAATTCTGCTTGCCTCTCATGACTTTCATAACCTCTTGGCAGATTGTATTTATCATAGCACCATCAAACTCAGTACCAGGAACATCATCAAACGGAGTTTCAGCTGTAACGTTAACATTTGCAGCCAAACGTCCACCACCATAATCAGATGTTCCTCCTTTATTAGTCTTCAATGAGTTATACCAATCAGGATAACCAATTACCTTGAAACACTGGTCAGCAGTATGACCTTTTTGCTTACACACATCACACTTTCTGTCCATCTTGTCTTTTTTCCAATCTCTCCTTCCAGAAAAGTTAGACCTACCACCAGAAACCGAACCACCTCCTCTTTGGAACCTTTGCACAACTATAGCACTACTATCAATAGTAGATTCCATAATACCACTTACCTCCTTTTGTTTTTCTATTTGCTGAACAATAGCAAACGCACGATTCACCGTTGGCAAAGGATCCATAGCAAGAACATTTGCCACAGTATTATCAAAACCACTGTTCAACCCTAACAAAAATTGCATCAACTTCTCCTCAGCATCAAACTCAGCTAACCTCTTTAAGAAATTACAACCACACCGACTAACGGAACCACAAGAACATTCAGGAATTCCTCGCACACTCTGCAATTCCTCCCAAAACCGCTTCAATTTTTAGAAATAATTGCCTACAGTAAGATTATCCTGCTTCAAATTCCCTAAATCTTTCTTTAACTGAAAGATCAATGGTCCATTTGTTTGTC
>PYUH01000076.1:0-31885 GCA_016808085.1 Suaeda aralocaspica
TGCTCTACTGAACTGGTACATGACTGGGAACTATGACCGAACGAACCACAGGAATCACAGAAAGGATCAGTGCATCCCGAAAGTGCAGCTACTGGTGATGGTGGAGGAGCTTTAGTACCAATTTTATCAATCTTCTGACTTATGGCATTAATCTGTGCAGCTAGACTCTCATACTTATCATCAACTACATGTTTTCCACCCTTCTTGGAATTCCCTCTAAGGTTACCAAACTGTGAATTCTGAGTGGTAATTTCATCAATCAGTTCATGTGCAGCCTTGGACCCTCCTGGTTCATAAATCGACCATTAGCAGCAGAATCTAACAAAGCTCTACTCTCATTACCCAAACCATTGTAGAATGACTAAACCAGAAATCATTTCTCAAGCCCATGATGAGGACACATTCTCAATAACTCCTTAAACCGTTCCCAAGCATCATAAAGTGACTCATCTGTCTCCTGATTAAAGTTAGTAATTTGGCTCCTCAATAAATCACTTCTCTGTGGTGGGTAGTACTTCCTCTGAAAAGCAAGAGCTAAATCCTCCCAACAATTAATGGTAGCCATATTGAGATCATTCAACCAGGTTCTCGCCTTGTCTTTCAACGAAAATGGGAACATTCGCCTCCTGATGTAGTCCTTAGAAACGTTCATTTGCTTGGTAGTATCACAGTATTGAAGGAAATTCTGTAAGTGTAAATTTGGATCCTCCTTCAATGTCCCTGAAAATTGATTTTGTTCAACCATGTTCACAAGAGCCGGTTTCAGTTCAAAGTTAGCAGCATCGGTATCGGGTACTGAATAACCTCCAGCCATAGACTCCGTACTAGGCAAGGAATAGTCTCTCAATGAACGGGCCGCAGGTGGCGGTGGTGGAGGAGGTGGTCCTCTACCCTGTCCTTCTCCTTCGGCAGCCATTTCAACTTCTAAATACCCTTCAAACAGCGGATTGAAGGTGAACTCGAAAAACTGAGACAAGTCAGAAACAATTTCCTCCACAGATCGGGGAAGAAATATTCGGCGTCTACTACGTCTCAACCGCTTCAAAAATACTCGCTCGGGCTCAGGGAAAATGAAAGTATCAGGCTCGTGGTCGTTTTGCATAAACCTATGAACCTGCACACAATAGAAACTCCGAGCAAAGATAAGAAACAGCCCATAAGAACTGAATAGTTCTTTGAGACTAAGAGAAATAAAAATAAAACGGTATAAACCCGACTAACAAAATTAAAAATTGCCTCCCCGGCAACGGCGCCAAAATTTGATGAGGGTATCGCACACCTATCAAAAATAAACCAAACGACACTAACTAATGTAGCTAGGGAAGTAAGGATCGAATCCTCAGGGAAGCAATTGAACTCTATTAGTTCTAAAAAGCTTAAACCGTACAAAGGGCCTTGGTTGAGAAATGTTGACTAACTAACTGACTACTGATTGACTACTAATTAATTACGGGAATTTACGATGATTAGAATTATAAATTAAGCCTAGGGTCATTCGGGTCACCAAGAACAACTAATGGATTCACTAACAAAGATCGTTCAATCTCACAATTATCATCAAATTAGGGCTCACTAATTCTCTCGAATTTAGACTCCCTCGAAACTCATCTAGCGGCTCTCGCTCATGCCTAGACTAATTCCACCTATTATTCAGTGGCCTTATTGTGGTATTTTTACCTCTCGGCATCAAATTCAACAATTACCAAAATTACAACTAAAACTGCGCACAATTCAATTGTAAACGAAAAAGCCAATAATAGGAATTTGACTACTAATTGCAGAATTGAAACAATCTAAGTTAATTAGTCCATTAATTAATCAAGGTTTCCCTAACCCTAGAAATTTGACTACTCACTCATGAATATGAAAAACAAAGCAAACATAATTATAGAATTCATAATTAAATTCATGAAGTAATTGACAAACAAACTAATTAACACCAGCAATTAACTAAATTAATTAAACCAATGAAACTAAAAAGCATAAATTAAACTAAGTAAAAAGAATGAAAGCAAAAGAATTACCAAATTGATGAACTTGAATTGAATTGAAATTGATTGTTGAGAACAAAACCCTAATTCCCAAATTAATTTTGAGAAAGAAAAAAGTGCTTAAAAATAAAACCTAAGAGAGTAATTCTAAATTATCAAAAGCCTAAAGTTGTTTTGCCTAGAAAGTCGTGCCTTTAGTACCTAAAATTGGGCTTACAAAGTCAAAGTACGAAGAAAATAAAAGAAAAAGAAAAATTCCGGAAAACAGCTGATGCGGGCGCATAGGAGATTTGTGCGCCCGCATTAACCTCCCAGAATGCCTCTTCAGGTGATTTTCTCTTTAAATGCGGGCGCATGGCAATTTCATGCGGGCGCATGAAGTCCTCAGAAGCTTATTTTTCCCTTTTCTTCTTATTTCTTCATAATTTCTTCAAGACTTGTTTCCATAGATTTTTGGCACGCACTCCCGTGCATATATCATTCTTATTCCGTCCAAGCTTCTCAGCTTCGTTCCGAATCTCGGTTTTCGTGCTCCTGAAATTATAAAACACACCAAAACCGAGCATAACAACCGCAAACGATAAAATCAAACTAAAAAGCTCTATAATTGCCGGAAATCAATCAAACTTGGCAAAACACTTCAAATTAGCTAAAGAACACCAAATGAGCTAAAATCAAGCCAGCGTAACAACCATTAGGCATAAAATTGGCCCGAAACAAGGGGAAAAACACAATAAAAACCGCACATATCACTTAGACCTTAAGTCACAATTAGCTGGGCAGATCTTTGAATCTGTGGATGAGTTAGATGGTAGAGCTGCACACCTGTATGCCATAGACCAGAAGAAGAAGGAGGTACAGAAGGAAGGTGAGACGAGGGAGAAAAGGAAGGATGGTGGAGGAAACTTCAACCAACAGGGAAATCATGGTGGATTCAAGAAACACCGTTTCAACAACGACTTCCAGGGTAACAGGGGAAACTTTGGGAAGCCTACTTCTGGAAATGGAAATAGAGCACAGATGACTAGTCAAGGAGAGTGTGTGTACTTTTGCAAGAAGTGTCCTAACAATCACCCAGGAAAGGACCGTGCTGGGGACCCAATTACTTGTCAGTTGTGTAATAAACTTGGACATCGTGAGTATGAGTTCTTCTCTAAGAACAAGGGAAAGGAGGGACAATATTCTCAATATTGGGGGAATTCAGTTGGGGGACAGTAAAAGGGTTTGCAAGGAAATATGGGAGGAAAGGTGACGCCTCAAGCCAGAAATAGGAATGGGAGTGGGAATGGAGGAGGACAGACTAAGACCTTAAACACTGGAAAGCTAAATGTGATGGCTCGAAGTGAAGCTGATGCTAGTAAAAATGTAATTACTCGTACTTTTTCTATTCACTCTCTTCTAGTTAAAGTTTTGATTGATTCTAAGTAATACCCCATATTTTCACGTATTTTAAGAAAGTATTTTTGTATTTTACTCGTATAATTTTAATATTTTTATAGAAAAATTATGTTCAATAAGAATATTAAATGGAAAAAGAAATAATAAAATAAATAAAGAATAATACAAATAAGTTTTAATTAAAAATAATTATTTTTGTTCATAAATAATATTTTATGTTTATAAAACATTTTAAAAGGCTTCTAAAAATAGAAATTTCAAGAGTTTCCTAATTTATTTTGAGGCAAGGGTGTTAGGATAAGTATGGGCTTTTCCAAATCCTACTTTGGGGCCTATAAATATCCCTTTAAAACCCAAATTTTCAGATTTTATTCATCATTAGTTGTCATTAGGATTTCAAAATCTTGAGAGAGAAGAGAGAAAAAAAAGGGGGAAGTGTTTTTCGAAAAAAAAAAAAATCAGAAGTTCGGAGTTTAACTGGGATATGTTTCAGGAGCAAATTCGTAATAAGTTCTACCCTTTTAGAAGCAGAAGGCTGAGGAGTTTCTAGAGCTTGAGATGGGAGTATGTCTATCACTGAGTACTACTCTAAGTTCATAGAATTGTCTAGGTTTGCTCCTGAGCCTGTAGCAACTGAGAGGTTGAAGGCTAGTCTCTTTGAAAGAGGGTTACCCTTAGACTTACAGTCACAATTAGCTGGACATATTTTTTAATCCTTGGATGATTTATATGGTAGAGCTACAGACCTGTATGCCATAGACCAAAAGAAGAAAGAGGTACAGTTGGATGGTGAGACAAGGGAGAAAAGGAAGGGTGGTGGAGGAAACTTCAACCAGCAAGGAAGTCAAGGTGGATTTAAGAGACCCCGTTTCAACAATAACTTCTAGGATAATAGGGGAAACTTTGGAAAGCCTACTTTTTGAAATGGGAATAGAGCTCAGATGGCTAGTCAAGGAGGGCGTGTATACTATTGCAAGAAGTGTCCTAACAATCACCCAGGAAAGGACTGTGCAGGGAACCCAGTGACTTACCGGTTGTGTAACAAACTTGGACACCGTGAGTATGAGTGCTTCTCTAAGAATAAAGGAAAGGAGGGACATAATTCTCATGCTAGGGGGAATTTAGATGGGGGACAGCAAAAGGGTTTACAAGGAAATATGGGAGGAAATGTGACACCTCAAGCCGGGAAGAGGAATGGGAGTGGGAATGGATGAGAATAGACTAAGATCTCAAACACTGGCAAGCTGAATGTGATGGCTCGAAGTGAAGCTGATGCTAATAAGGATGTGATTACTGGTACGTTTTCTATTCACTCAGCTCTCTCCCTGTTAAAGTTTTATTTGATTCTGGTGCAACGTACTCTTTTGTATCCACTAAGCTTCTAGAAAAGTTAAAGCCTGTGTTGGGAAAAGTAGATGCAATAGATATGTCAATAGTGTTACCTTTAGGACAAGAAGTGCAATGTTCAAGGAGATTTCAGGATGTTCCTATTGAAATTGAGGGAGTGGTGTTTAAGGCTAACCTAATCGAGTTTTATTTTGGTGACTTAGAAGTGATCCTAGAAATGGATTGGTTGAGTAAACATAAGGCTGAGATTTTATGTGAACCACAGAAGATCTCTTTGATTAATAAGGGTAAGAAGGTGAGCTATTGGAGGGTAGGAAGACCAAAACACAATAAAATAGTGTTAGTAATGAGGTTTGCTAGGTTTGTGAAGAAAGGTTTTCCAATTTGCCTTTGTAGTATGAGAGATGTGGATCATGTTGAGACTGCTAAGCCCGAGGATATTGAGGTAGTAAGGGACTTTCTTGATGTATTTCCGGAGGAGATTCTGGGGATGCCACCTAAACGAGATATTAACTTTACTATGGATTTAGTCCCAGGAACAACACCTATATGTAAAACACCCTATAGGATGGCGCCTGCAGAAATGAATGAGTTGAAGGAGCAGTTTCAAGATTTGTTAGAAAAAGGTTATATTAGGGCTAGTGCTTCACTTTGTGGAGCACCGGTATTGTTTGTGAAGAAGAAAGATGGGAGTTTGAGGTTATGTATTTACTATAGGGAGTTGAATAAGGTGACAATAAAAAATAAGTATCCAGGCCACTACTGTGTTTTCAAAGATTGATTTGAGGTCAGGATACCATCAATTAAGGATTGCAAATGAGGATACACCGAAAACGACTTTTCGTACGAGATATGGGCATTATGAGTTCATTGTTATGCCTTATGGGTTAACCAATGCGCCAACAATCTTCATGGATCTAATGAATAGGATTTTCCAACGATTCTTGGATAACTTTGTGGTTGTTTTTATTGATGACATCTTGGTGTACTCTAAGAGTGAAAAAGAACATGTGGAACATTTGAGGACAATCTGATGACTTTAAGGGAGAATGAGTTGTATGCTAAGTTCTCGAAATGTGAGTTCTGGTTAGAGAAAGTAGCATTCTTGGGGCATATCGTGTCTAACAAGGGAGTTGAAGTAGATCCAGCCAAAATTGAAGCGGTTAAGGAGTGGCCTACAACAATGAATGTAACGGATGTACGGAGTTTCTTAGGGTTAGCAGGTTATTATAGGAGGTTTGTGAAGGATTTCTCGAGGATCGCTAAACCCATGACATAGTTAATGACGAAAGACAGTAAGTTCGAGTGGAGTGATAAGTGTGAAAAGGCATTTCAGACCTTAAAAGAACGTTTGAATACAACTCTAGTGTTGACTTTACCGGAAGGAAGTGACTCCTATGATGTGTATAGTGATGCATCTAAAAAAGGTTTGTGATGTGTGTTAATGAAAATAGAAAAGTGATTGCATATGCTTCAAGGCAATTGAAACCATATGAGGTGAATTACCCTACTCACGAACCGGAGTTAGCAGCGATCGTGTTTGCTTTAGAAATATGGAGGCATTACTTGTATGGGGTAAAATGTAGGATATACACAGATCACAAGAGTTTAAAGTACTTTTTCATTCAACAGGATTTAAACATGAGATAGAGGAGATGGCTTGAGTTGATCAAGGATTATGACTTAGATATCCAATACCATGATGGGAAAGCCAATTTGGTAACATATGCTTTAGTTCGTAAAAGGAAGCATGGAGTCAATACCTTGGTGGTTGCTAATGAACTATGTAAGGATATAGAAAGATTGAGCATGGAAATAGTGAAGGAGGGAGAACTAGAAGGAATTATGTGTAATCTTAGTATCCAACCAAATATATTTGAGGAAATTAAGAAGAACCAAGATGGAGATGTGAAATTGGATAGAATTAAAGAAAAGGTGAAAGCAGGAAAGCCTATGAGTTATAAGATTCATGAGGATGGAAGTTTGAGATATAAAGGAAGGTGGTGTGTACCTAAAAAATGTGAGGATTTGAAACAAAGGATCTTGGAGGAGGGTTATAATACCCTGTATTCACTGCATCCAGGAGGCGATAAGCTATATAAGGATTTAAAGAAGATATATTGGTGGCCTAGGATGAAAAGAGAAGTGATTGAATTTGTGAGCAAGTGTCTTACTTGTCAAAAGGTGAAATTTGAGCATAAGAGACCACAAGGAGAGGTCCAACCACTTGAAATACCAGGATGGAAATGGGATTGTATATCAATGAACTTTGTGACTTGCTTGCCAAAGTCGAAAAATCAAAATGATACCATATGGGTCGTGGTGGATAGGCTTACTAAGTAACGGTGTTTATACCCATGAAAGAGACTTGGAAAATGGAACAACTTGCAAAGGCTTTCATTAGACATGTTGTGAGGCTACATGGAGTTCCAAAGGATATCATGTCATATAGAGATTCTAGGTTTCTTTCGAGATTCTAGAAAAGTGTTTAGGAAAACTTTGTTACAACGTTGAAGATGAGTACAGCGTTTCATCTAGCAACCGATGGACAAACAGAGAGACCCAAACGAACTTTAGAGGACATGCTAAGAGCTTGTGTAAGGGATTTTCAAGGGAATTAGGAGGATCACTTGAATCTCATTGAGTTTTCATACAACAATAGCTACCATGCAAGTATTGGCATATTACCTTTTGATGCTTTGTATGGGAGGAAGTGTAGAAGCCCCTTGTGTTGGAATGACATAATTGAGATAGTGATTCTAGGACCTCAATTGATTGAAGAAACCACGGATAAAATAAGGGTAATACAAGCAAAGATTCCTGCAGCACAAGATAGAAAAAAGTCCTATGCGGACCAAAAACGTTAAGAAGTGGCATTTGAAGTTGGCCATAAGGTGTTACTTAAGGTATCACCAATGAGGGGAGTAATGAGGTTCGGAAAGAAGGGAAAATTGAGCCCAAAATAAATAGGACCCTATGAGATCTTGCAAAGGGTTGGAAAAGTAGCCTATAAGTTAGCATTACCAATGTTTTATAGATGTTGCCACTCACAGTTTAATGTGTGGTCAAGGAGAAAGTAAATATTTAGCCACTCATAGTTAATGTGTGGTAAATGAAATTCAGTTTAATTAAAGAACACACATGAGATAATTTTTGAATCACCTTAAATTGAAGATAATCAATATGGCTTGCTTGATTTGATGCATGTTTTTATGTGTTGTTGCATGTGAGTCATAACATTATTAAACCGGTTAATCACGTAAAGTGTACGAGGATTTGCATCAAAACTCTTGGAACGTATATACCTTGAGTATGAACAATGGGGGGAGTCATAAGGAACAGAGATATGTGACTTCTAATTGAAGTACAAGACGTTGTACTCTTTTATATTTATAATGTGCTGTAATTCCGTCACTTTATGTGACATAGTAATACCTTCTTGGAGTTGCTCCAAGTTGGTGCCCAAGATGGCGATTGTTAAGGAAAGAAAACCCGTTCGATGCAGAATCCAGAAGTTTAAATATAATAATTAAGTTGTTGAGTCTATGCACAGGTGAAAGGTTGTCGAAAGTAAGTTGTGTGTATGTTTTAGTTTATGTTGTTCAGTTGTATAGTCTTTAGTAGTTATGTCCTCAGCTTTGCTGACTGTTTGTTTTGTGTGCATGGCTTTGTCTTGGACTTGGCCCTACGATGACCCACTTGTTGGTGAGTAGTTGTCTAAAATAAGAAAAGCTATAGGTGCAAGTGGGCATAAGTCATTTTCGGCTAGGCTGGAGTGAGAACGCTTGCTGTGTTTTGTAACTTTATTTTTATTGCTTATGAAGTACTAACTTTTATTTGAATGATGTTTTATGTTCAAAGATTTTAGTTTTGGTTTTTAAGGGCCATTAAAATGGTTCCGCAGTGTAATAAAGTTTTAAGTTGGATTTATTTTGGATGTTGATTTGAATTTGGTTTTGAGACTTGTTTTGAAGTTTAGTTTTAAATTGGTTTTAGATTTTAAGACTTCCGCTGTAGTACTTTGAAAAATGCCTTAGCCGTTGTCACGGTGGCGGTAATACTTTAGTTTTCTGTTATTTAGGAGTTTTAATAATTAAATTTTTTTAATATTTATAATATGTTTTCCAGAAAAATATAGAGTAGAAAGTTAGGAAATTCAAGGGTGTTACAAAAATAGCGCCTAATTATTTAACATTACATAAGTCCGTTCCCAAACATATATGAATTTCTTTTCTAAAGAAACCTTTTATTTCAATATAAGATTTTCTCATTCAATTCTTTAAATGGTGTATTTTTTTTTAATTTTATACGTAGTCATTTGTTGATTTGTCGTTTTAACATAATTACGAAATTCAATGTTCTAGGATTTATCTCGAATAATGTGGGAATACCTAAACGTGATTCATCAAGTTTCCCCAAAAGTATTACTAAACAAATCGTGTTACTATATAAGTGTTACATGAAATTATTGCCTTATAAAAAGTGCTACCATGAAAGTGTTACTAATCGAAAAGTGTTACATTTAAGTGTTACCTATTAAAAAGTGCTACAATGAAAGTGTTACTATCAAAAAAGTGTTACAACGAAGTGTTACATTTGAAAAATTAATACCTCACAATGTTACATAATATGAAGTGTTACATTAATGTGTTACATTTTAAAAAGTGATACCCGTCCAATATTACCTAAAGTCATTTATGTTGTAGTGATAGCATTACAATTAGAAAGTTTAAAGTAAATGTAGTCTATATTCAAATTCCATACACTAATCTACACTAAGTTTCAAGACGAAACTTCTTTTAAAGGGGGTAGACTGTAATAACCCACATTTTCATGTATTTTAAGAAAGTTTTTTTGTATTTTACTCGTATAATTTTAAAATTAATTTTAAAATTAAATAAAAAATAATACAAATCAGTTTTTATTAAAAATAATTATATGTGTTCATAAATAATAGTTTATGTTTATAAAATATTGTAAAAGGCTTCTAAAAATAGAATTTACAAGAGTTTCCTAATTTATTTTGAGGCAAGGGCCCAAAGATAATTTCCACTTGTTAGGATAAGTATGGGCTTTTCCAAATCCTACTTTAGGGCCTATAAATACCCCTTTAAAACCCGAATTTTCAGATTTTAATCATCATTAGTTGTCATTAGGATTTCAAAATCCAAAGAGAGAAGAGAGAAAAAAAGGGGGGGGGGGGGAAGTGTTTTCCGAAAAAAAAAATAAAATTTCTGAAGTTCGATTTTTCGAAAAAAAAGAAAAAAAGGTTGAGTGTTTTTTTCTTGGGAATCGTGCCACCAAACCACCGCCGGCCACCTTGCACCACTCCTGCCCCTTGGTATTTTTTCGGACCTCTTTATTAAAAAAATTTTCTCCTTCTTTCTTTTTGATTCAAATTTGCAAATTCATGTTCATATTTATGTTTAATCATACTTTTATAAGTTCTAATCTTGTTTTAATGTTGATTTGTTTTAAAGCATGAATTAATTTGTTGTTCATGAAATTTTAGTTTAGGGTTTATAAACATGAAAGTTTTGATTTTTTATGAGTCTTTATGATTTAAACTTCAATATTATGATCATGAATTATTGTTGTGTGGATTTATGATGATTTTATAAAGTTTAGATTAATTTTGTAAGGCTTTGAATATTAAATAAATTGCTGTCCAAATTTTATAATTATGAAATTCAATAGAATAAATATTATGAACATGTTTTGGCATATGAAAAATTATTCTAAAGCATAGATTGGTTTCATAGTTATGTTAGTTGATTATAGAAGAGGTTTCCCATGAATTTATGATGTCTTTATGAGTTTTTCATGACTTTAAAGTTAATAAATATATCTGAAATTTTTATATAAACGAGTTAAAGTATGTTTTAAGTGTCCATATTATGCTAGTATAATCACATAATAATTCTATGATGTTACATATAATTTTTAGTATGTTTTATGAAGTTTAAAAGTGATTTTAAGCATTTTATAACATGCTGTCCAGAATTTATACAGTGAATAATTAGGCTTTTAAACTATGTAATTAGCATGAATTGATCATATAAATTAAGTAATACATTGTATGATTGGTTTATGTTGTTTTTGAAGTTTTTCAAGGAGTTTTGGTAATTTTATATTGCTGTCCACTTTTCTAAAGTGGCATAAAATTTATATTAAGGTTTTTTATAAAGCATAAATAAGTCCTTAAAATCATATAATCATACAATAGAAAAATTAAAGTGTAGTATGGAATTGAATAGAGACCATATAAGGAATGTTTTGGACAAGTTTCCAATATAGAAGTTAGTTTATAGTTGTTGTAGAACTTAGTCAAAAAGGTTTTAATTTAGTTTTGGTTTTCCTTATATAGGAGATATTGATCTAGTCCACTTCATGAAATTTTGGAGGAGCACCATTATTTTACAAGGTACGTAAGTACTAAAGACAAACACAGGAATTAGAATTCATGTTTGGATGATTCTTATTTATATGAAATATTGTTATGCTTGTTTTGAATCATGAATTGTGTGCATGACAAGTTTATTAGAAGCATGGTTTATATTGTATGATGACATTCCATATTAAATAGTAATATAAATTTTTATAAGTTTGAATTGGAATGTTATGATCAGTCTTATTTGGCTAATAGTTTATGAATCAAGAAAGGAAGTTATTTTTAAGTTGGTTAGTTACTTAATCAACAAGAAAGGTAGTTGTGAATTTTTATTCACACGATTAAAAGGAGTTATGAGCAAATATTTTATACATGTTGCCACTCACAGTTTAATGTGTGGACACGGAGGAAGTAGATATTTAGCCACTCAAAGTGAATGTGTGGTAAAGGAAGTTTAGTTTAATTAAAGGACACACATGAGATCAATTTTGAATCACCTTAAATTGAAGATAATTAATATGGCTTGCTTGATTTGATCACTACTACATAAAAGAGAAATTGCAACCCTCTTTAGCAACAGTTAAAACTATTGCAACGGTTTTAGCAACGGTTTAACTTATTGCAACCCTTTTAGCAACGGTTACTGTTATTTTTACTTCTTTTGCAACGGTTACCATAAAACATGTTGCAACAGACTACTTTAGGGGTTGCAACAGCTATGTAAATACATATGTTTATAACCTATTGCAATGGTTAGGCACTAAACCGTTGCTAATTAGTTATTAACTGTTACAATTTAAATTGTAAAACCCTAAAGCAGCCTGCGCGCCTAACTCAACCCAAACAACTCTCATTCCACTCTCAAGAAGCTCTCATACCACTCTCAAAATCTGAAGCTCAATCTCTCAAACTTAATAGTTCAATCTCTCAATCTCCCAAAATACGAATTTCAATCCCTCAATCTCTCAGTCGGAAATTACGAATTACAATCTCTCAATTCAGTTCAATTGCGAAAATTGGCAAAAGACTATTATTCCACCTTCGGGTATTCGTGCAAATTGAAAGGCGAAATTCAGTTCAATCTCTCAATCTCTCAATCTACGTCTGCAGCCTCTTTTAGTCTGAAAGTTCATTATTGAAAGGCGAAATTCAATTCAAGGTAATTTATTTTGGTTTAGCTTGCAAATTGATTATTGTATAGTGTAAATCTTAGTAAATATTCAACATGCAATTCGTTTTGGTGTTGTACGGTATTGGTGTTAATCTGAATTTTTTGTAAATTATCAAGCAACAGGTTAACTTATTGCAATCCTGAAAATTTTAGAAAAACCCACAAATCCTCAATACCCACTCAATTGCAATCTCACTATACCCTAATTTCACATTCGATATCACTTCATTCACTCAATTAATCATACAGGCAGCATTTTTCTTTCTGCAATCTCAGGTTAACTTATAGGTTGGTTTTGTCCTAATTAAAATGATACTTTCTTAGCTTACACATGATATTTTGTCATTAATCTTTCAACCAACCTGTTTTCTTAGTAATTTGATAGCTAGTCATTGTCCATTTAAAAGATTAATCCATCAAATTTGTCCTTAATTGACTAAGTAGTTTGTACTATTAACCATAATAAATTATTTTCATTAATTTTCACGTTAGATTTCAATACTAAACCCCAAATTCATTTTTGATTTCAATACTCCACCCCAATTGCCATTTCAATTTTATTGTTCAACCTCAATTTCAGTCTCAATTTCACGGTTATTAGTGGAAGGAGGTATTTTACTGCAGAGCATCTTTAGCAGTAGACTTAAGCTTAAACCAAAAGTAGATCTACCTGTAACTGCAGAGCATCGCTTCTCTTTATAACAGTTAAATTTATAATGGTTTTGAATTGCTCTCTAAAAATTATGGAGTACTTATTCCAAAACATTATACCAAAAGTCTTGTCAATTTGAATAAGGCATTGACTTATATTTCGTGTGTTTAAATACATTATTGGTTATGGGCCTTTTTGATAGGATTTTATGCAATTCTGTACTCTAATTATTATAAAGTTTGTTCTAATTTAACTTTTTTCATCATCACTCCAACACCACTACTACTACGCTTCATTATTGACGAGGCTATCGCACACCTATCAAAAATAAACCTAACCATTCTAACTAATATAGCCAGGGAAGTAGGGATCGAATCCACAGGGAAGCAATTAAACCTATCAGTTCCAAAAAGTTTAAACTGTATAAAGAGCCTTTGAGTGACGATTTTGACTAAAAAATTAACTAGAATTAGAGCTAAATTTATTAAGAGGATTAATTAATAACTAAACCTAGGACATCGGTTCACCACAGATTAACCAGTGAATTTGCACACAGATAATTAATTATATTATCAATTTCCTTGAATTTAAGGTCCACTAATTCTCTTGAATCTAGTCCCCTTCAAAACTCCTCTAATGGCTCTCGCTCACTTAGACTCGTTTTGCCTATTGCCCTTATGATCTAGTTGTGGTAATCTTACCTCTCAGCATCGATTTCAACAATATCAAACTAACAACTAAACCTGGCCAGTATTTAATTGAAAGCAATAGTAATTGACAATAAGAATTCAAGCAAATTAATAGTTAAACTAATAATTATGAGCAAAACATCACCAATTAGTCCATGGATCCCCTAGTCCTAGAAAAGGAACTACTCACTCATAATTAAAGAAACAGAAACTAAAACAATAAAAGTAATTAAGATACTAAACATGATTAAACTAAACAAAAACTAACAATAATCAAGAAAATTAAATCTAAACATAAAACTATGAAAATTAAGAACATAAATTAAAAATAATAATAAACATAACTAAAAACAAGAATTGAGAATAAAATAGAACCTGAATATTATTGATTGAATGATTGAATAGAATTTTACACTTTGAGAGAATTTTAGAGTAAACTAGGATTTTAAAATAAAAAGAGGCGTAATCCTTGACTAATTCCCCGGAAAACACTTAAGTACATAGGTTAATCAAGAAAAAGCGTGATTTTGGGCCTTTAGAGCCACCCGCCCGAGCTACCTGGGCGTGCAGCCCTCACCCCGGCGCACAGTCTCGACCCGGGCGGGTAGCCTAATTTGCTTCGTTTCTCGGTTTTTTCGCTCGTTCTTCCTTAATTACCTCTTTAATTCTTCGTTTTAACACTTCTAGTGTTCGGTTTAGCTTCCCATGTGACTTCAACTCTTTACTAACTTTTTCAAGTGCTTCAAAAGGCTCGGAAAACAACGATAAATCATCGATTCCTGAAAAATCTAATAAAAAGCACAACAAACACTCGAAATAGCAAAAGTTAGTAGAAATGGCTCAAAAGAGCCGTATTAGAGCTAAGAATCAACCGGGATCGGGGATAAAATACATATAAAATATCAACTTATCAAACTCCCCCAAGCCAAACCTTTGCTTGTCCTCAAGAAAACAACTAAGCAAACAATGACTAACTGACCCTTTAACTTTGCAAAACAAGACTAACTCAAGCAATTCCGAGCATGCAAGATCCTCAACCAACCCATCAAAATCCCTTGACCGCCATTCACTCAAATCAAAATCAATAAGCCAACCATGTAAGAAATAGAAGTCGATGACTAGAGTAGCTCACTCGGTGTCACTCCACACATAAAATTGAGCATAGATAATGAAGCTCACCCTTAATCCCGAAAAAAAATGCAAATGCAACAAGTGTTTGAATGCAAAATTTGAGAACCCAAACCCACATCTCACACCTCATGCAAGTGTTTAAAGGTAATCACTCAATCCTAGTATGAAAGTCGACTCGAAATGCAAGTAATACTCCCTAGCTTTGNCTGAAAGTCGACTCGAAATGCGAGTAATACTCCCTAGCTTTGGCAATTGACTCAATTCACAAAAACTAAAAATATGCACACGCTGATAAAAAAGGTCTTTATGAGCTTGTAACGTGGCTAGGGTGATGGGTAGGATAGAATTTGGGATAATGTGGTGGTAAATGCGGGCTATACGCATGTAGCAATCAAAAATCAAAATTAACATCTCCAACATCAACTCCAACATCAAGCCAATTCTCATAGAATCACATCACACCATAAAACTTTACATTTCAACTACTCCAAATATCACAAGCCTTTTCTTTTTCAACATCTTTTCAATTTCTTTTTTTTTTCTCANTTTCAATTTCTTTTTTTTTCAACTTTCAACATTTTTTTCAAATTAGACTCACGACTCTTAATGACATGTCAAGGACAAAATCATCACACATACATATCTAGGCCAATAAAAGATGTATAACATTTTAATTCTTCATTAAACTAGCCTAGACATTGGTATGCAGAGCCTTAATGTGAGATCTATTATAAAACTTTAATAACAACCTTTTCACAAATTTCCAATCCTCCAAAACCTCCAATCAATTGCAACACAACAACAAAACAACTCCTCAACTCCCCCAAGCCAAGCTTGGGCATAAATCAAAAGATAAGAACAAGGCCAAATAGGGTTGTAATGTGGCTAAAATGCAAATGAAGGGTAAAAGCTCAAAATAAGGACCAAGGGAAATTTTGTGAAGGAATGCCTAAAATCTGAAAGCTCCTAAAAGAAATGAATGCCTTTTATCATTCGCAGCATGTAACATATCAAAGCCAAGCTACTAGAGTCAAAAGCCAAAACATGGATCATACAAGCACCAGGAACTAAGCACACATGAAAGAAAATAAGCATAGAAAAATGTATGCGGCTCAAATCCTCCCGTTAACACAGTTCAAGCCTCTACTCTACACATGGTTATAATGGCAAGATTAGAAATCGTTTCAAGCTAAGTCAAGTTCAAGTCCAAGTTGGCAATTCCCAAAACAAAACTCATCACATGCCCAAATCAATCAAAAACATTTTTAAATAAAATGCGGGGCACAGGGAAGTCACCATTCACAAAGTTTCATCAAACCAATCAATCAAACAATCAACTAAAGTTAACTAACAAAAGCAAAAAGAAATCTAAACTATGAAAGCAGTACATTTTTTTGGTCATATGTAAACTCCTACTTCTAACAAGTAGTACAAACCATATGACTATCCTAATAAAGCAATAAAACTACACTAGAAAGCAATAAAAACTAAACTAAGAAAGCAATAAAGTTACCTCCCCCAAGCCGGACTCAGCAATGTCCTCATGCTGAAGGAAGTAAGGGACTCCTCTCAGTCAGACTGGAGGAAAGTGTTAGTGTCCTCACTGGCACTACCATCATCATCATCATCATCACCACCTGGTCCTCCTGTTCCTCCTGCTCCACTGGTCCCTTCTCTAGGGTTGAAGTGGTACCATGACGGGTGGGGACCAGCGGAGGGCACTACGCCGGTACAGACGTAGTGGTCGTAGATCGGGTACATAGCAAGACGATGATCCTGCTCAAAAGTGGCAAACCAATCCATGAACTGCTGCTGCTGTATCTAGAAGTTGTTAAACTGGTTCTACAGCTGGGTCATCTGTGCCTGCCACGGGGCAGGGTCTGTAGGTGGTTGTTGTGGGGGCTGCTGGGGTTGTGGCTGCTGGGGTTGGCTCGGCCCAGCATGTCCTGAAGTACCTGCAGAAGAACCTGCAAGACGACCATCCAGAGGCATAAGATAGGATTGCTGATCAGGCAGCAATCCGGTCAGTGAAGTATCAGGGAGGGTAACAGAAACTCCCTTAGATGGTCCTATGTACCATCTGATGCGCCCCCCACCACACAAATCTAGCCAATCACAGTGGTTGAGGTAGGCGGCATCCAAGTAGCGGGACCCCAAAGCAGGGGTCCTCCCGTACTCAAAGTTCACCTTATAGTACCTGCCAACAAAAGTTAGAAGGCCACCAAAAACAATATTGTTAATGGTAGGCTCACCAAATCGATCGGTACCAGTGTAAGTTTACATTGGGTATGGAGATGCATAGCAAATAGATGGGGGAGATGAAGACGATAAGGAAATGAAGTTTTAACTAAGTGCCTTCCCAGGCACCACATCTCTCTGGTATGAACTTCATGTTGTTCAAACCGACCAAATACCGTTCCTGCAAGNATCCTGCAAGTAAACGGTGAGTGATCCTAGCAGAAGGCTGGTGGATTAGATTGGCCTTTGCATGCTGCCAGTTGGTCAGATGCACACCTGTCAAAGAATACCACCAAGCTACATCATCAAAGCCCTTTGGGGGTCTAGCACGCCCCCAACTGGCCAAACCAAATATTGCCCCAAAATCTTCGATCGTTTCATAACGATCTACATTGAACATTCTAAAGCTGACACCCCTAACAGGTGCCTTGGGGTTAGGCCTGTTAATTTCAAAACTTGACATAAACTCATATGTTATGTCAGGGTAAGTTGGGGCATCCATACCAAAGAAACTATGCATACCCATAGAACGAAATAATTCTTCAGTTTCATTATGAATACCTAAAGCATGCAATAGTTGATGATCAATGAAACGGGTGGGGGTCACATGCCTTAATTTTAGTTTTTCGAATCTTACCTTTTGCTCTTGGGAACCAAAAGCAACTAACCCATATGTAGGATCGCGTCCTAGCCCTCGTGGTTCGCCTCTTGAGCTTTCTCCAACCCGTTGCCTTTTTGGTGCCATGGAAGATTATGGAGTAGTGATTAGTGGGTATGAGATGTAAGTGGTTATAAGTGAAAATTTTTGTGGGGATCTAAGAGAGAATGGAGAAAGATTGATTTTGGTGAAAATTTGGGTGAATCTGGGTGAGTAATGAGTGAGATATAGTAGAGAGAAGTTAGAGAAAATATGGAGGAATTTGTAGAGAGAGAAAGTGAAGATAAGAAAAAGAGAGGTGAGAGAAGGAAGAAGGAAGATAGAAGAAGAAAAGAGGGCCGTGGGAAGAAGGAAAGGAGGAGGAAAAAAAAAAAGAAAAAAAAAGAAAATAAAAAAATGAAAACAGGCCACACGCCCGGGCTAGGAGCAGCGCGCCCGGGTAGGGGTTGCTCGCCCGGGTCACCCGGGCGCATGGCTAGGGGGGGATTTTTGAAAAACTGAAAAAAAAAACTAAGTGTGGGAAATGTGGTTGCGCGCCCGGGACGAAGGAATTTCGCCTGGGGTGGTGCTGTTCACCCGGGTCACCCAGGCATTCGCCACTTCGAACTTTTTTCTTCTTTTCACCTAAATTTCACCTGTAATCACACCGAAATACTTGAAGAATTCATTAGTACCTCACTCTCCCCTTACCAATACTAAGAAATGAGCTAGAGTCCCTACTAAACTAAGAAAATAAAAATGAAAAAAACTACTAAAAAAAAAACTAAACTAACTACGGGTTGCCTCCAGCAAAGCGCTTGTTTAAGGTCTTTAGCTTGACCATATTACCTCATAGCTCACAAGGGTGTGGGTCTCGGAGATTGATTTCTTCAACTAGGCCAACAACGTCACCTTCATAGTACTGCTTGAGGCGATGTCCACTAACCTTGAATCGCTCTCCTTTCTCGTTCTGGACCTCTACAAATCCATATTTGCTTACCATAGTAACAGTGAAAGGACCGCTCCACCTAGACCTCAGCTTTCTGGGAAAAAGTTTCAGTCTAGAATTAAATAATAAGACCTTATCACCTGTTGCAAATTCCTTTCTTACGATTCTCTTATCGTGCCATCTCTTAGTCTTTTCCTTATAAAGCTTAGCACTATCATAGGCTCCCAATCGAAACTCGTCTAGCTCATTTAGTTGGAGTAACCGTTTCTCACCAGCAAGCTTAGCATCCATGTTGAGCTCCTTTACTGCCCAGTAAGCCTTGTATTCTAACTCAATTGGCAAATGGCACGCTTTTCCATACACTAACCGATATGGAGATGTACTGATAGGTGTCTTAAAGGCCGTTCTATACGCCCATAATGCATCATACAGCTTGCTACTCCAATCCTTCCTTGACTTTGCAACCGTTTTCTCCAGGATGGCTTTGATTTCTCGATTTGAAACCTCTACCTGACCACTGGTTTGTGGATGATATGCTAATCCTGTTCTGTGATAAACACCGTATTTCTCTAGCAGTTTATCTAGCCGTTTCTCATGGAAATGCTTTCCCCCGTCACTGATGACAGCTCTAGGAATCCAAATGGGAAAAGTAACCTCCGAAAAATCTCAAAACAGTGGTTAGAATACAATGGGGGTGGCAAGAGTTCCACCCATTTAGAAACACAATCTACAGCCACTAATATGAAACGATTACCATTCGAGGATGGGAAGGGCCCATGTAATCAATACCCAAACATACAAAAATCTACTTCCAATATAGCTGTTTGGGCATTTCGTGCCTTTGTGAATATTACCTATTCGTTGGCACGAATCACAAGACATAATAAAAGCTCGAGCATCCTGTAGGATGGTAGGCCAATAAAAACCTGATTCAAGGACCTTAAACATCGGTCTTAGAAGGTCCGATGACCTCCATATGGCGATGAATGGCAATGTTGGAGTACACCATAGACTTCCCATTCTGGAACGCATTTCCTGTATAAACCATCTGCACACTCACGAAACAAGTTAGGATCATCCCAAAAGTATCGCTTAACATCGTGCAAGAATTTCTTTTTCTGCTGATAGGTCAAATCAGAAGGTAAGACATCTCCTACAACATAGTTAGAAAAATCAGCAAACCAAGGGGAATTAACACAGATTGCAAACAAATGTTCATCAGGAAAAGAATCATCAATGGGGGTAGAGATCTCCCCATCATCATACCGTATCCTCGATAAGTGGTCAGCTACCACATTCTCTGCTCCCTTCTTATCACGAATCTCGGGATCAAACTCTTGAAGCAACAGAATCCACCGAATAAGCCTCGGTTTGGCTTCCTTTTTTCCAAGCAGGTACTTAAGAGCTGCATGGTCAGTGTAAACAATAAATTTCGAACCTACAAGATAGGCACGAAATTTATCTAATGCATAAACAATAGCAAGCAGCTCTTTTTCTGTGGTGGCATAATTCACTTGAGCTTCATCTAAGGTTTTACTAGCATAATAAATAGCATGTAGGACCTTATCCCTCCTTTGACCTAGAACTGCACCGACTGCAAAGTCACTAGCATCACACATTATTTCAAAAGGTAAATTCCAATCGGGAGACTGTATAATGGGTGCAGAAATTAATGCATTTTTTATCATATTAAAGGACTCCAGACACTCATCGGTGAAATTAAATTCAGCATCTTTCAACAGCAATTGAGTTAGTGGTTTTGCAATTTTAGAAAAATCCTTAATAAACCTGCGATAAAAACCAGCATGACCCAAAAAACTTCTTACCCCTTTTACATTCACCGGAGGTGGTAGTTGCTCAATTACCTGTATTTTCGCCTTATCCACCTCAATACCGCGTTCGGACACCAAATGTCCCAAAACTACTCCTTCATTGACCATAAAATGACATTTTTCCCAATTTAAAACCAGATTTACCTGTTCACATCTTTCGAGAACTTTAGTTAGATTAGTCAAACATGAGTCAAAATCAGAACCATAAACACTAAAATCACCCATGAAGACCTCCATAATAGATTCTATGAACTCAGAAAAAATGCTCATCATACAACGTTGAAAAGTAGCTGGTGCATTACATAAACCAAAAGGCATTCTACGATATGCAAAAGTACCATAAGGACATGTAAAAGTCGTTTTCTCCCTATCATCAGGATGGATGGGGATCTGAAAGAAACCCGAATATCCATCGAGATAACAGAAATACTTATTCTTAGCTAATCTTTCCAACATTTGATCAATAAAAGGGAGGGGGAAATGATCCTTTTTAGTTGCAACATTCAGTTTCCGGTAATCAATACACATCCTCCATCCTGTGACAATTATACATTGATGATTTGACTGGTATATCAGTCCTGATTTGTTTGATGCAATAGAATTCATTTAGAGGAAGGTCAAAAACTGGGTAACCAGGGTCAACGTGTCGTTTGAATCCATACATGCAGGCGAGGTGGTAAAAGAAAGAAGTTCTTAAACTTCTAGTATGCAGGTATTATTTACTCGGTGCCTGATTCCCAGGGGTAAGCCCTACAGGTAGTCCCTAAGAAAGGGGGAACAACTGTGTTTCGTAATGATAAAAATATTAATTCCTACTAGAGTTGTTACAGGATGGAGAATGTGTATGATTATAGAAAACTGAATGTTGCAACTAAAAAGGTCATTTCCCCTCCCTTTTATTGATCAAATGCTGGAAAGATAGCCAAGAATAGTATTCTGCTATCTTGATGGATAGTCGGTTTCTTTCACAATCCCCATCCATCCCGATGACAGGAGAAAACGACTTTACATGTCCTTACGGTACTTTTGCTTATCGAGAATGCTTTTGGTTTGTGTAATGCACCACTACTTTTCAACGTTGTATGATGAGCATTTTTTCTGGAGTCATAGAACTCATTATGGAGGTCTATGGGTGATTTTAGTGTTTATGGTTCTATTTTGACTCATGTTTGACTAATCTAACCAAAGTTCTCGAAAGATGTGAACAGGTAAATCTGGTTTTAAATTGGGAAAAATGTCATTTTGGTCAATGAAGGAGTGTTTTGGGACATTTGTGTCCGAACGCGGTATTGAGGTGATAAGGCGAAATACAGTAATTGAGCAACTACCACCTCCTGAATGTAAAAGGGTAGAAGTTTTTTGGTCGATCATGCTGGTTTTATCGCAGGTTTATTAAGGTTTTCTAAATTGCAAAACCACTAACTCATTGCTTGAAAGATGTGAATTTAATTTCACCGATGAGTGTCTGGAGTCCTTTAATATGATAAAAAATGCATTAATTTCTGCACCCCATTATACATCTCTCATCGAGGGAATTGTACCTTTTGAAATAATGTGTGATGCTAGTGACTTTGCAGTCGGTGCAGTTCTAGGTCAAGGAGGGGATAAGGCCACATGCTATTGTATATGCAGTAAAACCTTAGATGAAGCTCAGTGAATTATGCCACCACAGAAAAAGAGCTGCTTGCTATTGTTTGCATTAGATAAATTTCGTGCCTATCTGTAGGTTCGAAATTTATTGTTTACACTGACCTAGCAGCTCTTAAGTACCGCTTGGAAAAAGGAAGCCAACCGAGGCTTATTCGGTGGATTCTGTTGCTTCAAGAGTTTGATCCCGAGATTCGTGATGAGAAGGGAGCAGAGAAGTGGTGCTGACCACTTATCGAGGATCGGTATGATGATGGGAGATCTCTACCCCTACCCCATTGATGATTCTTTCCTGATGAACATTGTTTGCAATCTGTGTTAATTCCCCTTGGTTTGCTGATTTTTCACTATGTTGTAGGAGATGTCTACCTCTGATTTGACCTATCATCAGAAAAAGAAATTCTTGCACGATGTTAAGCGATACTTTTGGGATGATCCTAACTTGTTTTGTGAGTGGTGCAATGGTTTATACAGGAAATGCGTTCCACAATGGGAAGTCTATGGTGTACTCCAACATTGCCATCATCGCCATGGAGGTCAGCGGACCTTCTAAACGACTGTTTAAGGGTCCTTGAATCAGGTTTTTTTTTATTGGCCTACCATCCTACAGGATGCTCGAGCTTTTATATGTCTTGTGATTCGTGCCAACGAACTAGGTAATATTTCACAAAGGCACGAAATCCCCCAAACAGCTATATTGGAAGTAGAGATTTTTGATGTTTGGGGTATGATTACATGGGCCCTTTCCCATCCTCGAATGGTAATCGTTGCATATTAGTGGCTGTAGATATGTTTCTAAATGGGTGGAAGCTCTTGCCACCCCCCTTGTATTCTAACACTGTTTTGAGGATGTTTCGGCAGGTTATCTTCCCAGGTTCGGAGTTCCTAGGCTGTCATCATGACGGAAAGCATTTCCATGAGAAACGGCTAGATAAACTGCTAGAGAAATACGGTGTTTATCACGACAGGTTGAGCTATCATCCCACAAACCAGTGGTCAGGTAGAGGTTTCAAATCGAGAATCAAAGCCTCCTGGAGAAAACGGTTGCAAGTCAAGGAAGGATGGAGTAGCAAGCTGTATGATGCATATGGGCGTATAGACAGCCTTTAAGACACCTATCAGTACATCTCCATCTCGGTTAGTGTATGGAAAGCGTGCCATTTGCCAGTTGAGTTAGAATACAAGGCTTACTGGGCAGTAAAGGAGCTCAACATGTGCTAATCTTGCTGTTGAAAACGGTTACTCCAACTAAATGAGCTAGACGAGTTCGATTGGGAGCCTATGATAGTGCTAATTATAAGGAAAAGACTAGAGATGGCACGATAAGAGAATCGTAAGAAAGGAATTTGCAACAGGTGATAAGGTCTTATTATTTAATTCTAGAGCTAACTTTTTCCCAGAAGCTGAGGTCTAGGTGGAGCGGCCCTTCACTGTTACTATGGTAAGCAAATATGGATTTGTAGATCCAGAACGAGAAAGGAGAGCGATGTCAAGGTTAGTGGACCTCGCTCAAGCAGTACTATAAGGTGACGTTGGTTGCCTAGTTGAAGAAATCAATCTCCGAGACCCACACCCTTGTGAGCTATGAGGTAGGTAATAGGTGTCAGCAAAGACCTAAACAAGCGCTTTGCTGGAGGCAACCCGTAGTTAGTTTAGTTTTTTTTTTAGTAGTTTTTTCATTTTTATTTTCTTAGTTTAGTAGGGACTCTAGCCATTTCTTAGTATTGGTAAGGGGAGAGTGAGGTACTAATGAATTCTTCAAGTATTTCGGTGTGATTACAGGTAAATTTAGGTGAAAAGAGAAAAAAGTTCGAAGTGGCGAATGCCTGGGTGACCCGGTAACAGCACCACCCAGGCGAATTCCTTCGTCCCGGCGCGCAACCACATTTCCCACACTTAGTTTTTTTTTTTCAGTTTTTCAAAAAATCCCCCCTAGCCATGCGCCAGGGTGGACCGGGCAGCAACCCCTACCGGGCGCGTGCTCCTAAGCCCCGGGCGGTGGGTGGCCTGTTTTCATTTTTTATTTTCTTTTTTTTCTTTTTTTTTTCCTCTCCTTTCCTTCTTCCCACGGCCACTCTTTTCTTTTATCTTCTTCTTCCTTCCTCTCACCTCTCTTTCTATCTCACTCTCTCTCTACAAATTCCCATATTCTCTCACTTCTCTCTACTATGATCTCCACTCTTACTCACCCAGATTCACACCAAATTTCACCAAAATCATCTTTCTCCATTCTCTCTTAGATCCCCACAAAAAGGTCACTTATACCCACTACATCTCATACCCACTAATCACTACTCCATAATTCTCCATGGCACCAAAAGGCAACGGGTTGGGAAAGCTCAAGAGGGAACCAGAGGGCTAGGACGCGTATCCACATATGGGTTAGTTTTCTTTTGGTCCCAAGAGCAAAAGGTAAGATTCGAAAAACTAAAATTAAGGCATGTGACCCCCCACCCGGTTTCATTGATCATCAACTATTGCATGCTTTAGGTATCATAATGAAACTGGAGAATCTTCGTCTATGGTATGCATAGTTTCTTGGTATGGATGCCCCAACTTACCGACATAACATGAGAGTTTATGTCAAGTTTGAAATTGACAGGCCTAACCCCAAGGCACCTGTAGGGGTGTCAGCTTTAAGAATTTCAATAGATCGTTATGAACGATCGAAGTTTTGGGGCAATATTGGTTTGGCCAGTTGGGGGCGTGCTAGACCCCAAAGGGCTTTGATGATGTAGCTTGGGGGTATTCTTTGACAGGTGGCATCTGACCAACTGGCAGCATGCAAAGGCCAATTAATCCACCAGCCTCTGCTAGGATCACTCACCGTTTACTTGCAGGATCGGTATTTGGTCGGTTTGAACAACATGAAGTTCATACCGAGAGATGTGGTGCCTGGGAAGGCACCTTAGTTAAAACTTCATTTCCTTTCGTCTTCATCTCCCCCATCTATTTGCTATGCATCCCATACCCAATGTAAACTTAAACACTGGTACCGATCGATTTGGGAGCCTACCATTAACAATATTTTTTGGTGCCTTCAACTTTTGTTGGCAGGTACTATAAGGTGAACTTTGAGTACGGGAGGACCCCTGCTTGGGGTCCGCTACTTGGATGCCGCCTACCTCAACCACTATGATTGGCTAGATTTGTGTTGGTGGGGGGCGCATCAGATGTACATAGGACCATCTAAGGGAGTTTCTGTTACCTCTCCCTAATACTTCACTGACCGGATTGCTGCCTGATCAGCAATCCATCTTATGCCTCTTGGTGGTCGTCTTGCAGTTCTTCTGCGGTACTTCAGGACATGCTGGGCCGAGCCAAACCCCAGCAGCCCCCACAACAACCACCTACAGACCCTGCCCGTGGCAGGCACAGATGACCCAGCTGTAGAACACAGTTTAACAACTTCTAGAACAGCAGCAGCACATTCATGGATTGGTTTGCCACTTTTGAGCAGGATCATCGTCTTGCTATGTACCGCATCTACGACCACTACGTCTGTACCGGCGTAGTGCCCTCGCTGGTCCCCACCGTCATGGTACCACTTCAACCCTAGAGAAGGGACCAGTGGAGCAGGAGGAACAGGAGGACCAGTGGTGATGATGATGATGATGATAGTGCCAGTGAGGACACTAACTTTCCTCCAGTCTGACTGAGAGGAGTCCCTACTTCCTTCAGCATGAGGACATTGCTGAGTCCGCTTGGGGGAGGTAACTTATGCTTTCTTAGTGTAGTTTTATTGCTTTATTAGGATAGTCATATGGTTTGTACTACTTGTAGAAGTAGGAGTTTACATATGACCAAAAAAATGTACTGCTTTCATAGTTTAGATTCTTTTTGCTTTTGTAGTTACTTTAGTTTGATGTTTGATTGATGGTTTGTATGAACTTGTGAATGGTGACTTCCCTGTGCCCCGCATTTTATTTAAAATGTTTTTGATTGATTTGGGCATGTGATGAGTTTTGTTTGGGAATTGCCAACTTGGACTGAACTTGCTGAGCTGAAACGATTTCAATCTTGCCTTATAAACCATGTTAGAGTAGAGGGCTTGAACTGTGTTAACGGAGGATTTGAGCGCACTACATTTTCTATGTTTATTTTCTTCATGTGTGCTTAGTTCCTGTGCTTGTATGATCCATGTTTTTGGCTTGACTCTAGTAGCTTGGATTTGATATGTTACATGCTGCGAATGATAAAGGCATTCATTTCTTTAGGAGCTTCAGATTTTAGGCATTCCTTCACAAATTTCCCTTGGTCCTATTTTGAGCTTTACCTTCATTGCATGTTTAGCCACATTACAACCCTATTTGGCCTGTTCTAATTTTGGATAGCCCAAGCTGGCTTGGGGGAGTTGAGGAGTTGTTTGTTGTTGTGTTGCATTGATTGGAGGTTGGAGGATGGAATTTGTAAAGGTTTTATCAAGTTTAATAATAGATCTCACTTAAGGCTGCATACCAATGTCTAGGCTAGTTTAATGAGAATTAAAATGTTATACATCTTTTATTGGCCTAGATATGTATGTGTATGATTGGTCCTTCACATGTCATAAGAGTCGTGAGTCTAATTTGAAAAAAATGTTGAAAGTTGAAAAAAAAAGAAATTGAAAGGTTGAAAAAGAAAGACTTGTATATTGGAGTAGTTGAAATGTGAAGCTTTATGGTGTGAGGTGATCCCATGTGAATTGCTTGATGTTGGAGTTGATGTTGGAGATGTTGATTTTGATTTTTTTATGCACATGCGTATATCCCGCATTTCCACCACATTATCCCAAATTCTACCTACCCATCACCCTAGCCACGTTACAGCTCATAAAGACCTTTTTATCAGCGTGTGCATTTTTTAGTTTTTGGAATTGAGTCAATTGCCAAAGTAGGGAGTATTACTCGCATTTCGAGTCGACTTCAGACTAGATTGAGTGATTACCTTTAACACTTGCATGAGTGTGAGATGTGGGTTTGGGTTCTCAAATTTTGCATTCAAACACTTGTTGCATTTGCATTTTTTTCGGATTAGGGGTGAGCTTCATTATCTATGCCCAATTTTTGTGGAGTGACACCGAGTGAGCTACTCTAGTCATCGACTTCTATCTTACATGGTTGGCTTATTGATTTTGATTGAGTGAATGGCGGTCAAGGGATTTTGATGGGTTGGTTGAGGATCTTGCATGCTCGGAATTGCTTGAGTTAGTCTGTTTGCAAAGTTAAAGGGTCAGTTAGTCACATTGTTTGCTAGTGTTTTCTTGAGGACAAGCAAAGGTTTGGCTTGGGGGAGTTTGATAAGTTGATATTTTATATGTATTTTATCCCCGATCCCGTTGATTCTTAGCTCTATACGGCTCTTTTGAGCCATTTGTACTAACTTTTGCTATTCGAGTGTTTGTTCTTTTATTAGATTTTCAGGAATCGATGATTTATCGTTGTTTTCCGAGCCTTTTGCAGCACTTGAAAAAGTTGTAAAGAGTTGAAGTCACATGGGAAGCTAAACCGAACACAGAAGTGTTAACACGAAAAATTAAGAGGTAATTAAGGAAGAACGAGCGAAAAAACCGAGAAACGAAGCAACTTAGCTACCCGCCCGGGTCGAGACTGTGCGCCGGGTGAGGGCTGCACGCCCAGGTACTCGGGCGGGTGGCTCTAAAGGCCCAAAATCACGCTTTTTCTTGATTAACCTATGTACTAGTGTTTTCCGGGAATGTCAGGATACGCCTCTTTTTATTTTAAATCCTAGTTACTACTAAAATTCTCTCAAAGTGTAAAATTCTATTCAATCATTAATCAATAATATTCAGGTTCTATTTATTCTCAATTCTTGTTTTTAGTTTTGTTATTATTATTTTTTAATTTATGTTCTTATTTCATAGTTTATGTTAGATTTATTTCTTGATTATTGTTAGTTTTTGTTTAGTTTAATCATGTTTAGTATCTTAATTACTTTTATTTTTAGTTTCTTTTCTTTATTATGAGTGAGTAGTCCTTTCTAGGACTAGGGGATCCATGGACTAATTGGTGAGTTTTCTCATAATTATTAGTTTAACTATTAATTGCTTGAATTCTTATTGTCAATACTATTGCTTTCAATTAAATACTGGCCACGTTTAGTTGTTAGTTTGATATTGTTGAAATCGATGCTGAGGAGTAAGATTACCACAACTAGATCATAAGGGCAATAGGCAAAACGAGTCTAAGTGAGCGAGACCATTCAGAGGAGTTTGAAGGGGACTAGATTCAAGAGAATAGTGGACCTTAAATTCAAGGAAATTGATAATATAATTAAATTATCTGTGTGCAAATTCACTGGTTAACTGTGTGAACCGATGTCCTAGGTTTAGTTATAATTAATCCTCTAATAATTTAGCTTAATTCTAGTTAATTTTAGTCAAAGATCGTCACTCAAAGGCTCTGTTATACAGTTTCAACAGTTTACATTTTTGGAACTGATAGGTTTAATTGCTCCCTGTGATTCGATCCCTACTCTCCGGCTATATTAGTTAGAATGGTTAGTTTTTATTTTGATAGGTGTGCGATAGCCTCGTCACTATGAAGCGTAGTAGTAGTGGTGTTGGAGTGATGATGAAAAAAGTAATTAGAACAAACTTTATATAATAGAGTACAGAATTGCATAAAATCCTATCAAAAGCCCATAACCAATAAGTATTTAAAACACACAAATATAAGTCATGCCTTATTCATTGCAAGACTTTTGTATAATGTTGAGATAAGTACTCACCATAATTTTAGAGAGCAATTCAAACCATTATAAATTTACTGTTATAAAGAGAAGCGATCTCTGCAGTTACAGGTAGATCTACTTTTGGTTAAGCTAAGTCTACTGCTAAAGATGCCTGCAGTAAAATACCTACTTCCTAATAACGTGAAATGAGACTGAAATTGAGGTTGACAATAAATTGAAATGGCAATTGGGGTGAGTATTGAAATCAAAACTGAATTTGGGGTTTAGTATATTGAATCTACGTGAAAATTAATGAAATAATTTATTATGGTTATATACAAACTACTCTATCAATTAAGGACAATTTGATGGATTAATCTTTTAATGGACAATGACTAGCTATCAATTCCTAAGAAAACAGGTGGTTGAAAGATTATGACAAATATCATGTGTAAGCTAAGAAAGTATCATTTTAATTAGGACAAAACCACCTATAAGTTAACCTGAGATTGCAGAAAGAAAAATGCTGCCTGTATGATATGATGAATGAAGTGATATCGAAGTGAAATTAGGGTATAGTGAGATTGCAATGAGTGGGTATTGAGGATTTGTGGGTTTTTCTAAAATTTTCAGGATTGCAATAGTTAACTGTTGCTTGAAATTTACAAAAAATTCAGATAACAACCAAACCGTACAACACCAAAACGAATTGCATGTTGAATATTTACTAAGATTTACACTATACATAATCAATTTGCAAGCTAAACCAAAATAAATTACGATTGAATTGAATTCGCCTTTCAATAATGAACTTCAGACTAAAGAGGCTGCAGACGTAGATTGAGAGATTGAGAAGATTGAACTGAATTTCGCCTTTCAATTGCAAGAATACCCGAAGGTGAATAATAGTCTTTGCCAATTTCGCAATTGAACTGAATTGCGAGATGTATTCGTAATTTCCGACTGAGATATTGAGGATTGAAATTCGTATTTTGGGAGATGATAGATTGAACTATTAAGTTTGAGAGATGAGCTTCAGATTTTGAGAGTGGTATGAGAGCTTCTTGAGAGTGGAATGAGAGTTGTTTGGGTTGAGTTAGGCGCGCAGGCTGCTTTAGGGTTTACATTAATTGTAACAGTTAATAACTATTAGCAACGGTTTAGTGCCTAACCATTGCAAATAGGTTATAAACATATGTATTTACATAGTGTTGCCACCCCTAAAGTAGTCTGTTGCAACATGTTTTATGGTAACGTTGCAAAAGAAGTAAAAATAACAGTAACCGTTGCTAAAAGGGTTGCAATAAGTTAAACCGTTGCTAAAACCGTTGCAATAGTTTAACTTTGCTAAAGAGTTCAATTTCCTTTATGTATGTGATCAAATCAAGCAGCCATATTAATTATCTTCATTTAGGTGATTCAAAATTGATCTCATTGTGGTCCTTTAATTAAACTAAACTTCCTTACCACACATCACTTTGAGTGGCAAATATCTACTTCTCCGTGTCCACACATCATAAACGTGTAGTGGCACATGTATATATTTGCTCATAACTCCTTTAATCGTGTGAATAAAAATTCACAACTACCATTCTTGTGATTAAGTAACTAACCAACTTAAAAATAACTTCCTTTCTGATTCATAAACTATTAGCCAAATAAGACTGATCATAACATCCAATTCAAACTTATAAAAATTATATTACTATTTAATATTGGAATGCATCATACAATAAAACCATGCTTCTAATAAACTTGTCATGCACACAATTCATGATGCAAAACAGCAAACAATATTTCATAAATAAGAATCATCCAAACATGAATTCTAATTCCTGTGTTGTCTTTAGTACTTACGTACCTGTAATAATGGGCTCCTCCAAAATTTCATGAAGTGGACTAGATCAATTCTACCTATATAAGGAAAACCAAAACTAAATTAAAACTTTTGACTAAGTTCTACAACAACTATAACTAACTTCTATATTGGAAACTTTCCCAAACATTCCGTATAGGTCTCTATTCAATTCCATACTACACTTTAATTTTTCTATTGTATGATTATATGATTTAAGGACTTATTTGATCTTTATAAAAAACCTTAATAAATTTTATCCACTTTAGAAAAGTGACACATCATATAAAATTACAAAACTCCTTGAAAACTTCAAAAACACATAAACCAATCATACAATGTATTACTTAATTTATATGATCAATTTCATGCTAATTACATACGTTTAAAGCCTAATTATTCACTGTATAATTCTGGACAGCATGTTATAAAATGCTTAAAATCACTTTTAAATTTCATAAAACATACTAAAAATTATATGTAACATATAGAATTATTATGTGATATACTAGCATATATGAACACTTAAAACATACTTAACTCGTTATATAAAAATTCAGATATATTATTAACTTTAAGTCATAAAAACTCATAAAGCATCATAATCAGGGCCTCTTCTATAACAATAAACTAACTATGAAACCATCTTGCTTTAGAATAATTTTTTACATATGCCAAAACATGTTTCATAAATTTTAAAATTTGTAAAATTTCTATTGAATTTCATAATTATAAAATTGGACAGGCAATTTATTTAAATATCCAAAGCCTTACAAAATTAATCTAAATTATAAAATCATCATAAATCCACACAACAATAATTCATGATACTAAATGAAGTTTAAAATCAATAAAGACTCATAAAAAATCAAAACTTTCATGTTATAAACCCTAAACTAAAATTTCACTGAACAACACACATTAATTCATGCTTTAAAAACAAATCAACATTAAAACAAGATTAGAACTTATAAAATATGATAAACATAAATATGAACATGATTTGCAAATTTGAATCAAAAAGAAAGAAGGAGAAAATTTTTTAATAAGAGGTCCGAAAAATACCAAGGGGCAGGAGTGGTGCAAGGTGCCGGCGGTGGTTGGTGGCACGATTCCCAAGAAAAAACACTCAACCTTTTTTCTTTTTTTCGAAAAATCGAACTTCAGAAATTTTATTTTTTTCGGAAAACACTTCCCCCCCCCCCCCCCCCTTTTTCTCTCTTCTCTCTTTGGATTTTGAAATCCTAAGGACAACTAATAGAGTTAAAATCGAAAATTCGGTTTA
>PYUH01000076.1:38662-90365 GCA_016808085.1 Suaeda aralocaspica
ACACTAACACTAGCCCCTAAATCACATAAAGCTTTATCAATGAACAGTGGGCCAATATTACAAGGAATAGAAAAACTTCCCGGGTCCTGTAGTTTCGGTGGTGACTTGTTTTGCAATATGGCACTGCACTCCTCCGTAAGTGCTACAGTCTCCACCACATTCAACTCACGTTTCCTGCTTAAAATATCTTTCAAAAATTTAGTATAAGTAGGAATTTGGGTTATCAAATCAGTAAATGGAACAGTAACCTGCAAATTCTTACTGAAATGATTATCATTCTTACTCTTGATTACCCTGTTCGGAAAGGGTAACCTAACCTGTGACCTCGGGATTGTATCAATTGATGTGTCATCAACCTTCTCCTTAGGTGCTTCAGTTTCCTTAGCTGGAACTNTTTCAGTTTCCTTAGCTGGAACTGTCTCTAAATCTTCAATCACCTCATCACTGGTCTTTTCAGCTCCACCTGCAACATCAGAATTAACATCATTAGTGGGCATTTTCGGGCCCTCATAAGCAGTTCCACTCCTCAAAGTGATGGCATTGACATGGTCCCTCGGGGGATTCAGTGATGCCTGTGATACTGGAGGTGTAGGTTGTGATGGAAGGNAGTGATGCTGTGATACTGGAGGTGTAGGTTGTGATGGAAGGTGGCCTGGTTGCCTTTGAGCAGTAGATTATGCAATCTGAGCTATCTGAGTCTCCAGGTGCTTGTTGTGAGCCTGCATTGCCTTCATATTTTTCTGCATCTGTAACATCATATTTTTCAGCTCTGAAATTTCTCCACTAGGTTGAACTGGCAATGGTGGTGCTGATAGTGGTGGCCTACTGAAACCTGGTGGGTGTGGTGGTACATATCTCTGCATCTGCTGGGGTGCCTGCTGAGGTGGTATAGCTTGCTGAGGATTCTGTACATTGCTATTGTTCTTGTAGGAAAAGTATGGGTGATCCTTCCAGCCCGGATTGTATGTATTAGAATATGGATTGTTCTTGTAGGCTTGAAAGGCACACACTTGCTCTACTGAACTGGTACATGACTGGGAACTATGACCGAATGAACCACAGGAATCACAGAAAGGATCAGTACATCCCGAAAGTGCAGCTACAGGTGATGGTGGAGGAGCTGTAGTACCAATCTTATCAAGCTTCTGACTTATGGCATTGATCTGTGCAGCTAGACTCTCATACTTATCATCAACTACATGTTTTCCACCCTTCTTGGAATGCCCTCTAAGGTTACCAAACTGTGAATTATGAGTAGCAATTTCATCAATCAGTTCATATGCAGCATTGACCTCCTGGTTCATGAATCGACCATTAGCAGCAGAATCTAACAAAGCTCTACTCTCATTACCCAAACCATTGTAGAATGATTGAACCAGAAACCATTTCTCAAGCCCATGATGAGGACACATTCTCAATAACTCTTTAAACCGTTCCCAAGCATCATAAAGTGACTCATCTGTCTCCTGATTAAAATTAGTAATTTGACTCCTCAATAAAGCTGTTCTCTGTGGTGGATAGTACTTCCTCTGAAAAGCAAGAGCCAAGTCCTCCCAACAATTAATTGTGGCCATATTAAGATCATTCAACCAGGTTCTAGCCTTGTCCTTCAACGAAAATGGGAACATTCTCCTCCTAATGTAGTCCTTAGAAACATTCATTTGCTTGATAGTATCACAATATTGAAGGAAATTTTGTAAATGTAAATTCGGATCCTCCTTCAATGTCCCTGAAAACTGATTTCGTTCAACCATATTCACAAGAGCCGGTTTCAGTTCAAAGTTAGCAGCATCGGTATCGGGTACTGAATAACCTCCAGCCATAGACTCCGTACTAGGCAAGGAATAGTCTCTCAATGAACGGGCCGCAGGTGGCGGTGGTGGAGGTGGTGGTCCTCTACCCTGTCCTTCTCCTTCGGCAGCCATTTCAACCTCTAAATAACCTTCAAACAGCGGATTGAAGGTGAACTCGAAAAACTGAGACAAGTCAGAAACAGTTTCCTCCACAGATCGGGGAAGAAAAATTCGGCGTCTACTACGTCTCAACCGTTTCAGAAACACTCGCTCGGGCTCAGGGAAGATGTAAGTATCAGGCTCGTGGTCGTTTTGCATAAACCTATGAACCTGCACACAATATAAACTCCGAGCAAAGATAAGAAATAGCCCCAAAGAACTGAATAGTTCTTTGAGACTAAGAAAAATAAAAATAAAACAGTATAAACCCGACTAATAGAATTAAAAATTGCCTCCCCGGCAACGGCGCCAAAATTTGATGAGGCTATCGCACACCTATCAAAAATAAACCAAACCACTCTAACTAATATAGCTAGGGAAGTAGGGATCGAATCCACAGGGAAGCAATTAAACCTATTAGTTCTAAAAAGTCTAAACTGTGTAAAGGGCCTTTGAATGTCGAATCAAGACTCAAACGCTAACTAAAACTAGAACTAAGTTGATTAAGGGAATAAATCTATGACTAAGTCTAGGACATCGGTTCACCATAGATTAACAAATGAATTGCACACAATTAATTAATTAGATTATCAATTTCCTTGAATTAAGGTCCACTAATTCTCTCGAATCTAGTCCCCTTCAAAACTCCTCTAATGGCTCTCGCTCACTTAGACTCGTTTTGCCTATTGTCCTTATGATCTAATTGTGGTAATCTTACCTCTCGGCATCGATTTCAACAATATCAAACTAACAATTAAACCTGGCCAGTATTTAACTGAAAGCAATAAAAATTGACAACAGGAATTCCAGTACATTAATAACCAATCAACAATTAAGAACAAGCATCAAAATCAATCCATGGATCCCCTAGTCCTAGAAAAGGAACTACTCACGCATAATAGAAACTAAAGGAACTAATTTAATCATAAGAACTGGAACTGAAAACATGACTTCAACAATTAAACTAATTAACAAGAACAAAAATAACTCAAAAGCAAGAACTAAAACAAAAACAAGATCTAAAATTAAAATACTACTAACAATTAAAACTAAGGAAAAAATTTAAACTAATAAAAACAAGAGAAGAAAATAAAGAAGAACCTGAAATTGCAATTGTATTGAATGAATGATTGAGTTTTGACAAAAGTAAGTTCTAGAGAGAAACTGAATGAAAAATCCTAATGAGAGAAAATAAATTCTAATCTAGTCTTTTATGTCTAATGTAATGTGTTGAAAAAACCTAACACAAACACTATTTATATAAAAAGTACAATGCTCGGGTCAAAAGGAGTGAAAAACGGGCTCCGGACAATCCGCCCGACCAATCGGGCAAAAACCGCCCGATCGGGCTCACAAAGCGAGTGATTTTGGCCTTGGAAGCAATCCGCCCGACTGCCCGGGCGAAATCCGCCCGATCGGGCGCGATCAGTGTTTTCGCCCCTATCTTCTTGAAAAATGCTAAGTAAATTCCGCCCGACTGCCCGGGCGAAATCCGCCCGACTAGCCGGGCGAAATGACTTTTTTGCCTAAATCAAGTTGGCACGTCTTCTAGTTACTCCAGGCTTCATCATAGCTTCCTGATTACTTCAATTCTAACCCATGGCTTCTAGTATCTAGTTGTAACTCATATGATTGCCTCGGAATCAATGCAAAAACACCGAAATCCTGCAAAAAGTCACTAACAAGCACAAACAACTCCATACAACCAAATGTTAGCCAAAATAGCTCCGAAGAGCATAGGTTAGAGTCAAAATAAACCAGAAAAGGGGGTAAAATATAAGCATAAAATACACTTATCAAACTCCCCCAAGCCAAACCCTTGCTTGTCCTCAAGCAAAAAACTAGACCGAACAATGACTTCACCCCAAAACTTTTGAAAATACAACCAATTCAAGCAATTCCGAGCATGTAAGTTCCTATACCAACATATCAAAATCCCTTGACCGCAATCCACTTAAATCAAAATCAATAAGCCAACCATGTAAGAAATAGAAGTCGATGACTAGAGTAGCTCACTCGGTGTCACTCCACACATAAAATTGAGCATAGACAATGAAGCTCACCCTTAATCCCAAATAAGAATGCAAGTGCAATAAGTGTTTAAATGCAAATTTTGAGAACCCAAACCCACATCTCACACCTCATGCAAGTGTTTAAGGGTAGTCACTCAATCCTAGTATGAAAGTCGACTCGAAATGCAAGTAATACTCACTAGCTTTGGCAATTGACTCACTTCACAAGAACTAAAAATATGTACATGCCGATCAAAAAGGTCTTTTTAAGCTTGTAACGTGGCTAGGGTGACGGGTAGGATAGAATTTGGGATAATGTGGCGGTAAATGCGGGCTATATGCATGTAACAATCAAAAAAATTCCAACATCAACTCCAACATCAAACCATTTCACATGGGATCACATCACACCATTAAAACTTACATTTCAACTTGCTCCAAATATCACAAGCTTTTCTTCTTCAACATCTTTAAATTCTTTTTTTTTTTTTTTTTTTCATTTTTTCTTTCATTTCATTTTTCTTTTTTCATTTCTTCTTCTTTTTTTTCCTTTTCAACTTTCAAGATTTTTTTTTCAATTTAGGCTCACGACTCTTAATGACATGTCAAGGACAAAATCATCACACATACATAACTAGGCCAATAAAAGATATAACATTTTAATTCTTCATTAAACTAGCCTAGACATTGGTATGCAGAGCCTTAATGTGAGACCTATTATCAAACTTTAACCACAACCTTTTCACAATTTTTCAATCCTCCAAAACCTCCAACAAATGCAAAACAACAACAAAACAACTCCCCTACTCCCCCAAGCCAAGCTTGGGCATATATCAAAATGATTAGAACAAGGCCAAATAAGGTTGTAATGTGGCTAAAATGCAAATGAAGGGTAAAAAGCTCAAAACAAGGATCAAGGGAAAATTTGTGAATGAATGCCTAAAATCTGAAAGCTCCTAGAAAATGAATGCCTTTTATCATTCGCGACATGTAACATACCAAAGCCAAGCTACTAGAGTTAAAAGCCAAAACATGGATCATATATGCACCAGGAACTAAACACACATGAAAAGAAATAAGCATAGAAATAATGCATGCGGCTCAAATCCTCCCGTTAACACAGTTCAAGCCCCTACTCTACACATGGCTATAATGGCAAGATTAGAAATTATTTCAAGCTAAGTCAAGTTCAAGTCCAAGTTGGCAATTCCCTAAACATAACTCATCACATGCCCAAATCGATCGAAAACATTTTTAAATAAAATGCGGGGCACAGGGAAGTCATCATTCAACCATTCAGTACTTCTCAAATCAAAAATAAACTCAATTCATTCAAACCATTCAATCTAAAAAGCAATAAAAACTAAACTAGGAAAGCAGTACAATATTTTTGGTCATATGTAAACTCCTACTTCTAGCAAGCAGTACAAACCATATGACTATCCTAAGAAAGCAATAAATCTATACTAAAAAGCAATAAAACTATACTAATAAAGCAATAAATCATACCTCCCCCAAGCCGGACTCAGCAATGTCCTCAGTGCTGGAAGGGAGTAAAGTGAGAGAGAAGAGAGATGGTGGATGGGGTTATGGGGTCATGAGGGTGGAATATGATGTAAATGGGTAAAAGGATGAAGTTGTGCAAGGATAAGAAAAAGGCGTGAGTGGTAGACGATATTGCGTGTAGCATACATGGATTGAAATTTGACCACCTTTCACTGTTTCGACCATATCTCACAAAGTAAATTTTGGATCAACACGATTCTTATTTCATTGGAAAGTAAACTCAAAGAGCTTTCCAACGGTAGGTCATACGCCCCGTGGAACGTCCTAGAAGAAAAGTTATGGTCATTTGAAAATGATCCTGTGAACCTGTCGCGGACAAGTCTATTCGCCCGATCGGGCGGATTTCGCCCGACTGAGATGCATTTTCGCCCGACTCGGGCGAAATTTACTTAGAATTTTTTCTGATCTTTCCTCAAAAACGCCATCCGCGCCCGATCGGGCGGATTTCGCCCGACTGCTCGGGCGAAATTTTTGCCTTTATAATTCATGCCTTCCTCACTCGTCCCGTGCGCCCGACCGGGCGGATTTTGCCCGAGTGCTCGGGCGAAGCCCGCGGTAGCACGGGTGGTTCAATTCCTTGCAAATTTTCACCTTAGCAACGTTCTGAGACCTGTACTCATAAACCGAACTTGACCAAAATCATTAGTACTCTCACTCTCACTCACCAACATAGATAAAACTTAGTTGAGGTATGAACTACTACTACGGAAACAAAATAAAGTGAAAAGAAAACTAGACTACTTACGGGTTGCCTCCCGCAAAGCGCTCCTTTAAGGTCATTAGCTTGACCGTGTTACACAATACTTTAAGGAGGGTCAAAGAGGGAACGTGAACCCCATGTAGTTAAAAATTCAAAGATGCTTGGGGTTTCCGTTCGCTCAATTGTCTCATGATCCTTACATGGAATCTCGCCATTTATCTTATTCACCTTAAAAACATGTTGAGATGACTTCCGAGGCTTTCGACGTGTCTTACGACGTGTTTTCCTTTTCTTTGGATCCTGACACATCTTGTTATCATCACTATCTCCGTCACCTGCAAGAGAATCCAAACACAAAGGAGCCTCCAAAAGATCCTTATTAGGGGATCGAGGCAGGTCATTAAGAACAATTTCATTAAGAGTATAAATTGCATGACATGATTGTTCTATCATTGGACGTTTCAAAGCATCATTAAGGTTGAAAGTAACCTTATCATCCCCTACTGAAAGAGTTAGACTCCCATTTTTCACGTTAATAACAGCACCTGCAGTGTGTAAGAAAGGTCTACCAAGTATAATTGGGATATGAGCATCCTCATCCATATCTAGCACAACAAAATCAACAGGAATAAAAAATTTCCCGACTCTCACCGGGACATCCTCTAAAATACCTTTAGGGTATTTCACTGTCCTATCTGCCATCTGCAAGGTGATGTTAGTAACCTTTAAAGCACCCATATCAAGTTTTTTACAAATAGATAAAGGCATGACACTAACACTAGCCCCTAAATCACATAAAGCTTTATCAATGAACAGTGGGCCAATATTACAAGGGATAGAAAAACTTCCCGGGTCCTTTAGTTTCGGTGGTGACTTGTTTTGCAATATGGCACTGCATTCCTCCGTAAGTGCTACGGTCTCCACCACATTCAACTCACGTTTCCTGCTTAAAATATCTTTCAAAAATTTAGTATAAGTAGGAATTTGAGTGATCAAATCAGTAAATGGAACAGTAACCTGCAAATTCTTTACAATATCTAAAAATTTACTGAAATGATTATCATTCTTACTTCTGGTTACCCTGTTCGGAAAGGGTAACCTAACCTGTGACCTCGGGATCGTATCAATCGACGTGTCATCTACCTTCTTCTTAGGTGCTTCGGCCTCCTTAGCTGGAACTGTCTCCAAATCTTCAATCACCACATCACTGGTCTTTTCAGCTCCACCTGCAACATCAGAATTAACATCATCAGTAGGCATTTCCGGGCCCTCATAAGCAGTTCCACTCCTCAAAGTGATGGCATTGACATGGTCCCTCGGGGGGTTCTGTGATGCCTGTGATACTGGAGGTGTAGGTTGTGATGGAAGGTGGCCTGGTTGCCTTTGAGCAGTGGATTGTGCAATCTGAGCTATCTGAGTCTCCAGGTGCTTGTTGTGAGCCTGCATTGCCTCCATATTTTTTCTGCATTTGCAACATCATATTTTTCAACTCTGAGATTTCTCCACTAGGTTGAACTGGCATTGGTGGTGCTGATAGTGGTGGCCTACTGAAACCTGGTGGGTGTGGTGGTACATATCTCTGCATCTGCTGGGGTGCCTGCTGAGGTGGCATAGCTTGCTGAGGATTCTGTACATTGCTATTGTTCTTGTAGGAAAAGTATGGGTGATCCTTCCAGCCCGGATTGTATGTATTAGAATATGGATTGTTCTTATAGGCTTGAAAGGCACACACTTGCTCTACTGAACTGGTACATGACTGGGAACTATGACCAAATGAACCACAGGAATCACAGAAAGGATCAGTACATCCCGAAAGTGCAGCTACAGGTGATGGTGGAGGAGCTGTAGTACCAATCTTATCAAGCTTCTGACTTATGGCATTGATCTGTGCAGCTAGACTCTCATACTTATCATCAACTACATGTNTATGTTTTCCACCCTTCTTGGAATGCCCTCTAAGGTTACCAAACTGTGAATTTTGAGTGGCTATTTCATCAATCAGTTCATATGCAACATTAACCTCCTGGTTCATGAATCGACCATTAGCAGCAGAATCTAATAAAGCTCTACTCTCATTACCCAAACCATTGTAGAATGACTGAACCAGAAACCATTTCTCAAGCCCGTGATGAGGACACATTCTCAACAACTCCTTAAACCGTTCCCAAGCATCATAAAGTGACTCATCTGTCTCCTGATTAAAGTTAGTAATTTGACTCCTCAATAAAGCTGTTCTCTGTGGTGGATAGTACTTCCTCTGAAAAGCAAGAGCTAAATCCTCCCAACAATTAATTGTGGCCATATTAAGATCATTTAACCAGGTTCTAGCCTTGTCTTTCAACGAAAATGGGAACATTCTCCTCCTAATGTAATCCTTAGAAACGTTCATTTGCTTGATAGTATCACAGTATTGAAGGAAATTTTGTAAGTGCAAATTCGGATCCTCCTTCAATGTCCCTGAAAACTGATTTCGTTCAACCATATTCACAAGAGCCGGTTTCAGTTCAAAATTAGCAGCATCGGTATCAGGTACTGAATAACCTCCAGCCATAGACTCCGTACTAGGCAAGGAATAGTCTCTCAATGAACGGGCCGCAGGTGGCGGTGGTGGAGGTGGTGGTCCTCTACCCTGTCCTTCTCCTTCGGCAGCCATTTCGACCTCTAAATAACCTTCAAACAACGGGTTGAAAGTGAACTCGAAAAACTGAGACAAATTAGAAACAGTTTCCTCCATAGATCGGGGAAGAAAAATTCGGCGTCTGCTACGTCTCAACCGCTTAAAAAATACTCGCTCGGGCTCAGGGAAAATGAAAGTGTCAGGCTCGTGGTCGGTTTGCATAAACCTATAAACCTGCACAATATGTAACTCCGAGCAAGGATGAGAAACTGCCTCAAAGAACCAAAAAGTTCTTTGAGACTAAGAAAAATAAAAAAAAAAAACAGTATAAACCCGACTAATAGAATTAAAAATTGCCTCCCCGGCAACGGCGCCAAAGTTTGATGAGGCTATCGCACACCTATCAAAAATAAACCTAACCACTCTAACTAATATAGCTAGGGAAGTAGGGATCGAATCCACAGGGAAGCAATTAAACCTATTAGTTCTAAAAAGTCTAAACCGTGTAAAGGGCCTTTGAGTGACGATTGTGACTAAGAAATTAACTAGAATTAGAGCTAAATTTATTAAGAGGATTAATTAATAACTAAACCTAGGACATCGGTTCACCACAGATTAACCAGTGAATTTGCACACAGATAATTAATTATATTATCAATTTCCTTGAATTAAGGTCCACTAATTCTCTCGAATCTAGTCCCCTTCAAAACTCCTCTAATGGCTCTCGCTCACTTAGACTCGTTTTGCCTATTGCCCTTATGATCTAGTTGTGGTAATCTTACCTCTCGGCATCGATTTCAACAATATCAAACTAACAACTAAACCTGGCCAGTATTTAATTGAAAGCAATAGTAATTGACAATAAGAATTCAAGCAAATTAATAGTTAAACTAATAATTATGAGCAAAACATCACCAATTAGTCCATGGATCCCCTAGTCCTAGAAAAGGAACTACTCACTCATAATTAAAGAAACAGAAACTAAAACAATAAAAGTAATTAAGATACTAAACATGATTAAACTAAACAAAAACTAACAATAATCAAGAAAATTAAATCTAAACATAAAACTATGAAAATTAAGAACATAAATTAAAAATAATAATAAACATAACTAAAAACAAGAATTGAGAATAAAATAGAACCTGAATATTATTGATTGAATGATTGAATAGAATTTTACACTTTGAGAGAATTTTAGAGTAAACTAGGATTTTAAAATAAAAAGAGGCGTAATCCTTGACTAATTCCCCGGAAAACACTTAAGTACATAGGTTAATCAAGAAAAAGCGTGATTTTGGGCCTTTAGAGCCACCCGCCCGAGCTACCTGGGCGTGCAGCCCTCACCCCGGCGCACAGTCTCGACCCGAGCGGGTAGCCCAATTTGCTTCGTTTCTCGGTTTTTTCGCTCGTTCTTCCTTAATTGCCTCTTTAATTCTTCGTTTTAACACTTCTAGTCTTCGGTTTAGCTTCCCAAGTGACTTCAACTCTTTACTAACTTCTTCAAGTGCTTCAAAAGGCTCGGAAATCAACGATAAATCATCGATTCCTGAAAAATCTAATAAAAAGCACAACAAACACTCGAAATAGCAAAAGTTAGTAGAAATGGCTCAAAAGAGCCGTATTAGAGCTAAGAATCAACCGGGGTCGGGGATAAAATACATATAAAAATATCAACTTATCAATTATTATTGATGTATATCCTCAAGGGTTGAGTAGTAAGTATGCATTGCATAATAAATATATTTGCTTGGTTGCTTTATTGCTTACTCTATTCAATGCTCTCTTACCAATGGTTTCTTTTGGCGACATTACTCCACTACATCATTATTCATTTGCTTTTCAGGGCTCATTTTCTTCAAAGACTGTTGGCGAAAGGAACCGCAGAAAAAAGCAACAGCATCAAGTTACATCCCTGTGACCATTCAGGCTCAGGACAAAGGTATAAAACACTATATAGTTGTTAAGTGTTATTGGATCCTCAGCTGTGATTATAGTTGACAAAATCATCTTGTCCAATTTGAGATGATTAATCAATGCTTTCTAAATGCTTCTCATTAAATAGAAATGTTCAAGTAACTAAGTTCTCATAATTTTTGCTGTTGTTCGACTTCTTGATGCATGAGCTCATATTGAGGACTTTTCTTCTATTTGTTTCAGTACAGAACCATTCAGAGGTTCGAACACGTGTTTTGAATGAGTTGTTACTTATTATGTGTTTCTTCCTTCTTCAATGGTTTTACCTTTTAATGATAGGAACTGTTAAATGTCAATCATTCACTGTTAAATGGTGACATTGGACTTTGTTTTTAACTGTAAGGATGAGCTTTTATTTCAAGTTTAGAATTGTGAGTGTTAGTGTTGTAATTGCTTGTTTTTAACTTCCACATAACAACAACCAAAACAGATGCAATGGCACTGTTATAAAGCACTTGCTTCCTGTAAAATGACAATGTAAGGTGGAGTAAGAAAACTCAAAACAAGAGCCTCATAGTCATATTAGAATCCCAATACAATATTCTTGTATTACTTTAATTTGCCTTTTACTTTAATTTTTAACTTTCACTCTATAACATTAACGCTTAACAATAGTATATTTCGTAGATGGATAAGGGAAATAAGGGTTGGTGGGAGTTCCCTAGATGGAGTCATGTATACGAAGAAGGAGCTGATGAATACATTGAGAAAGCCTTCACTACAAGGTCTGAAGGGAACCAAATTAGTTGCCCATGTTGTACATGTCATCATCGATATTGGTACGGTCGAAATGATTTAAGAGATCATATTATTTGCAATGGCTTTGTACCAAGAAATGATGAATTGTTTGGGTTAAGAGAAATAGAGGACCTTCAACATGAAGAACCATCCAACATGAATGCCGGTGTACAAGAGTTGTTGCATGACGCTTTAAGAGAAGGGCCTAATGAAGAGGTGAAGAAGTTTTTAAGCCTAATAGAAGAAGCCCAACAGGAATTGTATTCTGGCTGCAAAAAAATGTCTAGACTTGCCTTCACGATTCGACTTTTCATTTTTAAGTGTGATAACAAGTTGTCTGATGTTGTAACTACTAATTTGATAGAATTCTTCAAGGAGGTTCTTCCTGATGATGCAGTGTTGCCGACATCTATGCATGAAGCAAAGAAAGTGTTAAAGCTCTTGGGTTTAGACTATAAAAGAATTAATGCGTGTCCCAATGATTGCATGCTATATTGGGGAGAACATGAAACCGCAACAAGTTGCCATGTTTGTGGAACCTCACTTTGGAAAACAAAAGAAAGTGATGGTAATGACAATGCAACTGAAAAGATGCATAAAATTCCATCTAAAGTTCTAAGATACTTTCCAATTAAGAAGAGGTTGCAAAGATTGTATATGTGTGCTGATACAGCAACGTACATGACATGGCATAAATATGGGCGAGAAGACGATGGTCTTTTGCAACATCCAGCTGATGGTCAAGCTAGGAAAGATTTTGACAAAATGTATCCAAAGTTTTCCAAAGAACCTCGGAATGTCAGGCTTGCGTTAGCTAGTGATGGTTTTAATCCATTTAACACACTGAGCATTGTTCATAGTACATGGCCAGTTATTTTAATCAATTATAACTTGCCTCCATGGTTGGCTACAAAGTTCGAGTTTCTAATGCTTTCGTTACTTATACCTGGCCCATTGTCTCCAGGAAACGACATTGATGTCTATATACAACCACTTATCAAAGATTTGAAAGATTTGTGGGAGTTTGGGTTGGAAACATATGATGCTTCAACCAATACAAGGTTTGACATGCGTGTAGCTTTGATGTCTACTGTTAGTGATTTTCCTGGTTATGCAATGTTATCAGGTTGGAGCACAAAAGGGAAATTTGCTTGCCCTTATTGCCATTATGAAATAGATTCTGTGTTCTTGAAACATAGTCACAAATATTGCTACATGTGTCATCGCAAATGGCTAGATTCTGACCACCCATGGTGGTTTAATAAGAGGAACTTCAATGGTCACATGGAGAAAAGAAAGGCACCAAATCGTTTGACCCGAAGTGACGTTGAGGAGCTACTCCATTCTTTTCCAAATGAATTTGGAAAAAAAAAAAGCAAAATTGAGATTAGAGCCTAATGATCCTAATCCATGGAAAAAAATTTCCATATTTTTCCAATTACCCTATTGGAAAAATTGTTCTCTTCGCCATAACTTAAATCCCATGCATATAGAAAAAAAATGTTTTTGATAATATCATTGGGACATTGTTAGCCATTCCTGGAAAAACAAAAGATCATGCACCTGCACATCGGGATTTGAGATACCTTCGAGAGGAATATGACCTTCGATGGGTGCCAGATCTTGAGGTTGTGCAGTTTGAGGATGGAAGTGAACATTTACCGCCATCTATGTTTCTAATGAATGCTAAACAAAAGCATTTGTTTTGTGAAACTATCAAAAATGCAAAGCTTCCACAAGGTTATGCATCAAATATTGCTCGATCTGTGCAACTTGATGAAAAGAAAATCACGGGATACAAGAGCCATGATGCACATTTTATGATGCATTATTTGTTGCCTGTTGCTGCAAAGACAACACTTAGTAGACATGTTGCATCTCCTATAATTAGGATGTCAAACTTTTTCAAAAGCATATGGAAAAAATCAATTGACCCTCAAGATCTCGACTATCTCCATTCTGAGATAGTGAATGCTCTTTGTCAATTTGAGGGAATTTTCCCACCTTCTTTTTTTGATGTGATGATGCATTTACTGGTTCACCTAGTAGAAGAAATCAAGCTTGGTGGACCCCTTGCAATGAGGTGCATGTATGCAATCGAGCGATATCTTCGAGAATTAAAGTCAGATGCTCGGAATAAGGGTCGTCCAGAGGCTTCAATGGCCGAAGGATTCTTGGCCAAAGAATGTGCAAGGTTTATGGTTCGATATCTGAGTCAATCAAAAGGTCCGTCAAAGATTTCCCCTCAACTTAGTCCAACACAACAATTTCTCCCAAACCTTGGTCACCCTATCAAGGGTAGAGGAAAGACCTCAAAGAAGGAACAAGCCGGATTTTTGATTGATCACATGACATGGAAACAAGCACATCAATATGTCTTATTCAATTGTGAATGTCCGGAAGTTGAGAGATACATCAAGTAAGACAACTAAGCATATGCCCTTGGTTATGATACAAGTTTTTCTTTTTTTTCTTTTTCTTTTTTTTTTGTTACTAACTTTGTATTGAGGCTTATAATATTTGTGTGGTTGTTTGTTTTTTTAATTTTTATTTTCATTGTAACGTAGTGAGCACAAGGATTCCATTGGCAGCCAAAGAAAAAGAAAATGGGATGGTGCTCAATCCCATAGCATAACTTTCAAAGATTGGTTGAAAGAGACAATTGCATCCAAGGTTGACCAAGGACAAGAAGTGTCCGAGCATCTCAAATGGTTATCTATAGGACCTTCTTTTGTGGCTAAAAAGTATAGCGGGTACTTTGTAAATGGTTATAGGTTTTATACTATGAAACGAGAGGCAAATCATGTCACACAAAATAGTGGAGTATCTCTAAAAGCCTTAACAAATAGTTTTGCTAGTACAAAGGACAAAAATCCAACAATAGGAAATGTTATGTATTATGGGTCAATAGATGAAATAATTGAGATATCTTATCATGGCTATATTGACGTTGTTTTATTTAGATGTGTTTGGTTTTATTCGAAAACCACTGATGACAAACTAACTTTGGTTAATAAAAATAAAACAATTTGCAAAGGAGAACCCTTTATTTTGGCATCCCAAGCGCAACAAGTTTTTTATGTTGAAGCACCTATGTATGATGGTTGGTATTACGCTATGCATAACTTCCCTTCGGAACTATGTGATGGTACTACTTAGTTTATTCTATTCTATCTTCATATTATTTTAAGTTGAGTATTCTGACCTTAAACATGTGTTTTTTAACTTGTTTCTTGTCTTATGACTTATAGATGATGAAGAAAAGCACTAAAGTATCTACACAACAATTGACTGAATACGAGAAAAAAAGGTTGGAAACAATGAGAAAAAATGTTAAACCATGAAAGAAAAAGGATGTGAGGACTTAGCGTATAAGTTGCTCAAAGCCAATAAAAAGATGTTCCCTGATAATGTTGGTGATTATGAGGAAGATGTAATTACCTCAAAGGTATGCAATTCACGAGAATACAGTTATGCATTTGTAGGGCTTTGGTATGCAATTCACGAGAATACTTATGAGTAACTTTAAGTTAACTATANATTTAAGTTAACTATACAAGATATATGCATGATATATGATTTTAAATTGAACTTACAGTAACAGTAGCATCTCTAGCATTAATAGCCAAGAATCTGTTCAACCTTAGCCTAAACCCTCATAGGGCATTCTTGATCTCTGATGTACTAGCCTGATATATTGTGGGTTATTTAAATCATACATCACAGTCTACCATGCAGCAATATCTAGTTTTCTTTTGAGTCATACCAGGACTGAGAGACTTACAAACTGGAACCTGACCAACTAACACTGCAGTTTCCTGAAGCACCTGAAAGGTGTTAGAGAGAGGGGTGCTTGATCAGGATCCCTCTTCTATTCTCTATAGGCTTGCTATGCCTTCTGACCTCCTTCCTTCAAGAATAGGATCTCTTTCAGAAGGGATCTCCTCATCATGATCAGTAACTTTTTTATTTATTTGAATGAGTTTGTAGGTTGGAATTACGAAGTCCATGTTGAAAGCACGATCGTCGAAGAAGTGTATGTCTGATTTCCTCCCGCCATCTCTCGAACAACATCAATCACAAGATACGACTAAGCAGCAACAACCCAAGCATCAACATCAACATCAACAGGTCACCTTTTTATCAAAAAATATCACTTAATTTTTTTGTATATATATGCATGATTGAACTGCCACTGCCACTGCTACCTGGCAGTTGTGGTGTTAAACCCTTGAGCTGAGCTTATTACATTACACGTTGCTCTAAATTTTTTAGGAACAAGTACCAATCATGCCCAATATTGGTGCGGTGCGTGATGCTGCAGGTGAACCCGGTACAAGCCAAAACCAGCTTGAAAAGGTATATTCGGATGCTTAATGCTCAACTTTATTCTTCTATTAGAATCATTTTACCATGGAGTTGATTTATGTGTCTGCTTTTCTTCCTTCCTATACTACCATGGATAGCAAAAGGTGCAACCACAGCTGCCACAGAAGAAGATGTTGGTTAACTATTGTGCTCCTGGCTCGTTATCTGACTATCGCAATCTTAAACTAAGACAAATACAAAGAATGAATCGTGAAAATGAGCATGAGAATGTGCCCAACAACCAAGTATTAACACAAGGTGAAGGTGAAGAATATGAAAATATTGCTTCAAGCCAATCAAATGATCTTCCGCCATCAAACAACCAGGGTAACGCAATTATTGATCCCAAAGAAGTAGAAAATGAAAGTCCTATTACAGATCTACAAAGCTCTGGTTTAACATTCTTCTTCTCTTAATTCATATTCTTGTTTTCATACTTTTTTCAAATGCTTAATCAAGAATATTAATTCACAACTCCCAAAAAGAAGAAGGGTCGAGGTCCCACAAAATTAACTCATGTTCATGACCGTAAAATTGATGAACGACCGATAGTCGTTCTAAACAATTACGGGGAACCTGTTGGACCTACACAACAAATTGTGAAAGAATACAACAAATTGTGAAAGAATATAGTCTCTTCTTAGGGACTTTGGCTAGGAATTCTGAGATGCTACCACTCAATTATTGCGACTGGCCGAGTATGCCAAAGCATAATATAGACCAAGCTTGGGAGTATGTGCAAGTATGTTAAGTATTGGCATATTAATGTAATTGATATTCAACGTCATTGAATTATGCTCAAAATATTGGCAATTGATCTAATTACTTTGTAAACCTTTATGTAGAAAAAGTATTTGGTTTCATCACATGGAAAAGGGTGGGCAGTGGACACTTTGAACGAGCAATGGAAATGTTGGAAATGTCGGTGCAAGGCAGACTACTACTCTTCATATGAGACTCTTGAGGAAAGATTTAAGAATCGTCCACTAACAATTCCTAAAAACCAATTTATTGAGCTATGTCACTATTGGGATGATGAGAGGACCAAGGTAATTTCATACCAACCTTCTTTGTTTTGCTTCACGTTTTCAATTTCTTAGCTTTTTGTTTACAGTAGCACAATATAGATTCTTTTTTTTTTTTGGGTGCGAATGTAAATTAATCACCAAAAAGACAATATACAACCTAAAGCCCTTTTTTGGTTGGTTAACTCAACCTATGCAAAAAATGCTCAAGAATAAACAAGCTATACATATGCAAACAGCAGCCAAAATAAAACTATAAGACTAGCCAGCCAGCCAAGACCCTGCCCCACCACTGCAGTCAGCATTCACAAGCAGCAATAGTACCAAACAGCCACACTACAGTGCTTTTGCAGTCAGCTTCCCCCACAACCAAACACCAGCAACAAACTAACTTTGTTTCCAGCAATGAAGCCCCCACATACCAGCAGCCAAGTCAAACTACCAAACAGCCACACTGTAGTGCTTTTGCATTCAGCAACAGCAGAAAATTGCTGAAAATTGCATTACAAAACCTGCACACTGCACAAAATAGATGTAAATGTTCAATAAAAGCATGTGAATTATGAAATGCTTTTTTCTCTTGTCCAATGCAATAGGATGAAAGCCGCAAGAATCAAGCTAATCGACAGTTAGCGGATGACCTCCACACCATGGGTCCAACATCATATGCGTTTACGCGTGAAAGGCTGGTAAACACTTGTTCTTATGTACAAACACTCGAATAAAATATTTTTCCAACTTTTACAAATTAAGTCTAACCAATTACTTATTATTTGAATGATGAACAGAAACAACAAGATCCAAACAAGGAAGAACCATCGAAAGCAAAGGTGTATACTGCTTCAAGGCAAAGAAAGCCCGGAAAGTCATACAAAACAAAGTTTGATCAAACAAAACAAATGATTGTATGTGCTTCTATAACTAACTTTGATTACATGAAACTACTTATGTTGTTAACATACTTAAGACACATGAAGTTCAATTCACTTTCTCCCAATCATTTTTTATTATTTCACATATCGATAGGATCAAATGGAAACACTTCAATCTCAAGAATATCAAGGATCAAACCATGAAGATCCGTACACTGAGGTGATGAAAAAACCAGAGCATAGCGGTCGAGGGCGACTCTATGGGAAAGGTGTAACCAAGACAGATTTGAAGGTAGGAGGCAAGCAGTCAACATACATATTTCCTGAAGAGTACTTACACAGCATGCAGTCTCAAGTTCTACATCAATTGTTACAAGCTAATCCACAACTTCAAAAGCTACTTGATGCTAATCCTGATGTCCAAATTGTGCTTCCAACAAGGTCAAACAGTGCAAGCAACGGGAGATCTCAAGCTACTGATTCAAATGCACACATTTCTATGGGTGCACAGTCAGCCAATCAATTGGTAAGCTTCATGCTATTTTGTTGTCTTCACAAGTTAAGTTTATTTTCGATTCACAAGTTACCAAATGGATCCAAGCTCTTTTTAGAGGATGTCTTTGACTACCAAAATGTGTGAAGCAACTTTTGCTGTGTTAGAATGCCTTTTTCTACAAAATAGCCTAGTCGGAAACTTGGACATTTGTATCTAAAAAGACATATTTTAATGTTTCTAACTTTCTAAGTAACATGGAGCAGTTGGAATCTAAATATCACCTGAATATGCCATAGAAGAGATACAAGCACAACATAATAAGAATACCTTGATATGTCTTAATCAGACTTCTTTGAGTTTACACTGTCTTTGCACTGTCATTCTCTGTACTCTGTTTAACCTGCCAAGTTGTTGCATATAAGGTGTACAGTATATACCTTTACTCATCCGTGCAATGTTGTTACTTGACATGCTATTTTCAAATCTCTTGATCTGTTGCAATTTGTTTCGCCTTATCTTTAGGTGCATGATGAAGCAAATCTGATTTTGGCAGAAAATGATGGACTAGAGATGGAAAATGGTACGGACGGTTCATCATAATCTTGGACATTGGTTTGATTTGGGAAAACATTGTTGAAGTAATTCATACTACCAAATTGTTTTGTGTAAAAATTTGGCCTATATATATATATATATATATATTTCGCTAAGTCGTATGATGATCGATGTTTTTGGTTCTAACGCAAGGTTAAATACTTGACGTTATATATGCATATTATCGCTTATTCTGTATAGTCATCGATCTAGCTAATTACCTTTTGGGTTGTAATGCAAGTTTAAAAACTTGCCTTTAGTGATCACTATCATCGACTGAATTTTGTAATTTGTAAATATCTTTGATCATTATGAAATTACTATTTTAATCATTATTATTGCATAATAATAATATTATTTTTTTTATATGTTATCAAGCTAATGCAACGGTCAAGATTAAACTGTTGTAGAAGGATTTAAAAACTGTTGCAACCCTTTTTTGAAGTGGTTAAGAAGCAACCGTTGCAAAAACTAGGCATTCACAATGTACAATACTCTTTTGCAACGGTTAACTCTTAACCGTTGCAAAAGGCTAATATCGCTGTTGTAAGAGACTTTTTGCAACAGTTAAGAGGTAACAGTTGCAAAAGATCAAAAACCAAAGCTATATAATACTCTTTTGCAACGGTTCTCCAATAACCGTTGCAAAAGGCTAAAATAACCGTTGCAATAGAGTTTTTGCAACGGCAGAGAATGCAACGGTTGGTTAACCGTTGCAAGAGCATTTAGCAACTGTTTTTTGAACTTTAGCAACGGTTTTATAGGGGTTTNTGGTTTTATAGGGGTTGCAAATTCTCATTTATGTAGTAGTGGATGCATGTTGTTATGTGATGATTGTATGTGAGTCATAACATTGTTAAACCGGCTAATAACGTAAGGTGTAAGATGATTTGCATCAAAACTCTTGGAACGTATATACCTTGAGTATGAACAGTGGGGGGAGTCGTATGGAACAATGATCTATGACTTCTAATTGGAGTACAAGACGTTGTACTCTTTTATATTTATAATGCGCTGGAATTCCATCACTTTATGTGACATAGTAATACCTTCTTGGAGTTGCACCGAAGTTGGTGCCCAATAGGGCGATGATTTTTAAGGAGGAAACCTATTCAATGCAGAATCCAAAAATTTAAATACAATAATTACACTAGTAGATGAACGACCATTAGTAACGCTCCTTTAGTATCGTTTTATGTAAAAACGATACTAATAATTGCTATTAGTAATATTTGTTTACCAAAACGACACTAATGTTATTCTATTAGTCCTTTTTAATCGAGACATATTAGTGTCGTTTTATTAAAAAAACGATTAAAGGCTTGTTTGTGTCGTTTTATTAGTGTTGTGTTTGTGGTTTTCGATGGAGGGTTTGGATTTGTGTTTGTGTTTGTTTGTTGTTTTGATTGGGGGGTTTTCGATTAAAGGCTTTCTAATTTCGAATTGCTAGGGTTTTTTTGATTTCTCCCGATTTTATTGAGCGATGAAGCATGCAATTTCGAGATTTTTAGCTTGTTGAAGTTTTATATGAAAAAACCTAGGGTTTAATTTCAAATTTTGATTTTCTTAAACTGCATTTGTTGCTTCGATTTGAAGTGAGAGTTTAAAGTGATTTGTATTAGTTGAATTCTTAGTTTTGGTTTTTGGTTCGATCTTCTAATGGATTCGCGAGATTCAAGTTTATCTTCTTCGATGAATGTGGCGAAAGAAGATTCTGATGACGATGGCACACTTTTGGTTACTGCTTCGCTCGCCAATGAAGCTTTTGCGTTGTTTCAATCTGATAAGTTTGCTGAAAGTTATGATGTATTGAATCAATTGTTACAGAAGAAAGAAGGTGGTCCAAAGGTATAATTTCTATTGTTTTTGTTTTGATTTAGGGATCGTCTTTGTGTTTAACTTGTTAATTTGTAGGCTTTCCCTCTCGCTCGCCATTTTTTTCAATCTTTGATAATTAAAGCTTTGTATTCGGTTTTTCAGCTGTTGGGGTTTTCGAATTGTGTTTGGTTTTGAACAAATTGAAGATGAATTAATGAACTAGAGTCCGTTCTTCGATGACAAATTGTCTATTACTCATTTGTTGATTTTAAGGTTTTTTGTGTTGTTTATTGCGAGTTTTTTACATGTTGTTATTTTATTTTAATTATTTGTGCTATGAATATCTAAAAACGAAGAACGCCATTTGTATTAGTGGTTTAATTTAGTGGTTTTGCATTAGAGGCTTAATTATGGTTTTTATTTTGTAGGAGAGTGAAAGTTAGGATCTTTTAAGCTGTTGAGAGTTTCACTCGTCCCAAACTCAAGGTTTGTGAGGAAGAATCTGATTGGCAAACCATTGAGAAGTGTCTCGGTTTATAAATGTACATGTTTATCAAAGTACATGTACATGTTTATACTTTGTACATTTTGGATGATGACTTCGCCTACCATTTTTTTTCTATCAAACCAATGTTTACTTTCGTATAATTGTTTTTGAATTGGAATGTATTTATTGTTGATGGAACTTAGCTAAACTTGGACATTCCCACCTTTGGCTGGCTGTTTGTAGTGTTCCTTTAAAATCGAGTTCAACCAACTATTGCTTTCTTTTGCTGGAAAGATATCATTGTTTGAGGAATGATGCAAGTTCATATCCTAAGTTTTTGTGTAAATCTCTTTTCATTTGTTGCTGCCCCGAGAAAAATGAAGATTGTTTAGGAAGATCTAGTCATCAATTTGTCCAATATATAATAAGTCTGAAACTATAGCTGTTAGATTTATTTTCAAACATTTTCCTTGTAAGAGTATATTCTATTCTCTAATTTATGTTATTAAATAATAAGCTATGTATCCATTACATACATTATCCAAATTTGCATCTTTAGCAACAAAAAAATTTGACTTTCCTATAATACCTTCATTGATGCCATTAGGAAATATCCAAGCAAAGACTTCTCTGTAGTTTGGAGGCCTAGGGGAAACGCAACACTTTAATTGTGAAGGATCATGATGGAGTTTAACCTTGCTGCTCACATTTTGTCAACGCTAATCTATTGCTCACCTGCTACTGCTTTCTGTGGTGCAGCTTATTGTGTTGTAGCAGTTGTGTCTATGGGAAGGCAGGTTACAATTGCTTTCCTTGGGAAAATTAAGGATGAATTTACCAAGAAATATGGTGGTGGAAAGGCAGCAACAGTTAGTGCTAAGGGCCTGAACAAAGAATTCGGGTAATATATATCCAGAGTTTGTTGTGTTCTGAATATATAATATCCTTTATTTCTCTTTTTGATGTTTGATTCATTGCTTGCCTTGATTAAGACCTAAGTTGAAGGAGCAGATGCAATATTGTGTGGGTCATCCAGAAGAGATTAACAAGCTTGCAAAAGTGAAAGCCCAGGTTTCTGTAGTTAAAGGAGTTATATATGATGGAAAATATTGAAAATGTATTGAGTTGCTGTGTTATTATTTGGTTACTGGATGCACCATTAATGGTTTATTATGATTCCTTTTATGCATTTGTCATTTGCTGAGCTATTTGGGTATATATTTCAAATGATTGATGGCTAAGGACATATTAATTACAGGTTCTTGACAGAGGTGAAAAAAATTGAGCTTTTGGTGGACAAAACTGAGAAACTTCGTTCTCAGATCAGTATCACACTCCGCTGTTTGCTACTCTCTCACATTGAGATTTTATGCCATTAGTAGTGTGAAATAAAATTAGAAATGAGCATATCTATACTCAAGCACCTACATAGTGGAGATTATAAATCCTTTCACTAGAGACTACTTTAACCAATATAAATTTTCATCTCAATTTTCTAGCATTATTAGTTCCAAATTACTTTTAATAGTAATATGAATTTTTAGTCTACTAGTTCATTTACTAGTAAGTTAGTCAGTTCAAGTAAGTTCATTACATATATTTGTAGGATTGGAGTGTCTTCAATTGTTGATATTGCATTCCCCCCTATATGTTGTTTTTGGGTCATTGTTTTGTAGTTATTTTGGTTTTACGATGCTTTTGCTTATACTGTTCTGATGTATTTGCAGGCCTTTGTGAATGCTCAAGAAACCAGAGCTTACTTTAAGCGATAACAAGTTAAGTTCAAGAGAAGAAGAGGTGAGTTTAGTTGGAATAACATACTGATAATGTTTGGAGTCTTCATGAAGTTTTTCTATTTGGTGTCTAACAACATTGACATGAGGCCTTTTTACGTGTATGATTAACCACTCATTAGTTTATTATAATAGTTCTCTTATTTTATAATTAACATCTAAGCTAATGTAATTTGGTTTTGAAAGTCATATTAGTTTATTTGAATTGTGATTTACCATTTATGGTCATCAAGTCAGTTGTGTGATGTTTGTCTCATGGTTTCATTGCCTTTTGATGTTTTGAACTTTGTAAAGTGACTAATGGAAGTAGCATGTACGTTTTAATGAAAGTTGTTCATAGAAAAAAGTGGAGAATGTCATGAAAGCCATTTTGGTGTTGTCCATTTGAAAACAAAGCAAAGCATGCTCCTTTTGTTTTTTTTAACATGCTAAATAGAAAATCCTTTATTGATGACGGGTTTTCTTAACCTTGAACTTGACAAAAATGGAGCATGAATACCTATATAATCAGATAACTCCTGTATCAGTAATTCGATGCCAAGTCATGTGGTTCAACTCCCCCTTTGTTTTTTTTTTCCTTTCTAGAATAAAAGTATTCTGAATTGTGCGGTTCTTTTTTGATAAATTTGTTCATAAGAAATAAATACTATAAATGGAATTTTTAACCAGTCAAGCCTACTAATATACAGACTTTCTCCTGGCATAGAAAAGCTGGTTAAGAAGTTGAAGGCTAGAAATGTGGATGTTTATCTTGTATCTGGAGGCTTCCGTCAAATGATTAATGTAAGTCATTTACTAGGTCATAGTTGTCTTGTTAGTTTTCATCTTCTGCTATAAGCATTCTTAAATGAAACTTGTCATCAATGACTCCGTGAACCCTGCTATTTCAATAATTAAATGATCATAGATTCATAGCACTATGCTATCAAGTTCTAGCCATGTGTTCCAGTTTATATGTCAATTACTGATTAGTACTTTCTCGTTCAAAAGCCAGTTGCATCAATCCTTGAAAGAGTTTCTAGGATTTGACAAAAATGAACCTACTTCAAGGAGTGGAGGGAAACCTATAGCAGTTCAACAGATATAGAAGGTTTGTTTGATTGATCCTTTGTTTTCTATTTTGGGAATGTTGTGCTTTATTTTCAGGTCTTTTATTGGGCATGCTGGCATGTTATACTACTATATAGCATTAGATAGGTAGATGAATAGATTTTGCTTTGTTCCGACCATGGTTATATGTGAAAAATACAGCAAGGCAAAAGAGTCTGTAAAGAGACAATGAAGATCAGCCCTGCCTACTGAAGAACCTCTTCGTAGCTGGGTTCATTAGGCTTTGCTGGTCTGTTGTATTTTTGCTAATGTTATTGCTATTGAGTAGTTGCTATTAAGGTGTTTTGTTGTTGGGTTTCTGCACTTTTATTAAAATTTGGTCTATTATGATTTTGTTATGTTGAAGTTAATTTATGCTGCTTTATGTATCATTAATGTCTTTGTAATAATTTATTATTGTTATTCATCTATTTAATATAGTCTTTGTTATAATAATTTTAATTTTTGGTTGCTAGTATTATTATTTCATTACAATTGTGATTTTATTTTATTTTATTTTTGTTTTCGAAATCGTTATTAGTATCGTTTTTTTAAAAACAAACCATTATTAGTATCGTTTTTATACAAAAACGATACAAATAGGATTTCCTATTTGTTACGCCTCCAATTATATCGTGTGTAAAACGATACAAACATGTAAAAAAAAACGATACTAATAAGCTATTTTTCTACTAGTGTTACTTTAGTTAAGTCTATGCACATGTGAAAGGTTGTCAATGGGAATTTGTGTGCATGTTTTATCTCATGTTGTTCAGTTGCATAGTCTTTAGTAGTTATGTACTCAACTTTGCTGACTTTTTGTTTTGTGTGCATGGCTTTGTCTTGGACTTGGCCCTACAATGACCCACTTGTGGTGAGTAGTTGTCTAGTAAAAGGAAAGCTGCAGGTATAAGTGGGCATATGTCATTTCATGATGGGCTGGAGTAAGAGCGCTTGCTGTGCTTTGTAGCTTTATTTTATATTGCTTATGAATTACTAAATATTGTTTGGATATTGTTTTATTTCCTAAAAACTTTTAGTTTTCGTTTTGGTTTTTTAAAGGCTATTAATATGGTTCCGAAGTGTATTAATGTTTTAAATGGATTTATATTTTGAGACTGTTTTGTAGTTTAGTTTTAAATTGGTTTTTGGTTTTAAGACTTCCGCTGTAGTGCTTTGATAAATGCCTTAGTCGTTATCACGGTGGCGGTAATACTTGGTTTTTCCATATTTAGAAGTTTAATTTGCTAGGCTTGTGAGGAGAGGTTTTCCCATTTACCTTTGTAGTGTGAGGGATGTGGATCATGTTGAGACTGCTAAGCTCGAGGATACTGAGGTAGTAAAGGACTTTCTGGACGTGTTTCCGGAAGAGATTCCAGGGATGCCTCCTAAACGAGAGATTGACTTTACCATAGACTTAGTCCCAGGAACATCACCTATTTCTAAAGCACCCTATAGGATGACACCTGCAGAAATGAGTGAGTAATGAGTGAGTTGAAAGAGCAGTTACAAGAGTTGTTGGAAAAGGGTTACATTAGACCTAGTGCTTCACCTTGGGGAGCACCAGTACTGTTTGTAAAGAAGAAAGATGGGAGTTTGAAGTTGTGTATTGTCTATAGGGAGTTGAATAAGGTGACAATAAAAAATAAGTATCCTTTACCGAGGACTGATGACTTGTTTGACCACTTAAAAGGAGCTACTGTGTTTTCAAAGATTGATTTTAGGTCGGGATACCATAAGTCGAGAATTGCTAATGAGGACATACCGAAAACGACTTTTTGTACAAGATATGGGCATTATGAGTTCACTGTTATGCCTTTTGGGTTAACCAATGCACCAACAATCTTCATGGATCTAATGAATAGGATTTTCCAATGATTTTTGGATAACTTTGTGTTGTTTTCATTGATGAGATCTTGGTGTACACTTAGAGTAAAGAAGAATATGTGGAACATTTGATGGCAATTTTGATGACATTAAGGGAAAATGAATTCTATGCTAACTTTTCGAAATGTGAGTTCTGGTTGGAGAAAGTAGCAATATTGAGACATATTTGCCAAAGGAGAGAGTCGAAGTAGATCCAGCTAAAAGTGAAGCAGTAAAGGAGTGGCCTACACCTAAGAATGTAACGGGTGTACGGAGTTTCTTAGGGTTAGCGGGTTATTATAGGAGGTTTGTGAAGGACTTTTCGAATATTGCTGAACCAATGGCGTCATTAATGAAGAAAGACTGTAAGTTTGAGTGAAGTGATAAGTGTGAAGAGGCATTTCAGACCTTAAAGTAGTGTTTGACTAAAGCTCCCGTGTAACTTTGCCAGATGGAAGTAACTCTTATGATGTATATAGTGATGCTTCTAAAAATGGTTTGGGATGTGTGTTAATGAAAAATGGAAAGGTGATTGCATATTTTTCAAGGCAATTGAAACCATACGAAGCAAACTACCCTACTCACGATCTTGAGTTAGCAGCGATCGTGTTTGCTTTAAAGATATGGAGGCAATACTTGTATAGGGTAAAGTGTAGGATATACACGGACCACAAGAGTTTAAAGTACTTCTTCACCCAGAAAGTTTTAAACATGAGACAGAGGAGATGGCTGGAGTTGATCAAGGAAATTATGACATAGATATCCAATACCATGAAGGGGAGCCAATGTGGTAGCAAATGCTTTAAGCCATAAAACGAAGCATGGAGTGAATACCTTGGTGGTTGCTAATGAACTATGTAAGTCAGCGGTGTTTATACCTATGAAAGAGACTTGGAAAATGGAACAACTTGCAAAGGCTTAAATAAAACATGTCGTGAGGCTACATATTTGGTCTAACACACCTTATGTACTGTGTATATGTGTATTGAAGGTTGTGAGCTCGGCAAGCCAACAAGGGCCTTTCACCGTTCGTGAAATTGATGATGTCCGAGAGAAGTTTGCTTAATTCATTGCATTATATTGTTTAGAGTAACAATCTAACTTTATTAATTAGCATCTTAATTTGATACAGTTATTTATAATTAAATGTGAGGATATATATATATATATATACAAATATATACAAAATAAAAAATATATATATAATACCTCTTTTACTCCGGTTCTTTGAAGAAATTCGGAGCAAAAAACCCCAAAAAATTTGGTGCCAAATTTCCTATGAAAATCCAAGTCACCGACCAACCCATCATCAACATCGAACGTGATGCTAGTGATGAAGACTAATGGGCATTCTCTATTGCCACTATTGAAGAAGGAGACAAGGCTCCTTTTGACTTCGATCCTCATTCGAGCTTGGTAGTCAACGATCTTCTTCGCGAACAAGGCTACTTTCCGAGAATAAGCATGATATCAAGAAGGGCCCTTGCTACCACCCTCTTCAATCTTTAACCCAAGAACAATATATTTAGATTGGGATACACCCCAACTCAAGAGGACTACAAGGAACTCCAAAATCAAAAGATGGCGAAAAATGATTGAGACATTGAAATCCGACCTTATACTCTCACTTTAAATGGCAAGTTCTTGAAGGAATGGGAGGACTTCCCCTACTACGGGTTTCCAGAATCATTCTATGGAGGGATGAGGAGAAATATCCCGGCTTGTAGGCTGTTGCTAATTGTTGCTTCATGGAAGGAGAAACTCCCCCAACTATCAAAGGAAAATATGAACTGGATGATCGTAAAGCACTAGGGCTTGGATTACGTTTTGGATTGGAGCATTACCCGCCTTTCGAACAAGAAGTTTTTATGTCTATAAACGCTGAACCTTTTGATCCCACCGAGCTCATTAATCCGTCAAGTCAAGTCGTTAAAGGATGGCGCAAGACTGTAAAGATCAACACACCGGAAGGAAAGACCATGGATTTCACCATAGGGGAAGGCCCCATGTTTAATGAGTTTTTGTTCGAGTCTATTTCCATAGCATATCCTATTAAGTCATTCAAAGAGTCCATCTCCCTCAAGAGTCGTCTAACTTTAAGGCATATATCGATGTTATGATTTCTAAGTTCAATAATATGTCTTCATTTGCTTACTCTTCGCCTTCTCATTCTTATTTTCTTTCGAGTAAGAACTTGAACATTTGTATCTTTGAGATTCGTGGGGTTTTTATTAATAGCAATTTCATTTGTGTTTTGTGGAGATGAACAAAAAGGATCATAAAGAGCATCATAGGTGTCATCATCTCCCTCAGCAATGGTGTGATAGGCCGGTGATAAGTTGATATTTTATATGTATTTTACCCCCGATCCCGATTGATTTTTAGCTCTAATACGACTCTTTTGAGCCATTTCTACTAACTTTTGCTATTTCGAGTGTTTGTTGTGCTTTTTATTAGATTTTGCAGAAATCGATGATTTATTGTTGTTTTCCGAGCCTTTCGAAGCACTTGAAGAAGTTAGTGAAGAGTTGAAGTCATTTGGGAAGCTTAACTGAAGATTAGAAGTGCTAAAATGAAGAATTAAAGAAGTAATTAAGGAAGAACGAGCAAAAACCGAGAAACAAAGCCAAAACGACCAAGCAAGCTGCCCGCCCAGACCGAGGCTGTACGCCCGGACCCCTCCGGGCGGGTGGCTCTGAAGGAGGTTTTGCACGTTTTTGAGCGAGATTAGGTGGAGTACTTAAGTGTTTAGTCTCCTAATTTGTCATTTACGCCTCTTTTACTTTAGAACCCTAGTTTTACTCAAAAATTCTCTCAAAGTGTATAATTCTTATCATCCTTCCAATCAATAATATTCAGGTTCTATTTCAATCTCAGTTCTTGTTCTTAATTAACGTTTATTATTATTTTCAATTTATGTTCTTAGTTTTAATAGTTTTATGTTTAGATTTAATTTCTTGATTATTGTTGGTTTGTTTAACTTAATCATGTTTAGGATTTTAATTGCTTTTACTGATTTAGTTTTTGTTCTTTCATTTATGAGTGAGTAGTTCCTTTTCTGGGACTAGGGGATCCATGGTTTAATTGGTGATGTTTTGCTCATAAATATTGGTTTAACTATTAATTTGCTTGAATTCCTATCGTCAATTGTTATTGCTTTCAATTAAATACTGGTCAGGTTTAGTTGTTAGTTTGATATTATTGAAATCGATACCGAGAGGTAAGATTACCACAATTAGATCATAAGGACAATAGGCAAAACGAGTCTAAGTGAGCGAGAGCCATTAGAAGAGTCTTGAAGGGGACTAGATTCGAGAGAATTAGTGGACCTTAATTCAAGGAAATTGATAATCTAATTAATTTTGTGTGCAATTCGCTGGTTAATCTGTTGTGAACCGATGTCCTAGGTTTAGTCATTAATTTCATTCCTTAATCAATTTAGCTCTAATTCTAGTTAATTTCTTGATCACAATTGTCACTAGCTATATTAGTTAGAGTGGTTAGGTTTATTTTTAATAGGTGTGCGATAGCCTCATCAAATTTTGGCGCCGTTGCTGGGGAGGCAATTTTTAATTCTATTAGTCGGGTGTATACTGTTTTCTTTTTATTTTCCTTAGTCTCAAAGAACTTTTTGGTTGTTTGAGACAGTTTCTCATTATTGCTCGGAGTTGCATATTGTGCAAGTTTATAGGTTTATGCAAACCGACCACGAGCCTAACATTTTCATTTTCCCTGAGCCCGTGCAAGTATTTTTGAAGCGGTTGAGACGTAGTAGACGCCGAATTTTTCTTCACCGATCCGTGGAGGAAACTGTTTCTGATTTGTCTCAGTTTTTTGAGTTCACCTTCAACCCGTTGTTTGAAGGGTATTTAGAGGTGGAAATGGCTACCGAAGGAGAAGGACAGGGTAGAGGACCACCACCTCCACCACCGCCACCTGCGGCCCGTTCATTGAGAGACTATAACTTGCCTAGTACGGAGTCTATGGCTGGAGGTCATTCAGTACCCGATACCGATGCTGCTAATTTTGAACTGAAACCGGCCCTTATGAATATGGTTAAATGAAATCAGTTTTCAGGGACATTGAAGGAGGATCCGAATTTACATTTCCAGAATTTTCTTCAATATTGTGATACTATCAAGCAAATGAACGTTTCTAAGGATTACATTAGGAGAACAATGTTCCCATTTTCATTGAAGGACATGGCTAGAACCTGGTTGAATGATCTTAATATGGCTACAATTACTTGTTGGGAAGACTTGGCTCTTGCTTTTCAGAGGAAGTACTATCCACCACAGAGAACTGCTTTATTGAGGAGTCAAATTACTAATTTTAAATCAGGAAACAGATGAGTCACTTTATGATGCTTGGGAACGGTTCAAGGAGTTATTGAGAATCTGTCCTCATCATGGGTTGGAGAAGTGGTTTTTGGTTCAGTCATTCTACAACGGTTTGGGTAATGAGAGTAGAGCTTTGTTAGATTCTGCTGCTAATGGTCGATTCATGAACCAGGAGGTCAATGGTGCATATGAACCGATTGATGAAATTGCTACTCATAATTCCCAGTTTGGTAACCTTAGAGGGCATTCCAAGAAGGGTGGAAAACATGTAGTCGATGACAAGTATGAGAGTTTAGCTGCACAGATCAATGCCATAAGTCTGAAGCTTGATAAGATTGGTACTACAGCTCCTTCACCATCACCTGTAGCTGCACTTTCGGGATGCACTGACCCTTTCTGTGATTCCTGTGGTTCATTCGGTCATAGTTCCTAGTCATGTACCAGTTCAGTGGAGCAAGTGTGTGCCTTTCAAGCCTACAAGAACAACCCATTTTCCAATACATATAATCCAGGCTGGAAGGATCACCCATACTTTTCCTACAAGAATAATAGCAATGTACAGAATCCTCAGCAAGCTATATCACCTCAGCAGGCACCACGACAGATGCAGAGATATGTACCACCACACCCACCAGGTTTCAGCAGGCCACCACTATCAGCACCACCATTGCCAGTTCAACCTAGTGGTGAAATTTCAGAGCTCAAAAATATGATGTTGCAGATGCAGAAAAATATGGAGGCAATGCAGGCTCATAACAAGCACCTGGAGACTCAGATAGCTCAGATTGCACAATCAACTGCTCAAAGGCAACCAGGCTACCTTCCATGACAACCTACACCTCCAGTATCACATGCATCACAAAATCCCCCGAGGGACCATGTCAATGACATTACTTTGAGGAGTGGAACTACTTATGAGGGCCCGAAAATGCCTACTGATGATGTTAATTCTAATGTTGCATATGGAGCTAAGAAGACTAGTGATGTGGTGATTGAATATTTAGAGACAGTTCCAGCTAAGGAAACTGAAGCACCTAAGGAGAAGGTAGATGACACATCGATTGATACGATCCCGAGGTCACAGGTTAGGTTACTCTTTCCGAACAGGGTAACCAGGAGTAAGATTGATAATCATTTAAGTAAATTTTTAGATATTGTGAAGAATTTGCAGGTCACTGTTCCATTTACTGATTTGATAACTCAAATTCCTACTTATACTAAATTTTTGAAAGATATTTTAAGCAGGAAACGTGAGTTGAATGTGGTGGAGACCATAGCACTTACGGAGGAGTGCAGTGCCATATTGCAAAACAAGTCACCACCTAAGCTAAAGGACCCGTGAAGTTTTTCTATCCCTTGTAATATTGGCCCATTATTTATTGATAAAGCTTTATGTGATTTAGGGGCTAGTGTTAGTGTCATGCCTTTATCTATTTGCAAAAAACTTGATATGCGTGCTTTAAAGGTTACTAACATCACTTTGCAGATGGCAAATAGGACAGTGAAATACCCTAAAGATATTTTGCATTAAAGGTTACTAACTTGATATGCGTGCTTTAAAGGTTACTAACTTGATATGCGTCCCGGTGAGAGTCGGGAAATTCTTTATTCCTGTTGATTTCGTTGTGTTAGATATGGATGAGGATGCTCATATCCCAATTATACTTGGTAGACCATTCTTACACACTGCAGGTGCTGTTATTGATGTCAAAAATGGTAGTTTGACTCTTTCTGTAGGGGATGATAAAGTCACCTTTAATCTTAATGCTGCTCATAAGAGTCCTATGATGGAACAGTCATGCTATGTTACTGATGTCATTGATGGGATTGTTATTGATGATATGCCTCGATCTACTACAAAGGATCTTCTGGAGGCCGTTTTTTGCCTTGATGTTGGTGCAGGTGAAGGTACAATTGATGCTAATAAATTGGTCCATGATCTTACAAGTGAGGAATTAAATCCCGAGGAGAGCTGGAAATTTATTGAGTTAGCACAAGAGGTTTGTTCTGTTAAAGAGGTAACCCAACCTGAGATGAAACCCCTCCCCTCTAATTTGAAATATGCTTTTCTAGATGATAAGGAGTTGTACCCAGTCATTGTTAGTGCTTCTTTTACTGATAGTCAATTAAATAAACTCTTGTCTGTGCTTAAGTCTCATAAGAAGGCTATTGGTTATACTATTGATGATTTAACTGGTATTAGTCCTGATTTTTGCATGAATAGAATTCATTTAGAGGAAGGTCATAAACCTTGTATACAGGGTAAACGTCGTTTGAATCCTAACATGCAGGAGGTGGTGAAGAAAGAAGTTCTTAAACTTCTAGATGCAGGTATTATTTACTCGGTGCCTGATTCCCAGTGGGTAAGTCCCGTACAGGTAGTCCCTAAGAAAGGGGGAACAACTGTTGCTCGTAATGACAAAAATGAATTGATCCCTACTAGAGTTGTTACATGATGGAGAATGTGTATTGCTTATAGAAAATTGAATGTTGCAACTAAAAAGGATCATTTCCCCCTCCTTTTTATTGATCAAATGTTGGAAAGATTAGCTAAGAATTAGTATTTCTGTTATCTTGATGGATATTCGGGTTTCTTCCAGATCCTCATCCATCCTGATGATAGGGAGAAAACTACTTTTACATGTCCTTATGGTACTTTTGCATATCATAGAATGCCTTTTGGTTTATGTAATGCACCAGCTACTTTTCAACGTTGCATGATGAGCATCTTTTTTGAGTTCATAGAGTCTATTATAGAAGTCTTCATGGATGATTTTAGTGTTTATGGTTCTGATTTTGATTCATGTTTGACTAACTTGACTAAAGTTCTCGAAAGATGTGAGCAGGTAAATCTGGTCTTAAATTGAGAAAATTGTCATTTCATGGTCAATGAAGGAGTAGTTTTGGGACATTTGGTGTCCGAATGTAGTATTGAGGTGGATAAGGCGAAAATACAGGTAATTGAGCAATTGCCACCTCCGATGAATGTAAAAGGGGTAAGAAGTTTTTTGGGTCATGCTGGTTTTTATCGCAGGTTTATTAAGGATTTTTCTAAAATTGCAAAACCACTAACTCAATTGCTTTTGAAATATGTTGAGTTTCAATTCACTGATGAGTGTCTTGAGTTCTTTAGTATGATCAAATATGCATTAATTTCAGCACCTATTATACAATCTCCCGATTGGAATTTACCTTTTAAAATAATGTGTGATGCTAGTGATTTTGCAGTTGGTGCAGTTTTAGGTCAAAGGAGGGATAAGGTCCTACATGCCTATTTATTATGCTAGTAAGACCTTGGATGAAGCTCAAGTCAAATATGCCACCACGGAAAAAGAGTTGCTTGCTATTATTTATGCATTAGATAAATTTCGTGCTTACCTTGTAGGTTCGAAAGTTATTGTTTACACTGACCATGCAGCTCTTAAATATCTACTTGGGAAGAAGGAAGCCAAACCAAGGCTTATTCGGTGGATTTTGTTGCTTCAAGAGTTCGATCTCGAGATTCGTGATAAGAAGGGAGAAAAGAATGTGGTAGCTGACCACTTATCGAGGATACGGTATGATGATGGGGAGATCTCTACCCCCATTAATGATTCTTTTCCTGATGAACATCTGTTTGCAGTTTGTGTAAATTCTCCTTGGTTTGCTGATTTTGCTAACTATGTTGTAGGGGGTGTCTTACCTTCTGATTTGACTTATCAGCAGAAAAAGAAGTTTTTGCATGATGTTAAGCGATACTTTTGGGATGATCCTAACTTGTTTCGTGAGTGTGCAGATGGTTTATACAGGAGATATGTTCCGGAATGGGAAGTCTATGGTGTACTTCACCATTGCCATTCATCACCATATGGAGGTCATGCTGGACCTTCTAAGACGATGTTTAAGGTCCTTGAATCAGGTTTTTATTGGCCTACTATCCTACAGGATGCTAGAACTTTTATTATGTCTTGTGATTCGTGCCAACGAACAGGCAATATTTCACAAAGGCACGAATTGCCTCAAACAGCTATATTGGAAGTTGAGATTTTTTATGTTTGGGGCATTGATAAAATGGGCCCTTTTCCATCCTCCAATGGAAATCGTTTCATATTAGTTGCTATGGATTATGTTTCTAAATGGGTGGAAGCTCTTGCTACCCCCCATTGTGATTCTAACACTGTTTTGAGGATGTTTAAGCAGGTTATCTTTCCTAGGTTCGGAGTCCCTAGAGCTGTCATCAGTGACGGGGGAAAGCATTTCCATGAGAAAAGGCTAGATAAACTGCTGGAGAAGTACGCTGTTTACCACAGAACAGGATTAGCATATCATCCACAAACCAGTGGTCAGGTGGAAGTTTTAAATCGAGAAATCAAAGCTATCCTGGAGAAAACGGTTGCAAAATCAAGGAAAGATTGCAGCAGCAAGCTGTATGATGCATTATGGGCATATAGAACGGCCTTCAAGACACCTATCGATACATCTCCCTATCGATTAGTGTATGGGAAAGCGTGTCATTTGCCAGTTGAGTTAGAATACAAGGCCTACTGGGCAGTAAAGGAGCTCAACATGGATGCCAAGCTTGCAGGTGAGAAACGGTTACTTCAATTAAATGAGCTAGACGAGTTTCGATTGGGAGCCTATGATAGTGCTAAGATTTATAAGGAGAAGACTAAGAAATGGCATGATAAGCGAATTGTAAGAAAGGAATTTGTAACAGGTGGTAAGGTCTTATTATTTAATTCTAGACTGAAGCTATTTCCTGGAAAGTTGAGGTGTAGGTGGAGCAGTCCTTTCATTGTTACTATGGTGAGCAAGTATGGATTTGTATAGGTTCCAAACGTAAAAGGAGAGCGATTTAAGGTTAATGGACACCGCCTCAAGCACTACTATGAAGGTGATGTTGTTGGCCTAGTTGAAGAAATCAATCTCCGAGACCCACACCCCTATGAGCTATGAGGTAATATGGTCAAGCTAATGACCTTAAAAAAGCGCTTTGCGGGAGGNAAAGTGCTTTGCGGGAGGCAACCCGTAGTTAATTTAGTTTTAGTGGCTTTGTTTTCATTTTTTGTTTATATAGCTTAGTAGGGACTCTAGCTCATTTCCTAGTTTTGGAAAGGGGAGAGTGAGGTACTAATGAATTTTTTTTTTCCAAGTGTTTTGGGTGTGATTATAGGTACAATTTAGGTGAAAAATGTGAAAAAGGGAGAAAAGTTGCACGAAAAGCCCTATGCCCGGACCCTCCAGGCAAATAGCAAGGATCTGGGCGTGTAGCCCTCGGTCCGGACGCGCAGTAGCATTTTGAGGACTTAGTTTTTTTTTCAGCAATTTTCAAAACTTCACCCAAGAAGCCACACGCCCGGACCCTCCGGGCGACCAGCCTCCTCCAGGCGCTCAACACGCGGTCTGGGCGGACAGTCTCCCATGATTTTATTTTTATTTTTTTTTCTTTTCTTTTTCTTTTCTTTCCTTCGCCCTTCTCTTTTCCTTCCTCCTTCTTCCTTCTTCCTTCTCTCACCTCTCATTTTCTTATCTTCATTTTCTCTCTCTACTAATTCCTCCATATTTCTCTACCTTCTCTCTAACTTCTCTCTACCATATCTCCCTCATTACTCACCCAGATTCACTCAAATTTTCACCAAAATTAATCCTTTTCCATCCTCTTTTAGATCCCCACCATAACTCTCAATTACAACCACTTTCATCTCATACCCTTTAATTCCTCTTCACTTTTACAACTCTTCCATGGCACCTAAGAGGCAACGGGTCGGAGCAAGCTCAAGGAACGAACCACAAGGGTTGGGACGTGATCCTACATACGGGTTAGTAGCTTTTGGTTCACAGGAGCAAAAGGTACGGTTCGAAAAACTTAAATTACGTCATGTTACCCCCACCCGTTTCATAGATCATCAATTATTGCATGCTTTAGGTGTCCATAATCAGACTGAGGAATTGTTTCGATCTATGGGTATGCATAGTTTCTTTGGTATGGATGCCCTGACTTATCCCGACATAACTTACGAGTTTATGTCGAGTTTCGAAATTGACAGGCCTAACCCCAAGGCACCTGTTAGAGGTGTCAGTTTTAGAATGTTCAATGTCGATCGTTATGAAACGATCGAAGATTTTGGGGCCATATTTGGTTTGGCTAGTTGCGGGCGAGCTGGACCCCCAAAGGGCTTTGATGATGTTGCTTGGTGGTTTTCTCTGACAGGTGTGCATCTGACCAACTGGCAGCATGCAAAGGCTAATCTGATCCACCAGCCCTCTGCTAGGATTACTCACCGTTTTCTTGTAGGGACAATATTTGGTCGTTATGAACAGCACGAAGTTCATACCAGAGAGATGTGGTGCCTAGGGAGGCACTTAGTTAAAAATTTATTTCTTTACCGTCTTCATCTTCTTCATCTGTTTGCCATGCATTTACATACCCAATGTAAGACTTATACAGGTACCGATCGATTTGGTGAACCTACCATTAACAATATTGTTTTTGGTGGTCTTCTAACATTTGTTGGCAGATACTATAACGCTAACTTTGAGTATGGTAGGACCCCTGCTGTGGGATCTCGCTACTTGGATGTCCCCTACCTCAACCAATGTGATTGGCTAGACTTGAGTGACGGGGGGCGTATCAGATGGTACATAGGACCATCCAAGGGAGTTTCTGTTACCCTCCCTAATGCTTCACTGACCGGATTGTTGCCTGATCAGCAATCCTATCTTATGCCTTTGGATAGCCGTGGTGCAGGTTCTTCTGTAGGTACCTCAGGACATGCTGGGCAGAGCCAGGCCCAGCAGTTTGTGCCCCACCCACCACCCTAGCAGCCCCCACAGCAACCACCTATAGACCCTACCCCGTGGTAGGTACAGATGAACCAACTGCAGAACCAATTCAACAATTTCCAGATTAAGTAGTAGCAGTTCATGGATCGGTTTGCCACTTTTGAGCAGGATCATCGTCTTGCCATGTACCCGATCTATGACCACTACGTCTGTACCAGCGTAGTACCCTCCGCTGGCCCTCACCCTTCATGGTATCACTTAAACTTTGGAGAGGGGACCAGTGGAGCAGGAAGAGCAGGAGGTGGTGGTGATGATGATGATGATGGTAGTGCCAGTGAGGACACTAACACTTTCCTCCAGTCTGACTGAGAGGAGTCCCTTACTTCCTTCAGCATGAGGACATTGCTGAGTCCGGCTTGGGGGAGGTAATTTATTGCTTTCTTAGTTTAGTTTCTATTGCTTTCTAATGTAGTTTTATTGCTTTCTTAGGACAGTCATATGGTTTGTACTACTTGTTAGAAGTAGGAGTTTACATATGACAAAAAAAAATGTACTGCTTTCATAGTTTAGATTTCTATTTGCTTTTGATAGTTAGCTTTAGTTGATTGATTGATTGATTGATTAGTTTGATGAAACTTTGTGAATGGTGACTTCCCTCTGCCCCGCATTTTATTTAAAAATGTTTTTGATTGATTTGGGCATGTGATGAGTTATGTTTTGGGAATTGCCAACTTGGACTTGAACTTGACTTAGCTTGAAACAATTTCTAGTCTTGCTATTATAGCCATGTGTAGAGTAGAGGCTTGAACTGTGTTAACGGGAGGATTTGAGCCGCATACATTATTTCTATGCTTATTTCTTTTCATGTGTGCTTAGTTCCTGGTGGCATGTTTTATCCATGTTTTTGCATTTGACTCTAGTAGCTTGGCTTTGATATGTTACATGCTGCAAATGATAAAAGGCATTCATTTCTTTTAGGAGCTTTCATATTTTAGGCATTCCTTCACAAAATTATCCCTTGGTCCTTATTTTGAGCTTTTACCCTTCATTTGCATTTTAGTCACATTACAACCCTATTTGTCCTTGTTCTAATCATTTGATATATGCCCAAGCTTGGCTTGGGGGAGTTGAGGAGTTGTTTTGTTGTTGTGTTGCATTTGTTGGAGGTTTTGGAGGATTGGAAAATTGTGAAAAGGTTGTTGTTACAGTTTAATAATAGGTCTCACATTAAGGCTCTGCATACCAATGTCTAGGCTAGTTTCAATGAAGAATTAAAATGTTATACATCTTTTATTGGCCTAGACATGTATGTGTGATGATTTTTTCTTTGACATGTCATTAAGAGTCGTGAGCCTAAGTTGAAAAAAACAAAAATCTTGGAAAAAAAAAATGAAATGAAAAATGAAATGAAAAAAAAAAGAAATTTAAAAGATGTTGAAAAAGAAATGGCTTGTGATATTTGGAGTAGTTGAAATGTAAAGCTTTATGGTGTGATGTGATTCTATGAGAATTGGTTTGATGTTGGAGTTGATGTTGGAGATGTTGATGTTGATTTTGATTTTTGATTGTTACATGCGTATAGCCCGCATTTACCACCACATTATCCCAAATTTTATCCTACCCATCACCCTAGCCACGTTACAAGCTCATATAGACCTTTTTTATCAGCATGTGCATGTTTTTAGTTCTTGTGAATTGAGTCAATTGCCAAAGCTAGGGACTATTACTTGCATTTCGAGTCGACATTCATACTAGAATTGAATGACTACCTTTAAACACTTGCATGAGGTGTGAGATGTGGGTTTGGGTTCTCAAATTTTGCATTCAAACACTTATTGCATTTGCATTCTTATTTGGGATTAAGGGTGAGCTTCATTATTTATTCTCAATTTTATGTGTGGAGTGACACCGAGTGAGCTACTCTAGTCATCGACTTTTATTTCTTACATGGTTGGCTTATTGATTTTGATCTAAGTGGATAGCGATCAAGGGATTTTGATGGGTTGGTTGAGGATCTTGCATACTCGGAAGTCATTGTTTGCTTGAAGACAAGCAAAGGTTTGGCTTGGGGGAGTTTGATAAGTTGATTTTTTATATGTAATTTACCCCCGATCCCGATTGATTTTTAGCTCTAATACGGCTCTTTTGAGCCATTTCTACTAACTTTTGCTATTTCGAGTGTTTGTTGTGCTTTTTATTAGATTTTACAGGAATCGATGATTTATCGTTGTTTTCCGAGCCTTTTGAAGCACTTGAAGAAGTTAGTGACGAGTTGNCTTTCGAAGCACTTGAAGAAGTTAGTGAAGAGTTGAAGTCATTTGGGAAGCTTAATTGAAGATTAAAAGTGCTAAAATGAAGAATTAAAGAAGTAATTAAGGAAGAACGAGTAAAAACCGAGAAACGAAGCCAAAATGACCAAGCAAGCTGCCCGCCCGGATCGAGGTTGTACGCCCGGGTGAGGGCTGCACGCCCGGACCCCTCCGAGCGGGAGGCTCTGAAGGAGGTTTTGCACGTTTTTGAGCGAGATTAGGTGGAGTACTTAAGTGTTTAGTCTCCTAATTTGTCATTTACGCCTCTTTTACTTTAGAACACTAGTTTTACTCAAAAATTCTCTCAAAGTGTATAATTCTTATCATCCTTCCAATCAATAATATTCAGTTTCTATTTCAATCTCAGTTCTTGTTCTTAATTAACGTTTATTATTATTTTCAATTTATGTTCTTAGTTTTAATAGTTTTATGTTTAGATTTAATTTCTTGATTATTGTTGGTTTGTTTAACTTAATCATGTTTAGGATTTTAAGCTTTTATTGATTTAGTTTTTGTTCTTTCATTTATGAGTGAGTAGTTCCTTTTCTAGGACTAGGGGATCCATGGTTTAATTGGTGATGTTTTGCTCAAAAATATTGGTTTAACTATTAATGTGCTTGAATTCCTATCGTCAATTGTTATTGCTTTCAATTAAATACTGGCCAGGTTTAGTTGTTAGTTTGATATTGTTGAAATCGATACCGAGAGGTAAGATTACCACAATTAGATCATAAGGACAATATGCAAAACGAGTCTAAGTGAGCGAGAGCCATTAGAGGAGTCTTGAAGGGGACTAGGTTCGAGAGAATTAGTGGACCTTAATTCAAGAAAATTGATAATCTAATTAATTTTGTGTGCAATTCGCTGGTTAATCTGTTGAGAACCGATGTCCTAGGTTTAGTCATTAATTTCATTCCTTAATCAATTTAGCTCTAATTCTAGTTAATTTCTTGATCACAATTGTCACTCAGAGGCCCTTTGCACAGTCTAGACTTTTTAGAAATAATAGGTTTAATTGCTTCCCTGTGGATTCGATCCCTACTTCCCTAGCTATATTAGTTAGAGTGGTTAGGTTTATTTTTGATAGGTGTGCGATAGCCTCATCAGCCAGTAAGATACCATCCTTGGCATAAACATCCTCATCGTCACTGACCCATATACCATTAACCTCATGAACGATGAAAGGTGGACCCTCAGGAGAACTAGGGAGGTGTGAGATGTAATCCATGAAATTTGGATCATCGTTCTTGGGATGGTTACCAAGTATCTCATGTATCTCCCTCTGAAGGTAATAACACTAGAGTACGACATTATCCCAATCCTCCTTCCATAGATGTGTCAGATTCTTAACCTCATCGTGCGGGGTGCCTCTATCAATCTCAAGATCACGAATTCAGTGAGTGAGGTGTTCTAGATGGGTAGGTATGGGTATGAAGAACTCAATCAACTCATCTACTTATGCGGCGGCGAAAAAAATTCTCATGGTGAGGACAAAGTGTAGTCGGGATGGAATAGTGGCTCAACCTGAGAATATGAAAGGGAAGGTGTTTTAGTGTTTGGACTCACTCGCTTTTGTGTTCTTTACAATGTATGTTCCTAATTCATTGTTAGGCTTTCAACCTAAATGAATGCATGAATGCAATGTATTCTATCACCTTCTTTTGATTTTTTCTTTTTTTGCTTTTCTCAACATTTTTTGATTTTTCTCTTTTTTTTGCTTTTTTCTAAGAAGGTGCTAGAAGTACTTTTACAAGTATGAGATGAATCCTAGGGGTTCTAAATGACATGTGGGGGCATACACTAAGAGAGTCACCATTGCTATATGAGACTCCCTACGTGAACTCTATAGGTTCAAAGATTCGGTATATCACGGAACATGAAAGCACATAAAGGCACACAAGTGTGATAATTCAAATCACATAAGGGTTACGCACGCGCATGCGCATTCAATAAATCCTAACCGAGTCCTTAAACATATAGTAACACATCACCCCAGCAGGAGACATTATCATCCTAAGAAAAGGTTCTATTTGCTACTAATAAAAAGGGTTGGTGTCCGAAGGTACCATATGGCTCAAGACAGTCAGACCTACTCACGTCACAACTTAGTGATGATTGAGGTGCGAGTCGCCTATCTGTAGAATCCAAGCGCCATTGGCTTGCATAGGTGTTCATACCACATAGCTTCTAGAGGTAGTGCACCCCACTCCCACTAGTTTGAACTCCTCGGGGTTTGTCTCTAGCATGAAACATGCTCACGGAGACATACTCTTAAATATAGCCCCGTTTTGGGTAGGTGGAAACGTATATACATTACGCCTAAAAAAGTACATACTATGACATGATGAAAATTAAGAGATTTTTCAAGTTTCTTCCTCTTATCCACATGAGAAATCCACAAAGCCAGTCCCCAACGATGTTGCAAAACTATGGACGCTCGAATAGTAAGGGTCAACGAGTTGAGTTTTTTTGTATGCCTTGTTCTTTCGACCGTGGAAAGGGTCATCACCTAGGGTGAGTACGCTTGGTGAGGAACGAAACTCCAATAGATTCGACAACCGCACTCCATAGAGTTTTACGGACCCAAGTCACTGCGTTCTCACCGACCAAAGTGAGGTGCGACAGCTTCCCAATAGCTAGTTCGTGCACCAGTTTCATGGATTTAGGGATGAGGTTCAGAGTATGAGACTCCTCCACATCATGTGGTCCTCTACTAGATGTCATTTTTAACCTCATCATGTAATAATAAGTAACATTACATCATATTTAGTCCTTAAGTGCGCACCGCATGAGTGCTTACTAGACGACTCAGATTAATGCACACGTTGTTTGCTAGGGTGGTGATCGCTTCGTTTAAGTCATGTTCATTCCTATTCATGCTTCGAATCTTTATGATGCATGTCACTTTATGTGATTTCGAATACCAGTCATTTATTATTTTCCTAATTCTACATGAAAAGTCGTCATCATGGCTTACATATAAGCCTAGTCACATAAATAGGGAAAGCGATAAAACGTGTTGGAAAAGCTTAAAAGCACATAGAGATCATGTCATCATGCTTTTGGTAAAACGATAAATTCATGTGATCATGCTAATATATCTTTTTAAACATGTAATCATGCTTAACCAAATTAAACTTTACAACTACATTATCATCTAATCATGCTCGTGAAAGCTTTAAAAACCTACGCATGATTCGTTCTATTTTCCGTGTTTTATTACATCTCGAAGTGATTATTTAATCAATATTTTGTGGATTAAAATAGAATTAAGAGGTGATAAAGGGGGTTTAGAAAGCTAACATGTATGGCGTTAACAATGATGGTAAAAAGAAATAGAGAATGCGACGAAGAAGAATAACGAGTTCAGAATATGAACTTGGAGAGAGAAAGTTTATGGTGAAGGAGACTGCTACTGGTTTAAGGACTGATGAGTCAAGGGACAGTTCATGATGAAATCGAGAGCCTCGATCCAGTAATTCTACTGTATGTAGACTAGCTTGGTAACTGATTCCGAAGAGGATGAAGAAGAGTTAGATCTTGAGGAAGAAATGGAAGTTGATACAAAAGATGATCCTGAATTCATACCAAAGAAATATATGATGTCAAGGGACAAGAAAGACAATGTTAATATTTAGAGATTTTGCATAGATACGATTTAGTTAATATTGTTTAATGTTTCTGATGTTTAGTTGAACAGTTTAGATTATTTTTTACACTAGTTTGAATAAGTGGCAGTGAGCCATAAGAAATGATAAGAGGAGTTAAGAAATAAATTTCATTTATGAAATAAAGCCTCAAGTAGAATGGAACCAAGGGAATTATTTTTATTTCTTATGTGCTTTATTCTTATTTTAATGGTTGTGTAAACAATCAAGGCAAAGTGAATTATTCGCTCTAAAAGAATGAAACTTCTTTTATGAGACGAAATGAGAGAGTGTTTTATGTTATAAGTTTATGTTGTTCTAACTTAGAGTTAGACATAATTTAATATAAAGATCTTTTCCTCGTCAGGGAAATAGAATGGCTGAATGTAAAAACTAACAATCAGCTGAATGAAGTAGAGAGACAATTAGCTATTGCGGCTGAACTGTTAGCTGCCAGAGGGAATGGTAAAGGTAGTGACCCTACTGGGGAACTGTTCAAGAAGATTTCTCAAAGTAAGCCACCCACTTACCAACGAGAGCACAATCCAACTATATTAGAGGGATGGTTGAGAGAGTTTAATAAGTTTTTTGGGGTAGTTAAGTGTCCAGAAGAGTTTAAGGTGAACCATGCTGTTTACTAACTGAGAGGAGAAGCTGATATATGGTGGTCACGAAATGAGGCTGTAATTAGGGCTTTATGAGGGTTTAATGGGGATATGTTTCAGGAGTAAATCCTTAATAAGTCCTATCCTGTGCTTCTTCAGAAACAGAAAGCTGAGGAGTTTCTAGAGCTTAAGATGGGAAGTATGTCTGTCACTGAGTACTACAATAAGTTAATAGAATTGTCTAGGTTTGCTCCTGCGGCTATAGCAACTGAGAGGATGAAGGCTAGTCGCTTTGAAAGAGGATTACCCTTAGACCTTTAGTCACAATTAGCATCTGGATGGGTTATATGGTAGAGCCGCACACCTGTATGCCATAGACAAAAAGAAGAAGGAGGTACAAAAGGAAGGTGAGACAAGGGAGAGAAGGAAGGATGTTGGAGGAAACTTCAACCAACAATTGAATCATGGTGGATTTAAGAAACCTCGTTTCAATAACAACTTCCAAAGTAACAGGGGAAACTTTGGGAAGCCTATTTCTAGAAGTGGGTATAGAGCTCTGATGGCTAGTCAAGGAGGGCGTGTGTACTATTGCAAGAAGTGTCCTAATAATCACCCAGGAAAGGACTGTGCAGGGAACCCAATGACTTGTCGGTTGTGTAACAAACATGGACACGTGAGTATGAGTGCTTCTCTAAGAACAAAGGAAAGGAGGGACAATATTCTCAAGCTAGGGGGAATTCATCTGGGGGACATCAAAAGGGTTTCCAAGGAAATATGGGAGGAAGACCAAAACACAACAAAATAGTGTCAGTAATGAGGTTTGCTAGGTTTGTGAAGAGGGGTTTTCCCATTTACCTTTGTAGTGTGAGAGATGTGGATCATGGTGAGACTACTAAGCCCGAGGATATTGAGGTAGTAAGGGACTTTCTTGACGTATTTCCGGAAGATATTCCGAGGAGCCAGCTAAACGAGAAATTGACTTTACTATAGACTTAGTCACAAGAACAACACCTATTTCCAAAGCACCCTATAGGACGGCGCCTGCAGAAATGAGTGAGTTGAAAGAGCAATTACAAGAGTTGTTGGAAAAGGGTTACATTAGGCCTAGTGCTTCACCTTGGGGAGCACCAGTACTGTTTATGAAGAGAAAAAATGGGAGTTTAAGGTTATGTATTGACTATAGGTAGTTGAATAGGGTGACAATAAAAAATAAGTATCCTTTACCAAGAATTGATGACTTGTTAGATCAATTAAAAGGAGCCACTATGTTTTCAAAGATTGATTTGAGGCGTGGATACCATTAATTGAGGATTGCTAATGAGGACATACCTAAAACTGCTTTTCGTACGAGATATGGGCACTATGAGTTTGCTGTTATGTTCTTTTGGGTCAACCAATGCCCCAACAATTTTCATGGACTTAATGAACAGAATTTTCCAACGATTTCTGGATAACTTTGTGGTTGTTTTCATTGAAGACATCTTAGTGTACTCTAAGAGTAAAAAAGAACATGTGGAACATTTGAGGACAGTTTTGATGACATTGAGGGAGAATGAATTGTATGCTAAGTTCTCGAAATGTGAGTTTTGGTTGGAGAAAGTAGCATTCTTTGGGCATATTGTGTCTACAGAGAGAGTTGAAGTAGATCCAGCCAAGATTGAAGCAGTTAAGGACCTACACCTAAGAATGTAACGGATGTACGGAGTTTCTTAGGGTTAGCAGGTTATTAGGAGGTTTGTGAAAGACTTTTTGAGGATTGCTAAAGAAATGACGTCGTTAATGAAGAAAGACTGTAAGTTTGAGTGGAGTGATAAGTGTGAAGAGGCACTTCAGACCTTAAAGGAGCGTTTGACTACAGCTCCAGTGATGACTTTGCCAGATGGAAGATACTCTTATGATGTGTATAGTGATGCTTCTAAGAATGTTTTGGGATGTTTGTTAATGCAAAATAGAAAGGTGATTGCATATGCTTCAAGGCAATTGAAACCATATGAGGTAAATTACCCTACTCATGATCTTGAGTTAGCAGCAATCGTGTTTGCTTTAAAAATATGGAGACATTACTTGTATGGGGTAAAATGTAGGATATACACAGACCACAAGAGTTTAAAGTACTTTTTCACTCAAAAGGATTTAATCATGAGACAGAGGAGATGGCTTGAGTTGAACAATGATTATGACTTAGATATTCAATACCATGAAGGGAAGGCCAATGTGGTAGCAGATGCTTTAAGCCGTAAAATGAAGCATGGAGTGAATACCTTGGTAGTTGCTAATGAACTATGTAAGGATATAGAGAGATTAAAGTTGGATATAGTGAAGGAAGGAGAGTTGGAAGGAATTCTTTGTAATCTTACTATCCAACCGACAATATTTGAAGAAATTAAGAAGAACCAGGTGGGAGATGTGAAATTGGATAGAATCAAGGAAAAGCTGAAAGCAGGAAAAGCTGTGGACTTTAAGATCCATGAGGATGAAAGTTTGAGGTATAAATGAAGGTGGTGTATGCAACAGAAATGTGAGGATCTAAAACAAAGAATCATGTAGGAAGGTCATAATATCCCGTATTCAGTGCATCCTTGAGGCAATAAGCTATATAAGGACATAAAGAAGATGTATTGGTGGCCTAGGATGAAAAGGGAAGTGGATGAATTTGTGAGCAAATGTCTTACTTACCAAAAGTTCAAATTTGAGCATAAGAGACCACAAGGAGAGGTCCAACCACTTGAATACCAAGATGGAAATGGGATTGCATATCAATGGACTTTGTGACTTGCTTGCCAAAGTCGAAGAATCAAAATGATACCATACGAGTTGTGGTGGATAGGCTTAGTAAGTCAGTGGTGTTTATACACATGAAAGAGACTTGGAAAATGGAACAACTTGCAAAGGCTTACATAAAACATGTTGTGAGGCTACATGGAGTCCCAAAGGATATTGTATCAGATAAGGATTCTAGGTTTCTTTCGAAATTCTGGAAAAGGGTCCAGAAGAAGTTTGGTACAACATTGAAGATGAGTACAACTTTCCATCCAACAGCTGATGGACAAACAGAGAGAACCATCCAAATCTTAGAGGACATGCTAAGGGCTTGTGTAATGGATTTTCAAGGGAATTGGGAGGATCACTTGGATCTCATTGAGTTTTGATACAACAACAGTTACCATGCAAGTATTGGCATGGCACCGTTTAAGGCTTTGTACGAAAGGAAGTGTAGAAGCCCTGGTGTTGGAATGACATAAGTGAGACAGTGATTCTAGGACCTCAATTGATTGAAGAAACCACAGAGAAAATTAGAGTAATACAAGCGAAGATTCAGGCAACACAAGATAGACAAAAGTCCTATGCGGACCAGAAATGCCAAGAAGTGATGTTTAAAGTTGGTGACATGGTGTTACTTAAAGTATCCCCAATGAAAGGAGTAATGAGGTTCGGAAAGAAGGGAAAATTAAGCCCAAAATACATAGGACCCTATGAGATCTTGCACCGGGTTGGAAAAGTAGCCTATAAATTAGCATTACCGATGGAGTTGAGCAAGGTTTACAATGTCTTTCATGTGTCTCAACTAAGGAAGTATATTCCAGATGAGTCACATGTGTTACAACCTGAAACAATAGAGTTAGACCAATGTTTAACATATGAAGAAAGGCCAATTAAGATCCTAGACAGTAAAGTCAGGGATACTCGTAGGAAAAGTGTCAAAATAGTGAAGGTGTTGTGGTCTAACCAAGAAACTGAAGAAGCTACTTGGGACGCTAAAGATATGATGAGAGAAAAGTATCCAAAGTTATTTCAGGTTAGTAAGTAGAGTTACAGGGACGTAACTCGATTTTTAAGGGGGTAGAAAGCGACCTGTTTTTCTCGTGTTTTTACCGTCAATTTTGCAAGTTTTTATGAGTTTCTACATCTTTTCAGTAACAGTTTTATTTTTGTCTACTAAAAAGTTGTCAATTAAGTGTCTATAGTCTACAACAACATTGTATTATAATAAGAAAGTTTGAAGTCAAAGTAGTCTCTATTCAAATTTCATACACTAATCTACACAAAGTTTCGGGACGAAACTTCTTTTAAGGGGGGTAGACTGTAATATCCCATATTTTCACGTATTTTAAGGAGGTATTTTTGTATTTTATACATATAATTTTAATATTATTATTGAAAAAATTGTGTTCAATAAGAATATTAAATGGAAAAAGAAATAATAATAAAAAAATAAGCTTTGATTAAAAATAATTATTTCTATTTTTAATAATATTTTATGTTTTATAAAATATTTTAAAGGCATCTAAAAATAGAATTTTCAAGAGTTTCCTTATTTATTTTAAGGCAAGGGCCTAAAGATAATTTCCACTTTTTAGGATAAGTATGGGCTTTTCCAAATCCTACTTTGGGGCCTATAAATACCCTTTAAAACCCAAATTTTCAGATTTCATCCTCATAATTGTCATTAGGAGTCCAAAATCTAGAAAGAGAAAGACAAAAGAGAGAGAGAGAGAGAGAGAGAGCAAATTTCCGAAAAAAAGTAAAATTTGTGTTTGGTTTTTACGGGAAAAAAAGTGAGATCGTTTTTTTTTTTACCTCAGGATTCATGCCCTCGCCGGAGCCGTCGCTCGCCTCCGCCGGCCATCACCTCCTCCCCTTTCGATATATTTCAAACTTTATAAAAAAAAATTCTCCTTCTTTCTTTTTGATTCAATCTTGCAAATTCATGTTCATAATTATGTTTAATCATGATTTTATCTTGTTTTATGAAGTTATGATTTGTTTTAAAGCATGAATTAATTTGTTGTTCATGAAATTTTAGATTAGGGTTTATAAAGTATAAAAGTTTTGATTTTTATGAGTTTTTGTGATTTAAACTTCAATATTATGATCATGAATTGTTGTTGTGTGTATTTATGATAATTTTATGAAGTTTAGATTGATTTTTAAAGGCTTTAAATATAAAATAAATTGTTGTCCAAATTTTGTAATCATGAAATTCAATAGAATAAATATTATGAACATGTTTCGCTTATGAAAAATTATTCTAAAGCATATATTGTTTCAAAATTATGTTAGTTGATTGTAAAAGAGTTTTACCATGAATTTATGATGTTTTTATGAGTTTTTCATGACTTTAGAGTTAATTAATAAATCTGAAATAAAAACAAGTTAAAATAAGTTTTAAATGTTCATACTATGCTAGTATGATCACATATTAATTCTATGATGTTACATATGATTTTTAGTATGTTTCATGAAGTTTAAAGGAAAAATTCATAAAAATAATCCCAACTATGGGCGTTCACCTAATAAAAGACCGAACTTTGATTAATCCAAAAATGGACCCAACTTTCATGCTTATTTTCCAATTTTGGACCCTCCTGAATTTTAACCTGTAAAACCAAGTAAATCGTGTTAATTATCCGTTTTTTTTTTTAACATTTGGAGGTTTCCGGTGGAAGGGATTGTTGTGGTGGTAGTTTCGGGTGGTTCTGCTTAAGAAAAAACTGGATAATTAGCAAGATTTACTAGATTTTACAAGTTAAAATTTAAGAGGGTTCAAAATTGGAAAATGGGTATGAAAGTTGGGTCCATTTTTGGATTATTCAAAGTTCGGTCTTTTATTAGGTGAACGTCTATAGTTGAGATTATTTGTATGAATTTTTCCAAGTTTAAAAGTGATTTTATGCATGTTTAATATGCTGTCCAGATTTTATAAAATCAATAATTAGGCTTTTAAAGTATGTAATCTCAAAAAATCTAAATATAAAAATACAAAATATAAAAAAACAAAACAAGCAACTATACAAAACAAAAACGAAGCAGTAATTACAAAATAATGCAGTCAAACTACGGTCAGTCATGGTCGGTCAAAAAGGTCCTACATCGAAGGACTGTGCTCCAACACTTTGCGGTATAATAACCGTTAGATATGAAGTTTATCCCATCTAAGTACCATGGGCAGCTTAGAAATTGATGTAGTTGGTATAAGGTTCTATCTTGCTCTGTTGCTTAGAGACCATGGGCCCCACCAACTCATGCTAACCTTTTTATATTTAGATTTTTTGAGATTTTCAAATCTTTTCAATCACAATATTTTATTAGCTAACTAAATTAATTGATTATGTAAAATATTTTCCATAAGTTTAAATTATATTCTTTGATATCATTTGATTTCTTGGAATATTTTTATGCACCAATATATTTGATTTAGTTAATAAAATATTGCAAAAGATATTATTAATCAAATCCTTGATCTTCTTTGGATTTCGTTAATAATATTCATTGACTAAATGGAAACTAACTTATACACTTAAGATTTATTAGAAAATTCAAATAATATTAAAGATTTCAAAAATACTTTCCTTTTCGAGATTTTTAATATAATTCCAATCTTTTGGAAGTTTATTAATTAATTCCATTCATTTAGAATTTTATTAGTTTAATTTCAAAATTCTAATAAATCTAACTATCTCACTTTTCCTTGTATTATTTTCAAAAAAACAAACACTTAGAATTAAATTTATTTTAAAAAAAAAAAAAAAAAATAATCAAGGTTAATCACGATATTTATATTTTTTTATTTTATTAATTTAAATTTTTCCTATGAGCTTCCCATCAATTAACCTTGATTGTTATAACTCTAAATGTTGAGTTTTGTTTCTTTTTTCTTCTATCTTTTTTGTCTTCCCTCATCGTCACTTTGTAAGGATCCAATAATGATAATCTGAAGTTTACCAATTGCTTGACAATGCACAATTTTGATCAATGTTTTTAATGACTCACATACAAATAACATCATCACCAATCTTTAACAAGTTCAGTTTAATAATAGGCCCATTTAGGCCTAAACAACGTATATATGGGCAATATGGACATGAATCCAAACCCATAAAATACAAATTTAATGATAACTTAGCAGAAATGAATAGTAACTTGCAACGTAACTAACTCTACAACGCTACACAAACAACACAACTTTTTTAATTGCGCTACACTGTTAGCGTCACAAGTTTCCTAATGCTACCTTGCTAGCGATACTTCTTTTTTCACGCTACAAAGCTAGCGCTAGAACTTTTTTTTTTTTTGCGCTAAAAAGTCATGTATTTGAATGATTTTGATGAATATGTAGTATTTATTTGAAATTACTTATACACAATTAAATCATAATTAACCCCGACTAAAAGGGTTTTAGGTTATTTTAGAGCCCGTTATGGTTCAATAAAAAACCCACTTTGTTTTTTTTCAACATTTTATCTTTTAGCACATACTAAATGGACACATTCTCTTAAGTGCAATCATTATAATATGACTGGATGCGTGAATGGATTGGTCTCCTGCTGACGTACCCTCCAAGAACCTGCAAAATAGGGACAATTTAGAGAGAAGTTTAGGATTTTAGAGAGAATTTTTTTCTTTTTAGTATGTGTTTTTGTCTTAATCTTGAATGTACTTTTTATGAGAATTTTGAGAGCTATTTATAGCCTCAAGTACAATTTCTTATCCAATGAGATCGCGACACTTGTCCTCATCTTCTTAATTCCCTTCCTTCATTTGCCTTATGGGCTTATAGCATTAGGCTTTCAAGGCCCTATGGTTTGTTTTGGCTCTTCTTCTAACGGCGAATAGGAGCTTGACATGTGGCGAAGTATGATCTTCCTTTCATTCACATGTGGACCAGTCTAAAGATAACACGTGGCCATGTGGGGCCCACTCATGGCAGACTCATCACTGCCACGTGATAATCTCATGATGGCATTTAATAATGGAAACAGGGACACGTGGTCCAGTCATAGGATGACACGTGGCTATGTAGGGCCCACTCATAGCAAACTCATCAATGCCACGTGGCAATCCCACGTCAGCATTTTATAATAGAAAGAGGGATACGTGGTCCACTCAGAGGCTGACACGCGGCAGCTGACTTGGCATGTCTCATCATTTGCCCCTCAGATGGGCTGATGAATCCATAATCCATCACCCATCTGATTTAATCAAACTAGGCCTTGCTGTGCAGGCTCATTTACTCTTTTGCATTTGGGGGGGGGGGAATTGGAGGGTTTCAAATTCCCCCCCCCCCCCCCC
>PYUH01000076.1:90386-139755 GCA_016808085.1 Suaeda aralocaspica
CTTTAAATAGAGGTGAGAAGTAAAATCATTTTTCACAGTTTAACATTGTGAATTTTCTAGAGAGAGAAAGTAGTAAGAGAAAGCAGTAGAAATTTGAGAATATTTCAAAAGGCGATTTCCGGTGAGTTTAGACGATTTCAGGCAAAGCTCAGGCAGTGAATAGTGTTTTTAGATCCTTAACTTAGCAACTTCTTTACTCAGGTAACTATTACCTAATCCGGGTTCATTTTATTTTTCTTTAATTATTCTATCATGTCTTCTAGTTCGTCTTCTCCTCTTAATGCTTGNATCTAGTTCGTCTTCTCCTCTTAATGCTTGTAATCCGTTTTTAATTGTTCCTAGTAATAAGCAAGTAGAGGTGGGTCAGGGTTCATCACCTGGCTCGATCTCAATATTCTAATGCCCCAAATATTCTTTCTTCATTGGGGTCACCGAATCTTCCATTCCTTCCTGTGCAGGAGGACATGGCAAGAACTAAACAAACTGCTTCCCGGATATTTACAAGCAAGGACTCAGCAGACTCCATTGAAGAGATGGAGAGATCTGCAGATAAAGCCGAATCAGGACACTCGGGTACTGATTCTGAGACAGAGGTCACTACACCTTCCCGTAAACCCACCACCTATCCCACACCAGAGACTACTTTGGTGAGTTGGGAGGCCATTAAGGACATTAACACTGTCCTTTATGGTAATCCTTTTATTGACCACAAAAGTTTTCAACTTATTCTCCCTAAGAAGGGGGATTCCCTTCTTAGTGCCCCAGAGGGATGCTTCGGCATCTATATGTCTATGATTGACATGGGCGTTTCAATTCCCTTTCTTCCTTTCTTTTTAAATCTTCTTAATCGTTATGATTTAGGTTTATGCTAGTTGACTCCGAATTCATGGCATCATATTGTAACTTATGCTGCCACTTGTAAATTAAATAACCTTAGACCCTCTTCTGCAGCCTTTGTACATATGCATAAATTAACTAAGGCCGCCGAATGTAAACAAGGCTGGTTTACACTGACTAATGATGATGATTATATTACTGCCATTGAGAAGTCTAATAAGGCTATCTCTTGGCGAGGTGATTTTGTTTTCATTAAGTACGAAGACCCTGATTTTGTGGCTAGGATGAGTAAATGGAACTTAAGTCCTAAAATCAAGGGCAAAGTGACCAACCCACCCAAACTAAACACCAATGACTTAGCCATATTAAATCTGTTTAGAAAAACAACTACTAAATGGAAAGGGATGACTTATGAGATTCCCTCCAAATGGATACCTTTCAAATTTCTTTTCACTGACCACCAGTTTCTTGAAGCTTGTGGGTTAGTGTATGGTGGTAATGCTGGTAGGTTACCTTCCTTTTTATTTATTTTTTTTGCATTGCTTTTATTATCGAATTTGTTTAAGTGTAAGTAATTCGGTCTTCTTTTTGCAGAAAATGCTTTAAACAAACTGCCTGACGAGAAGAAAGGCAAGATGGACCAGGCCGAATTTCTTCGCCGTCTGGCAAAATCTAAAGAGAAGACGCCTCTTCGGAAGAGGCAAACTATGGAGGTATAGACACCACACTTGCCAAAAGTCCTATCACCCTCATTTCAGTTGGCTTCTCTTTCTTTTTATTTATTATTATTTTTTTTATTTTTTTTTAGCATGCTTCTTTGTAGACAATGTAATTTATATTTATTATACTTTGTAATAATTAATTTGTAATCAATTAATTAATTAAGAAGTAATCATATTGATGCCGGACGCGCTAGACTTAAAAACAAATTTATAAATTTGAAATGCTATGTAACACATCCAGTGTCCTTACTAGACGCCAGGTGTGCCAAATTTTATTGCACTTTGATTAGACTCGACTTTCATTTATTTATTATTTTATTTTATATTCTATTTTTTATTATTATTTTTTTTTATTGGTAATAAGTACTGGAGACATGCGATGTCATTGTTTGACACCGCATGTGCCAAAAATTACAACACTGTGTTTTATATCCGGTCTCCTTGAGTAAGGCTGGATATAAAATGTGTAAGCCAGTATTTGGCACATTCGGCATCATCGCATGATACCGAGTGCGTCAAAAATTATTTCACTAAGGTTTGATTCGGTCTCCCTCGGGTAGGTCGAATGCAAAACATGTGAATTTGGATTTGACACATTCGGTATCACCATATGATACCGAATATGTCAAATATCAACCTCTTTCCAGCCTTAACTTTTTATAAATCTAAAAAATACAAGTGTTTATCCTTTCATTGTTATACAAAGCTGAATGTTTTTACATGTTTTTTATTGTTTATCATTTTGTATTTATTATTGTTAATTTTTATTAATTATTATTATTATTTTTTTTTTAAAAAGACAGTAACTCGGCCTTGTTACAGAGGCCGAACTAAATGCAACATAATAACAGTTCGGAACATTCGGTGTCAACTATTGACACTGAATGTGTCGAATTATACTTGCCTGTGATTCAACTCGGTCAGAAAGTACGAGACCGAGTTGAATGTGTGTATGTACAGTTTTGGCACATTCAGCCTCATTCTTGACGCTGAATGTGTCAAACATAACCTCATAAGGGTGCACTTGGTTAAATCATATTAGGCCGATTTCTGTATGTTAGCTTGGAGATTTGGCACATTCGGCATCATCCATTGAGGCTGAATGTGTCGAATCTGCATCCATGTGGACACCACTCGGTCTTTTAAAACTTGACCGAGTTCACCTCTTGTCAATGCTGTTTTGGCACATTCGGTCTTGACTTGTGTCACCGAATGTGTTGCTGTTGCTAAGGACTTGTTTCACCGAGTTGAGGGTGTGTTAATGCAAGTTTGGAATCGATAGTCATAGTCGAATGTGTCATCCTTTAATAACTTAATTCTTTCAAATTTCTCCAAGACAACTCAATTTTCTTATAAGTTAGTTTTTTGGAATGTTATTTGTTTTGAGTGGGTAATAATTTACTGATTTAACTTTGTGTTCTTGCAGTCAACCAGAGATACCCGACCTTCAGTGCTGGGCAAAGAGAAGAAAGACAAGGGTAAGGAGAAGCTAAAAGCTCTCCCTACCAAGCTAAAGAGGAAGGAGAGTTCTACCCCACTCTCCATCAACCGCCCCCCCCCCCCCAGGAAAAGAAGAGGCCAGCGTCGCTGGCCAGTACTGAGTCCTTCCCGGCATCAACCCCAAGTAAGCCGGTTGGGGAGAGTCCTTCCTCGAAGGAAGTCCCCTACAAGAGGAAGGACAAGGCTGTCCGGTCGACCAGCAGCCTCCAAAGGGACTCTGTCTTTGACAATCCCTATGAGACGGAGACCGGCTTGATGGATCCGGTCGAACAGGATGAGGCCAGACGTGCTGGCCAAACCATTGGGGGAACGGACTAGGATCCCTCACTTCAGGATCCAAATGACCTTCCCCCTCCTGACAGGGATCCAGCAGCTGGGATGCAGGAGGCCATCAGAGAGAACATGCCCCTGGAGTTCCTTGATTCGGCTATTGCCACAGATATTAAGTTTGCACGAAACGTTGTAACATCAGTCTCGAGTACTCGTTCTGGAGACTCTATTACATCTCCTACAGACCCTCGGGCTATAATTATTCCGTTTCCCACTACATATGTGGTTGACTCTGAGAAGGACTTCCTTGACGAGGAAGGTGACATCCCTTCAACCTCAAAAACCTTCGACTCCAACTACAAGAAGGAGTTGGTTAGAGAGGTTCTCCACTGTGGAGACAAGGAGTCATTAAAGGGCATCCTTGATGGGCAGTTAGGTCCATGTTTCAACAGTTGTATTAAGGTAAATTATTTATTATACTTTCTTTTGTTACCAACTTTCAATTGTCTCTTTAAATCTGCCAATTTAATACATAGTGGATTTTTGTTAAAACTTGTATGTATTTTTTGTTTGACAAGTCATCTTCTGGCTTCAATACTTGCAAAAATTGGTTGCTCAAACCAAGAAGGAGAGGGCAAAGGCAGCCCGAATGCAAATAATCTGCGAGTCGTACCTGAGCGAACAAGTCCGCAGAATCCAGGCTCAAAATTTACATGCTGTGAATGAGCTGTCTGCTTCTTTGGGACAAGCCAATGAGCGGAACTTGGTCATGGCTAAAAGGAACATGGAGATATGGACCGAGTTGGAAGAATACAAAAAGAAGGAGCTAGACTTGGAGCAGATGGTCTCCGACAAAAGGGTTGCCGAGTTAAGGAAGGAAGACGCTGAGAGGAGGGTTGCTGCATTAAATGAGAAACTTAGAGCTGCGAATGTCCGGCTTGAAGAGGTGGAGAAAAAGAAAGAAGAATAATTAAACCAAGCCGGATAGTTTGCAGTCCAAAAGTATCTGGAAGGAGAAGAATCCACCAAACAAAGGATTGAAGAGGCTTGGGCACTCGGCCTCGAGGAGTATGTCCCATTCCAGTTCTTTGAAAAGAGGCTGGATTATGCAACAAGGGCTCACCTAGCTAAATTATGTGGGGACACTCCTCCCAGCCCTTTCTGCCCTTCAGATGTTGAAGATGAAGAGGAGGAAGCCGAAGATGCGGAAGAAGACAAGGAAAAGGATGGAGCTGGGGCAGATACTACTGCATCCACTACCATTGACCAACCTACACCAGCTGCTCTTTGATTTTCTTCTTTTCAATTTATAACTTGTATACTAGTACAAAAAATACATTTTGCTGCACGTTAATTGCTACGGTTTTTTGGGGTTTTATAAAAACCGCAGCAAATAAATTGATGTTTTTGATAAGGAGCATTATTTACTACGGTTATTGTGTAACCGCAGCAAATAACATTTTTTGCTGCCATGTTTGAGTATTTGCAAATAAGTGCTAGAGATTTTTGTTTTCTTTCTTTTTCTTTTTTTTTTCCTGTTGGGACTATTATTATTTTACATCTATCCCTGCAGTTTCTTTTTCTTTTCTTTTCTTTTCCTTCTTTTTTTCCCTCTTTCTTCATTCTACTCATCTCCTTCTTTTTTCCCTCTTTCTTCACTATAGTCACCTACTCATCTCCACCACCATCAACAAATCTCGAAACTTTTCACCACCATCAACAAATCGTGAAGTTCCAACTGCAACAGCAAGAAGGTTCAGTTCCTCCATCAACAAATCCAGAGGCGGTTATTGGGACCTAGGGTTTCAATTTGTAAAGGTAAAACTCTTTGTATGTGGTTTATATTTGTTTTTTCAGTTTGTATTCTGTGCAGTTATGTCAATTTATGTGAATTCAGCAGTTGAATCAATTTATGTGGTTATTGATATAAGTTTTTTCTTATTTTTCAGTTGAATCATGTCAATTTTTCACAGAGCAAACAAACTGAGTTTTAGCAAACAAACAGTCCTAAATCATGTTTAAATCATGGTTTATATTTTTCAGTTTGAAATTGATTTTTTTGGCAAGTTTTGGGTTTGGTGGTTATTGGGTTTGTTAATTGATTGGATCTTTGAATCTGTGAGTGTGTGAGAGTGTGAATCTGGGAATTTTTGTGTGTTTAATTGAGTGTGTGAGAGTGTGAATGTATGAATTTTTGTGTGTTTCAGTTTGTACTGAAAGACGAACATTTAATTGAGTGTTTAATTTCAGTTTGTGTGTTTCAGTTTGTGTGTTTAATCTGGGAACACTTGGGGTTTAAACTTCAAAGAATGAAGAACATTTAAAGACGAAGTAAAAATATATAATTCATTACTTAAAATTTTCATTTGGCTTCTAGTTGTGCATTAGTTTTTTGCTTGTTCTAATTCCCAGAATTCCAAGTGCATAACTTTTCGATTTGAGCATATTTAATCGTTAAAATGTTTGTTTGTCTTTCAATGAAAGGGATGAAAAGTGGAGTTGTACGGTGGTACCTAGAGGTAGTTATGAAGTACCTTGGTCAATTGGTGTATTATATGTTGTCATACTACAGTCAATTTTTTATTTTATCATGATAGGATTTTCAATAGCTTAATGTAAGAGAGAAATGTGTTTGGATTTATGTAATCGATGATCACACTCAACAAGAACATTCAAAGATTTATGTAAGAGTGAAATAAATTGGAGTGTTTCGATTGTTGGTTTGTCTTCGATTGCTGCTGTAGTGTTTTCGATTCCTGTTGGTAAGTGAGTGACTGAATTACATGGTGAGTGAGTGGCAAAGTAACCAAATTCAGTAAATTATATATTGCATGCCATATCATCTGTTCGAAAAAATACCTTAGCTTTATTGCAATGCATGTATTACTTACTACTTTGTATTAGACAATTGTTAAGTTTTATTTGCTTGTTTAGATTTAGCTGAATTGCAATTATGTTCTATAGTTTTTATTTATTCTAGTTGTATTTTCTTTGCTTGATTTGATGTAGTTGAATTGAATTTTTTGTTCTTTTAATTTTTGTTTGTTTTGGTTCAGTTAAATCGCATTGCTTAATCTAGCTGATGATACATTACTAAAGTGTTGTTCTTATACTTATTCTCTCTTATTCTGTCTTAACTTTCATTCATTGCCTTCTTTTGCAGTGTTGTTGTTACTGCTCTTGTCTTCATCCTTTTGCATTGTTACCCGTGATTGCAGCTGCTCGCTGCTACATGCGGTTGTTGCGTCTGCCTTTTTGGTAATCCTTTTTATGTGGTTCTCCAACTTTTTTGTGTGCCATAATGGGGTCCAAAAAGCCTTTTCATCTTGTGGTTGGGTTTGCTTAATATAATAGGCTGTCGCTTGCTTTGATAAACCTCCGGGAGATAGGACGACAGGTCCTAATAGTGAAAGAGTGGGACTTAGCCTTATTATTCTACTTTTTGAATGAAATAATGAATAACTGAATTACACCTTTTTTCTGTAATTTTTTGCTCTCATTTTTTGAATTTGTTGATTTACTTTTTCTCTTTATAAGAAATTGAGGTATTAGGTTCTTTCTTTTAGGGTTTAGGTTCTCATAATTTGTTGTGGGTTGTTATGGGTATTTTTAAGAAAAAGTATTGTGGGTTTTCGTAAGCCATATACGTAATATGCAATTTCAAACTTTTTAGTATGTATTATTATCTATTACAATCTTTAATTTTATTTACACTTGGTATTTATAAAAATGCAATTTCTACTTCATAGCCAAGTAGCTAAGATTAAGTGCCTACTACATATCAAGTGACTTCACACAAAAATATGCCATAAATTAGTTAATTTTATCATCTAGTGTAATTATTTTCATATAATCCTCTGTTCTACATATAGTAACCAACAAAATTCAAAACTTGGAAACTCAAAATCCAGCTAAGCTGGAGCTCCATTTCAAATACTAAAGTCAAAACTCAAATCAGTATTTCAGTTATACAGTTAGAAGAAGTGTACATTTTCATTCATTCACAATAAAAATTATCCATTACTAATCCATACTAATACCTCAGGAGTGGGTGTTTGGTTCAACCCTTTCTAGTAGTATGGAATGGGTGTCGCTATTAATGACGAAAAAGATGAAAAAGTTGGAATCATTTAGCAAGGGTATAGGATTCCACACCTCCCTTGTTAACATATGAGCGATGAGCCAAACAAATTATAAAAAGTAACGGATTTTCACTCCATACTCTATGGTTTCATATTCTCATTCCATCCCATTCCAAGTTTTTGAACCAACATGCTCTTAGTCGCAACTCACAACTCGCAGGCTAGTGGAAAACAAAACCAACCTCGCAAACTAACATGTGTACATGGATTTTGAAAAATTCCTTATGATCTCTCACTACTACCTAATTTGCTTCTTCAATTATAGTAAGCAATTGCTGAACTGATAAACTAATCAAATGTTTATTAAAGCAAGAAGAACATTTTTGAAAGAATTATACACAACCATATATTAAATTTACTATGTTATTGTACTGAATACCTTGAATTGTGTGTTGTTAGTTGCACAAGATGTCAAAGGATCGGTCATGGATGTACAATTGCCGTGATAAGGCAAAATTTGTAGATGGGGTNTTGCCATGATAAGGCGAAATTTGTAGAAGGGGTGTTTGAGTTTTGTGAGTGTGCAGAAGCATATTCACAAACTCAGTAAACCGGGGGGTTTTACTGTCCAAGTTTCAAGTGTGCCAATGATCGTAAGTTTGAAAGTATTGCTGAGGTCAGGCTGCACCTACTTCTTCATGGTTTTCGACCTGATTATTATGTGTGGAGTTATCAAGGTGAGACAGGAGTCCAGGACGGTCTTTCTTCGCATGGTAATCATCAACATGATGATAGTAGTCATCAACATAACAAGGACTTTACTCATGCAACCAATGATGATGTCTATAGGAATGATGATTACGAACGCGATGAAGCGGATCATAGAGTCGAAGAGATGGTGGAAGGCCTTGACAATGGACGAGGCTTTGAATCCATTTCAGAGGCCTCTCGAAAGCCTTTGTACCCCGGTTGTACTAAATTGACCATTCTTGTTGCTGTGATGGAATTGTTTAGTGTCAAGTCAGAAAACAATTGGACTGATAGAAGTTTCACAATGTTGCTACAAAAGTTGAGTGGCATGTTTCCGGATGGCAATGAGCTTCCTAAGTCGACTTACTACCCTAAGAAGCTGATGTGTCCATTCGGCTTAGAGTATGACAGGATACATGCTTGTCCAAATGATTGCATATTGTGCCGAGAAGTTTATGAGTTGTTGGATAAGTGTCCAAAGTGCAATTTGCCACGTTATGAGCGACAAGGGGCACGGGGTAAAGCTAGTCCGCCGTCCAAGGTGTTGTGGTATCTCCCAATAATACCAAGATTCAAGCGGTTGTTTTCAATTAGTAAGGATGCTAAGAATCTAAGGTGGCATGCGGAGGGTAGAAGGGTGAAGGGTTTGCTACAACATCCAGCTGATGGTCCGGAATGGAAGACTATCAACAGGAAGTATAAGACATTTGGAGATGACAATCGCAATCTCAGGCTTAGGTTGTGCACTGATGGAATAAACCCTTTCGGTACTCTTAGTTCGAAGCATAGTTCATGGCCGGTAATTTTAACGATCTATAATCTTCCACCTTGGTTGTGCATGAAAAGAAAGTACCTTATGCTATCACTTCTTATTTCTGGTCCAAAGCAACCCGGTAATGACATTGATGTGTATTTGGAGCCCTTAGTTGATGACTTAAGAAAATTATGGGATGAGGGTGTTTTGGTGTATGATTCCCATGCAAAGGAGACTTTCACGTTGCGTGCAATGCTTTTGTGCACTGTCAACGACTTTCCAGCTTATGGTAACTTATCTGGGTACAAGAACAAAGGGATGAAGGCTTGCCCTATTTGCATGGACGATGGTGATTCTACATGGGTGGGTAAGTATGTTGACTAGTGCCATCGAAGACTCTTTCCACCGAACCACCCTTTTCGGAAGAAAAAGAAGCCATTTAATGGGATGGTTGAGGATCGTGTTGCTCGTCGTCCATTAACTGGTTATGAGGTGTATTCACAGGTTAAGGGGGTTCAAACCATTTTTGGGAAACTGAATGTCAACTATTCCGGATTGTGGAAAAAGGAGTCTATATTTTGGCAGCTTCCATATTGGAGAGATTTACAAGTCAAACATTGTCTCGATGTGATGCACATCGAGAAAAATGTTTGCGATGCCATACTTGCCACCCTTTTCAACATTCCGAACAAGACTAAAGACACTAAAGGAAATCGGGAGTTCTTGAAACAACTTGGAGTTCGACCCGAGCTCTGGCCTTAGCTTAAAGAGAGTAAAAAAAGGAAGAATATGGAGGAAGATGTACCATCACAAAAAGGAAAGGGGAAGGAAAAGGTGCAACAAAGTTCAAATGAAGAGAAAAAAGCCTACTACCTTCCTTCAGCTTGCTACACAATGTCGAAACAGGAGAAGAAACACTTTTGCACATCTTTATACAACTTAAAGGTGCCGTCAGGGTATTCTTCTAACATGAGAAGATTTGTGACTTTAGATGGTGAGTTGATGTTATCTAGTATGAAATCACACGACTGTCATGTTATGATGCAAGTGTTTTTACCAATTGCAATCCGTGGGATTTTACCTAAACATGTTAGGTACACCATCACCGAACTATGTTCCTTCTTCAATACAATATGTAGCAAAGCACTAGATCCAACTACGTTGGATACCCTCCAAGCATGTGTAGTCGAAACTCTTTGTAAGTTTGAGATGTATTTCCCGCCTGCATTCTTCGATATAATGGTCCACCTAATTGTACATCTCGTTCGTGAGATTAAGCTTCTAGGTCCCGTGTTCTTGAGATGGTGCTATCCTTATGAAAGACATATGGGGGTCTTAGGTAACAAGGTGACAAATCCTGCAAGACCAGAATCTAGTATTGTTCAAGGGGTCATCAGTGATGAGGTCGGAAATTTCATAGCAGAATACGTTGCAGGTGCACATCCTATTGGTTTTCTTAAAACTCGTCATGAATGGAGGCTTAATGGTAAGGGTACTATTGGGTCAAGAACGAGTTTTGTGAATATGACAGTTCTCAACCAAGCTCATTTGTATGTGTTACATCATATGGCAGAAGTTCATCCTTTTCTTACTGAACATTGGCAGATCTTAAAGACTCAAAATCCAGGGATATCTGAAAGGGCATTGTCTAATTTGCATAATAAGACAATTATTCAGTGGTTTCACAACCGAGTTGTTGTGGAGAATCTGCAGGGTGTGACTGAAATGGTGAAGTGGTTAGCTTATGGTCCTCGGGAAACCATTACAAATTACGAGGGTTATGATATAAATGGGTACTCATTCTGGACCACTTATCAGGATCAANCCAGGATCAAAAGTCCCCATGTGTCCAGAATAGTGGTGTATCCTTGTTGGCATCATCAACCTTTTTTGCTGGTGCAAAGGATCAAACTCCGGTAGATGCTACGGTAATGTACTATGGCCAAATTGCAGAAATGTGGGAGTTAGAGTATTGTACCTTCAATGTTTGTCTTTTCAAATGCAAATGGGTAGATAATAATCGGCGTTCGGTAAAAAATGATGACCCGTGTGGTTTCACTCTTGTTGACATGACTCGAATGCATGAGGGTCTTGAGCCTTTCATACTTGTGGGGCAAGCAAAGCAAGTTTTCTGCGTAACCGACCCTGCTGACTCAAAATGGTCTATAGTGTTGCTGGGGAAACGTAGTATCCTCGGCATCGGAGATGTTAACGATGAGGAAGAGTATGACGCTTTTGAGGATTCTTCACCTTTTATTTATCCTAAAACAAGTGTTGCCGAATCGGTTGCTAATTAGTCCAATTACCTGCGTGAAGACCACGGCGAAGGGATAAATGTTGCTGAAAATTGAATCTACTCCAAATTGTAAGACATTTAATTATGATATTCACATTTAATTATGATATACACATTTAATTGTAAGACATTTTATTATGATATATACATTTCATTATGATTTTGAGGGATTTTGCGTCAATATTTTTTGAGTGATTTTTAAGTGATTTTGAGTGACATTTAATGACTGATTTTGAGCGACTGGAAATTGACTGTGCATGATTTTGAACAACTGATTTTTCAATGATTTTGAGTGATTTTCACTGATTTTAAACTGATTAAACACTAAGAAACTGCACACAATAACACAACAGAGCCTGCACACAAAAATTGGTCATGAGTCGTTGTGACTGCTTTTTGTTTTGAGATCATCCTGTGACTGTGTAACTGATTTTGTTATGATTTTATTTTTACTTTGTTTAATGAATGTTGGTATATTGTTATTTATCGGCTCTTCTTTTACTTCATGTCCATTATTTGTATTTACATTGATTTGTATTTGTAGGTGGCATTGAAGTCCATGTCCAGTGATGACGATGTACATAGCTTCGATGATTCAAGTTCTTAGTCGGACCCAAGTTTTGACCATCACTTAGAGGAAGATCAAGGAGAGCCGGAGGATATAGAGTACGACAAATTCGTTGAGAAGGTAGAGCAGTTCGAGAGAATGGCTGACGAAGCACCACCAATTGATGAAGCCGCAACTGCAGCCCTTAAAACTGCCCCCAGTCAGCCACAGCAGACTGCTGTTCAGCAGCCTCGGTCCGCACCTGATCAAGGAAACCAGGCTGCTGGTCAGCATGCATCTTCTGCTGACAGGGGTGTGAAGAAGTCTTCGTGCAACAGGAGAGGAAGAGGTCCGTCTAGGGGTGTGAAGTCGACAACACCAATGTATCTCGAGTACAATAATGTTGGCCAACCATGCGGTGAGTGGCGAAAAATGTATGGGAGACATATCGGCATTTGTATGAGAAAGCTATCTATTTTGCTGAAGTGGGAAGACGTGGAGGATGGCTTGAAAGCAGCATGTGGCAAGATACTGTGGTATGTACTTGTTATGTGTAGAACATGTTTATATTTATGGTTTAACTGGCATATTGGCTTAACTTTAATGTAGTATATGCTGAAACATATTTGTTTTATGTAGAATCTGTTCCATATCGAAGTTGATGAGGCTAAGAGGCAACTTTTTCTCTCGGCCTTAGCGGAAAGATTTAGGGATTTTAAGTCGAAACTTGTGAGTGGGTTGATCACAAAAAAGAGGAAGCGATTAAAGAAGGAAGCTAATAAGATGCCATACGATATTTACCCTCACATATCGAGCAAAGAATGGGAGGCCTTTATTTCAAAGAAGACAACTCCGGAGCAAGTAGTAAGTATATCACTAACCATCGTATCTGTTCTTGCATTAATCCTATGTTTTACTAACCATCATTTGCCTTTTGATTTGGACAGGAAAAACCCGCGCTATTGCTTCGCAAAGTGCCTCGCAAAAGAAGGCCTATCACCACATGGGGCAGAAACTGTATGAGCTGTCAAAAGATGATTGGAAAGAAGAAGGTTTTTATGAAAAGGTGGTGTCGTGTGTTGGTGAAAAGGAAGCCACCTCTTCTTTATATGTTACGGTAATTGGCTCAAATCGCGTGGTAGATTGGTACTGTTATTTACATGCTCGAGATGCAAGTGGGAGGCAAGTGATGGTAGACCCTGAGTTGAAGAAAGTGGCAGATGCTGTGGTAAGAAAATGTTTTACTAATGTTTATAATAAAGTTCATTCACCTTAATCAATTTTACATGAACCCTACTTGATGCTTTTTTTTTTTTGTTTTTGTTTTTTTGGGGTGCAAATATAAGAATGTTATTAATCACCAAAATAGATGTTTTTTTTTTGGGGGTGCAAATATAAGAATGTTTTTTTTTTCTCTTATTGGGGCTTTAGTGCAGTTTGGGTAATTACTGCTTTGTGTTCATCAGGCAGTCTGGTTGTGTTTTGGGTAGGTGGTTTCCTATGGATGTTATGCTGTGTTGCTGGGTATTTTAGAATGCTGGTTTGTTTGCTCTGTGAGTGTTTAGGAATGTGCATTTATGTGTAGTTTTGCAGAACTGGTCTGCAGTTGGCACAGACCTGCAGTTGATTGCTGTGGTGGGATTTAGTGTTGTGGAGGTGGGGGCTAGGAGGCTGTGGTCCCAAGTTTTTTGGTGTGGGGGTAGTCTGCTTCTGGTCGTTGCAGGTCAAGCGTTGGATACTTGGAATATGATTATTCCATTGGCTTCCTTATTAGTTTCATAGTCTCAGCATGTTGTTTCATCGCTTCCTAATATCTTGCTGATTGAATTTAGAGTTTCAGCATTGGATTCTAGCTCCTTTTCCTAAAAATTAAAAGATCCACAACAATCTAAATCAAAGTGAGTAAATAAAGAGAATACACATGCTGTTACCTATTGAAGACAAGGGGGAAAAAACCTTTCCTATCAAATTCTCCAACTCCTACTTTGAGGGACTTCTTTAGCAAAACATAACTTTGGTATGGACAATTGATATATGTCAACCCAACTATGGACAGTTGATAAAATCAACTATGGACAGCTGATAAAATCAATCACAATTTGAACTAATCCCGAATATAGTTGTTACTTTCAGTACATGTTTTGTTATCTTTCTTTCTTCAGGTAAAGTCTCCGAATATAGCTGTTACTAATAAGGTAGAAAAGCAAGGTTAGCTTTGGTAGTAAGCAACATCGGTTGTGAACTAGGTATTTGATGCCAACTAATTTTGAGAAATCCTACCAATTCCTATTTACTTTGTTTAATATCAAGATTCAATTAAAATAGAACATAATATCAAGACTCAATTAAAATAGAACATAATATCAAGATTCAATTTTGTATCTATAACACAGCTTGGAACGAACAACGAGGGTGAATCTCAAGGTCAGAATCCTTCCCTTGCAGCAGGACTTCCCTCGGATCACTCAGGACGTGTGAAAGGTTTGGGAGCTGTACGTTTAGGTAAGCTAAAGGCATTTGGACAAGACAAGTCAGGAAGTAGTTCTGCAAAAACGAAGATGAGTCCAGAAATGGAAAAAATGGTGGAGGAGTTGGTCAAAGAAAAGTTCAAAGCTCTATGTAAGAAGGTGGGAATTCAAGATGTAGATTCACCTAATGAAGATGAAGTTCATGACAAGTCAAGCCGGCGAAAACAGACTTCCCGAGCTTCAAGTGAGCCTCCCATTCCAGATGTGGAGGTAATGTTTACTAACCATTCAAAATACTTAAAACGCGCTATTTTATAATACTTTACACTTCATTTTTTAATACTTTTAACTTCATTTTTTGATCATATGGCCTTCAACTTTAATTATTTTGCAAGAGGAAACACCATGCACAATGCTTCTCCGGGATCCACGAGGTGGAAATGGTGGTTTACTGGTGGTTGCATTTGGCCATCTTCAACCAACTGTCCAGGCCCAAGTCTCGCATCTCCAAGCTGTTGATGTAGCCAATTGTAACGTGTCGCTTGATTCTATTGCAGACGGATGGGAAGATGTAATACTTCCCCTTCTGCGGCCAGGGTGGGGATTGAATACTTTGGGAGAAGCACGAGGGAGTTTTGTAACGTGGCCTCGAAAATGGGTGCGGTTTCCAGAAGAGGTGATTTAAACCCTTAATTATAATTGATTAATAGTAATTGTCCAATTATCGGTTTAAACTTTTTATTCTCCTTCTCATATATATCTTAATTTGAATAAAGGGGAGAGCTGAAAGAGAACAAGAACAACAACACGGGAACAGAGATTCCGCAAAAGAACAAAAGGATGGCCCGAACAACAAGATTTCCTCGAAAGGTTCAAACAAGGAAGATGAAGATGAGGTGTACAAAAATGTGTCACCCGCGTGTCAGTGGCTACATGAATGCACCAAAGATGAGCCGGAAGAGAATCCTTTAAAGGTGTGGTTGAGCAAGGATCAATTCCACTACTTTGAGGATGCTGAGACATGTGTAACGAAAGTTGATGCTTATGATTTCCTCGTTAGGGAGATGTTGTCTTTGTCAGTGTTGCAAGCGTTCATGAGGTTATTAGTTCTCCGTAACTTTTTAATTTTAAATTCCATGCTTTTTACTTACAAAACTAATTGAAGTCCATTTTTACATAATTCATGTATGTTCTATTTCCATAAGCTGCCTCTTTAATTCTATTGATTTTGTTTGAATGACTGTTTATGAGATGCAGCAACTTGTACACTAATGTTTCCCCTTTTTTTCCACCTTAATTAGTTGTGTATACTTAGATTTGGCCGGAACCAATACCATGAACAAGGTGGGGTGGTTGTGTCCTCAAGAGATTTATGAGGATCGATGTCTAAAGAGCAAAGGTGATGTGAAAGCGTACCTTGAAACCGCCATCAAAGAAGCAATTCGAGCGAAAAGGAAGTTCATTATCGCTCCGTCACTTGAGGAGGAAGTTCATTAGCGAAAACAGTACTAATTGTGGGTACTACGTAATGCGTTACATGCATGACATCATCTCAAGCTGTAATGAGTCAGATGATCTTGAGGAGGTAACTATTGCAATTATTTCCGAAAGGCAACATGCTACTTTGGGTTTGTTTTCTTAGTTTTGAATGCTGGTATGGGTTTGTGTTGTTAGTTTTGTCGGTTAATTTGGCATGTTTTAGCCAAAGCTTAGGTAACTTGGATGATATTGGTTTCTTTGTGTTTGGACTGTTTAGGAGTCTCGTCTATTTTGGATTGTTTAAATGCTTTTCTGTTTAGGAGTGTTTCGATTGCTAATTTGTTTTGGTCTGGTTAGGACTATTTCGTCTATTGGTGGTTCGTTTTGGTCTGTTTATGACTGTTTTGGAGTGTTTCATTTGCTGGTGCTCCAAACTATATCAGCCCCACATACCTGCATTTCTGCCTTTTAAGTCCAAACTATATTGCACAAAACTGCCTATTTAAAACTGAAACGATGACCCCCACACCAGCCCCAAACCAACCAACCACAGACTTACAGGTTGATAGCATGGTTTATCCAGTCCAATCACAGACTGCACACCTAAAAGAAACTGCAGGTCAACCTGCCTATATTGTTCAGGTTTCAGCTTTAGACACCAGGTTTACCAACCAAACTCCCAACTGTAGCCCCAACAATAACCTGCCTATATTGTTATTATATTGTTGACTCGGTTCTGATGGATTTCCTACTTTTATAGAATAGTGCATGTCAAGCTTGTGAAAAATTCATTTGGATTCTGCCTAATTTTTGACCTAACACATGCATGTGTTACTCAACCGATCCTCTCTTCTTGCTATTTAAGCTATCTTATGACATGAAAACCGTGCATATGTTATTTAACAATTTAAACTGGTTTTTAATTATTATTGATTAGGTATTGAAAAAAGCTACATCGGTTCGAGATGGGCCTTTCAGCAAAGCACAAATAAGCGAGGTTCGAGACAAGGTTGCGACATTCTTGTACACACATTGATTATGAAGAAGCTAGGAATATGTCGTACATTTACTTGACTTAGTTATTTATTGAACTTTTAACTATTTTCCTTAATCAAGAACAATAATAATAATGTTGGCGGTTATATGGTTATTACATTAATATAACATAATGTGTATTGGTAATTTGTAATAACAATCGATTTATTTATATTAATTGAACTGAATTTGGTTTCGATAAATTGGGTACTAGCTGCTGAATATGATTTGCAGAGTGCGTGGATGATATTAGGAATTAGGAGCATAAAATAATTTCAGAAAAATAACCAAAAAAATGCCTTATTTGCTGTGGTTATTCAATAAACCGCAGCAAATAACTCACCTGAAATTGGAGGGAAATAGGACATTTGCTGCGGTTTATTGAATAACCGCAGCAAATAAGGCTATTTTTTGCTGCGGTTAAACCGCAGCAAATAAAATTCCAACATTTGCTACTGCTATAAGTGTTGCGGTTCAAAACCGCAGCAAATACCCGGGAAAAAACCGCGCAAAATGCATTTTTTGTACTAGTGGTAGTATTGTATAATCTTTTGACAATTTATTCAGTGTTGGTTTTCAAACCAATTGTATTATACATTTGTTCTTTTAAGCATATTTATCAATCTATCTTTTAACTTCCTTTGTTTAATTACGTTGCAATTTTTCAATGATGGATACAATCCATTTGAAAAGCATTTTATATATTTCTAAGTGTTTTATTTAGAAATTTTGCAGGTTTTATTGTTCATGAGCCATTGGTCATTGGTCTCAGAATTTTAGATCATAAATCACATAGAGATTTAAAGTATAAGTTGTTCTAATTTGACATTTATAGGATGAATCAAAGATTTTAACTTAGGGATTTTTCATAGAAATCTCACTTAAAGACTTCACCCACAAGTCATAACACCTATAAATAAGCATTGAGATTTAACTTGGACATTTTTCGTATCAAATTCATGAATATTTGCTAGGTGTTTACTGTAATCTTTGGCATATCCGGCGTAATCACATGACACCGGATGTATCAAAGTTAATGAAATTGTTATTAGACTTGGTCTCTTTTAAGTGACCTGACACCGGATGTCATACTTAATGACGCCGGATGTGTCATACTTAATGACGCCGGATGTGCCAAACTTAGTGGTTCTATCATTTGACCCGGTCCCCTTTTGGTGACCAGACACCGAATGTGTCTCACTTAATGACACTGAATGTGTCTCACTTAATGACACCGAATGTGTCAAACTTAATGTTTTTATCCTTAAACTCGGTCCCCTTTTGGTGACCTGATTGAATGTATTCAAACCAATTTTTGGCACATCCGGTGTTTTCATATAACTTCAGATGTAACTTCAGTTAGATGTCCTAACCTGTTGAGACTCATCACCTTAACCATTATATCATTCTTTCAATCAGTAAGATCCCTGTGTTTACAAACTTTAGACTTTGATTGATTTGTTTCTCTTTAGGGGTGATGAATCAATAATCAATCAAATTGATTACCCTTAAACATAGGGATCGAAACTGTTATTAGTTTGTTCACAGTAAGAATTTTATCTTAATACTGACACTTGTGAGGTCTTTGCCCTTATTTATCACGTGTTTAGATAAGGCTCCGTCTCCTGGACCTTTAAAGTCGATTCGGTGATCCGTAATCACCTAAGCGGGTAAAAGACTCTTTTTTCTTTTACCTCCAAGTATTAACCCGTGGTTAATTTCTGGGATCTTGCCCTTATTGATTTCAAAACCGTTAAGCAAGTTTTGAATTACTTTAATTTCTTAGTTAAGTGTAGGGCTTTGCCGTTAACTAGCTGAGATCAGCATCTATTTTAACAAGCATATACTTGATATATAAGGATGAACATTAGAGGAAACATAAATTTCATTAATTGCGGCCCGTAGCCAATTCAGTACAACATGAAATTTCTTCCCATTGATCAACGTGGATCAAATAGGTGGGCACATGGCCTTACACTATGGCTTCTTGAAACCAAGTTTATAAATAGTACTTTTTCAGATTATTTGCGTTCCATGTTCTGGGTACTTCATACCCGTCCAAGGTTTGTAAACGATAGGTTCCATCTCTCAACACTTCAATTATCTCGTATGGACCTTCCCAATTGGGAGTAACTTTGCCCTGCTCATCAGCTCTCCCAATTGACTTCATTTTCCTCGGCACAAGATCCCCTAACTTCATTGGTCTATGGTTTACCCTTTTGTTATGTTCCCTTGCCATTTTTAGCTTGCACATTTCTTGCCTAAGCAAAGCATTGCCTCTAACATCAGGTAACATGTCCAGGGTGGCTTTCATCATCTCCCAGTTAGCCCCTTCATCATATAACATAATTCTTAGAGTAGGCTCACACATTTCAATGGGGAGAACCACTTCTGATCCATACACCAACATAAATGGGGTTTCCCCTGTGGAATTCTTTGTTGTTGTCCTGATAGACCAGAGGACATTGTACAATTTATCCACCCATATACCGTTTGCAGCATTCAGCTTTTTCTTCATTCCCGTGCTGATGATCTTGTTGAAGGCCTCCACTTGTTAGTTGGCTTGTGGATAGCCCACTGAGGCAAAATGAGTTGAGATGCCTTGGTCTTCTAGCAATACTCTTAACTGTGGAGTCTCAAATTGAGGAGCATTATCGAACACTATTGATTGAGGTATCCCGAACCTTATTATTATATTTTTCCAAATAAACCATTTGACATCCCCATGTTAATACTTCTCATTTGCTCTGCTTCCACCCATTTAGTAAAGTAGTCCACTGCAACCAAGATATACTTCCTTTGTCCCGATGCTTGTGGATATGGACCAAGAATGTCCATTCCCCACTTAGCAAAAGGTATTGGGCTCAAAATTGGGTTCAATTTATTGGCTGGTTTTTGCGGTAAATTACTGAACAACTGACACTTCTTACATCTTTTCACATAGGTCATTGCATTATGTCTCAGACTAGGCCAGTAATACCCAATTTTTAATGCTTTTTCTGCCAGCGCCCTTCCCCCTATATGAGAGCCACAAAAACCTTCATTGATATCTTCAAGAATCTCCCTTTCCTTTTTCTGGGGTGATTAACTTTAATAGCGGGTGAGTAAAAGACTTCTTGTATAATTTCCCTTGCCATAAAACAAACCATGCATCTCTAGCTTTCACATATTTTGCTTGTTGTGGATTGTTTGGCAAGGTTCCATTGGTTTTGTAGTTAATAATCTCATCCATCCAAGAGCTTCCTTGACTAATGAAGTTAACCTCCATCCCCTCTATGCTTCTTTTCTCTTTAATTTCCCAAAAAACTGTTCGACCTTTCACTTCCTCTTTTCTCTAGCATCAGCTTGATTGTTCTCAGACCTTGGAATTTGCATGATTTCAAACTTGTCTAGACCTTTCACTTCCTCTTGAAGTATATTCAGATATTTGGCCATGCTAGCATCTCTAGCCTCATAGTCCCCCAAGTATTGACTCACGATAAGCTGAGAGTCCGACCTTGCCTCTATCTTTTTTGCCCCAGCGGCATTACATAGTTTGACCCCGGCAATTAAAGCTTCGTACTCAGCCTCATTATTTGATGTTTGGAATTTGAATCTCATGGCATACTCGTAGATGTCACCCTCAGGCGACCTGCAAATAATACCAGCCCCACATCCATTCTGAGTGGATGAGCCATCAACGTATAAGGTCCAGTGATCAATACTTGGTTTCTCTATAGGTGGTCTTGTTATTTCAACTATAAAATCGGCGAAAGCTTGACCCTTGATAGCTTTCCTTGGTTCGAAAGTAATGTCAAATGAGTCCATTTCCAGAGCCCACTAAAGCATTCTTCCCGATGTTTCCTTGGACAAAGCTTTCTTGAGCTGTTGATCAGTATATACAACGATTTTATGAGAAAGAAAATAGGGCCTCAACTTCCGGCTTGCCATGAACAATGCAAGTCCAAACTTTTCAATCAGAGCGTATCTGACTCAGCATTTTGAAGTACGTGACTCACAAAATATACCGGATATTGGACCCCATTTCTCCCAGCTAACAGAACGGCTGAGAGTGCATGTTCTGGTACCGCCAAGTAAATAAATAAAGTTTCTCTTTCAATGGGACTGATTAATCTTGGGAGAGTATGTAGGTGTTCCTTCAAATGAATGAAGGCTGACTCGGCTTCCTCCGTCCATTCGAACTGAGGGCTGCCCTTGCCTGCCTTTTCCTTTCTCTTTATCGTATCAAAGAAATAATGGCACTTATCACCTACCCTTGATAAGAATCTACCAAGGGCAGCTAGGCATCCGGTCAGCTTCTGCACCTCTTTAACGTTTCGGGGAGAGGTCATATCCAGAACGGCCTTGACTTTGTCTGGATTAACTTCGATTCGTTGTTCATCCACAAGAAAACCCAAAAATTTTCCAGAAGTTACCCCAAAAAACACACTTCTTTCGGTTCAACTTCATCTTATATCTTCTCAATGTTTCAAAGGTTTCTCTTAAGTCTGTCACATGATCTTTCATTTCCTTGCTCTTAACAATCATATCATCGATGTATGCTTCAATGTTCTGTCCCAACTGGTTTTTGAAAACATCATTTACCAAACGTTGGAAGGTTTCTGGAGCATTTTTAAGACCAAATGGCATCCTTGTATAGCAATATAGACCCTTTTCAGTTACAAAAGCTGTTTTTTCTTGATCTTCCTCCCAGAGAGGAATTTGGTGAAATCCTGAATAAGCATCCATAAAACTCAACAGTGCATGCCCTGCCGTTGAATCAACCAATCGATCGATCTTTGGCAAAGGAAAGCTATCCTTTGCACAGGCCTTGTTGAGATCAGTATAATCAACACACATCCTCATGGTACCATTTGGCTTTGGAACCAAGACTACATTAGCCACCCAGTCAGGATACTGGCACGATCTAATGAATCCTTCCTCTAAAAGCTTATTCACTTCTTCCTCCGCCGCCTTATTGCGAAGTTTGCCGAAATTTCTCTTCTTTTGACGGATTGGCTTAGCATCAGACTTAACATTCAGCTTATGTATAGCTATACCTGGGTCAATGCCTGGAATCTCCTCCACCTCATATGCAAAGACATCCTTAAACTCTCTCAGCAGCTTCCTCATCTCTGCCCCAACATGGTTGTCTGGGGCCTAGCCTACCTTGACTGTTCTGTCAGGCTTGATTTCGTCAAGAATGAAATCTTCGTGTTCACCAACTGGCTGAGGTCGAGTTACTTGACTCAAACTATGGATGGCCATCAGTTCATTTTTAGCCATTCCCTCAGCCTTCCATTTCTTTGTTGGCTCTTCCACTTCTTCAACCCAAGTAGTAGGCTTAAGAGTGGTGATATAACATTCTCGGGCCATTTGTTGATCCCCACGAAGAGTTCCGACAGTCCCATTGTTACACTCATACTTCATGAGCATGAGATGTGTAACAATTACTACCCTGGAGGCGTTCAAGGTTGGCCGTCCCATAATTATATTGTAAGCTGACAGTTCTTTGACTACCAGGAACTTGACGACCATGTTCCTAGCGCATTCCTTTTCCCCTATCCTTACTGGTAGGGAGACAATACCCAATGGGTTGATTACTCCTCCCCCGAAACCAATAATCGGATGATGGATAGGTTCCAAGGTAGACACATCATACTTCAATTTTTTGAGGCAATCATAACTAATGATATCAGATGAGCTCCTAGTGTCTATCAATATTCGCTTGACTCTCATGTTGGCCATTTTCAGTTCCACCACCAAGGGGTCATCGTGTGGTGTACGAACATTGCCTCGGTCTTTATCACTGATCATTACTTCTGGGAATTTGACCTTAGCATCATGCCCCATCTCCAGTGACCCTTCTCGAGAGAGACTCCGTAAGTACTCTTTATTCCCTCGAAAGGTTGGTCCGCCAGCTGCAAACCCACCGGAGATGACATACACCACAACCTCTTCAGTCTCCGTACCATCTTTAGGCTCACTAGCCTTGAATTCCATCTTCTGTTTGGAGCTCTTATCTTGGGATTTGATCAGGTGTTGTGAAATTTTGCCCTTGATGGCGAGAGATTTAGGGGTTCTCTTAAGATTGAAGCAATCATTAGTATGATGCCCCGTATCTTTGTGAAAGTGGCAATATTTACTTGAGTCCCTATCTTCCTTGGCACTTCTTAGTGGTGGTGGATCATCAATCTCAACCTTGTTACGAATTTCCTTGGAAACTGAATAGAGATCTTTGGTGAACTCCATCTTAACCATCATTAGACTTTCTTTTCTTATTTTGGAAGTTTCCTCCCTTGCTTGATGATCTAGTTGCCCAGGTGGCATGTTTCTTTTGATCTTTGTTTTTGGAGTGTTACGTTGTCCACTCTTTCTATCATCCTTTCTATCCTTCCTGGTTGAAGCACAGAGCTCTTCCAGAATTCCTTTCAGCGTTTTGCAATTTCTTCTCACAACATCAAATTTAAAAGTTACATCACGGAGACCTCTAAAGAAGTTATCAAAGGCCACTCCCTCAGATAAATTGGGAATTTGCAAAAATTCCAGATTGAATCTTTGTACATAACTTCTTAGAGACTCCTTTTCTCCTTGAACAATTTTGGCAAGATGCATGCTAGTCTTCCTCTCCCTTTTGTTAGCCATGAAATGATGTACAAAGATCGTACTCAATTCATGAAAGTTGTTGATTGATTGATCTGGGAGGCTATTGAACCATTTCTGGGCAATTCCCTTCAGAGTTGCCGGGAAGTATCGGCACCAGGTTACATCATCTGGACCCTGAGCTACCATTTGTAGGTAGCCAGATGCTCCTCCGGGTCAGTTGTCCCATCAAATGGCTCAATTTGAGGCATTTTAAACTTATTAGGATGTGGAGCCATCACGATGGACGTGGAGAACGGTGTCTTCCATTCCATAATCGTGTTATTAGGCTTTTGTCCAATAACCCCCGTAGGGTTATGGACAGCCTTTGTTGACTCTCGGCAAGGATCATTTGACTTGCCTACATCCTCCCAATACCTGATCATCTGTTCTTTTCTGGACTGATCGGCCTTATCAGCTTTCTTCTTCTCAATTAAGTCTCGTAGACTCGCATGTTCTCCCGAATCCAAGGAGACATGATAGGAGTTAGTCATCTTCCTAGTTGAAGATTCTTCTGATGAACCAGGTCGATCTCCTTCCCTCCAGGCCTTCTTAGCCTTCAAATATTCTCTTGTAGCCATACTAGAGACTTTCTTGGCATCAAGATATTCTCTTGCATCTCTGCTGGACAATTTCTTTTGCTCGAGATACTCCCGAGCATCACTTGCAATGGCTTTCTTGAACTCAATGAGTTCTCTTGCATCAATTTGTGTTTTGCTAGATCCAACTTCCTTACCTGCCAACTCCCGTTTAGGTTTATATCTGGGAGTGACAGGGTACTTCTTCACTGCTCCCCAATGGGTTTTCAGCGGAGTTCGGTCCTTTCTTAACTTCTCAACTTTCTCATGGAAAGTTAATCTCTCCTGGCCTTGGCCTTCCTCAAACATTACACCTTTCATCTTTGAAGATGAAGGGTGTTGTGGCTCAACCTTCTCTCGAGTTTTCTTGGTGGAATACTCCCGTAGAGTTTCCGCCAGGTTCTCTTGGAACCCAGCCAAGATACTCTTGAGCTGACTCATGGTCACAGGTTGGTTTCCAAAATCAGCTTGTTCTTGTGCTCTTCTTGGTGAGCCAGTACATTCCCTAGTTTGGTAATTGCCAGTCTTGTCTAGGTATCTGGTCTCATCCTCGGTAGGAATTCCGCTTCCAGTCATTGTTAGGAGCCCTCTCCTCAGACGGCGCCAAATGTTGTTGCTTGAGCAATGAGGTGGGATAGGGACTGTGAGGACCTCGCTGACGTAAGACTGGATGCATGAATGGACTGGTCTCCTGCTGACGTACCCTCCAATAACCTGCAAAAAAGGGACAATAATCCTTGTAGGATTATTTTCCCCTCCGATGCTTAAGTAAGTATTTGTAGGAGAGTAAGTGAACAATAATCAACAAGTAAACGATTTTAGAGAGAAGTTCTAGAGAGAAGTTTTTCCTTTTTAGTATGTGTTTTTGTCTTAATCTTGAATGTACTTTTTATGAGAATTTTGAGAGCTATTTATAGCCTCGAGTACAATTTCTTATCCAATGAGATCGCGACACTTGTCCTCATCTTCTTAATTCCCTTCCTTCATTTTCCTTATGGGCTTATAGCATTAGGCTTTCAAGGCCCAATGGTTTGTTTTGGCTCTTCTTCTAACGGCGAATAGGAGCTTGACATGTGGCGAAGTATGATCTTCCTTTCATTCACATGTGGACCAGTCTAAAGATGACACGTGGCCATGTGGGGCCCACTCATGGCAGACTCATCACTGCCACGTGATAATCTCATGATGGCATTTAATAATGGAAACAGGGACACGTGGTCCAGTCATAGGATGACACGTGGCTATGTAGGGCCCACTCATAGCAAACTCATCAATGCCACGTGGCAATCCCACGTCAGCATTTTATAATAGAAAGAGGGACACGTGGTCCACTCAGAGGCTGACACATGGCAGCTGACTTGGCATGCCACATCAATATTGGCATACAAAATGATGAAAAAAATGTCTAATGTAAACAAAAGAAAATTTGTTTGCTTAGAAAGTGATAATATGTGCTATATTGGCTACTACTTTTTTCTAAACACTCCATCTCACCTTTGCATTTAACACATCATTCTAAGTGTTTTATTTATGAGCCCATGGTTCAACCTACACCAAAATGTTTGATTTAGAATCCATTGATTAATAGACCCAGGGTCTATAGTTTGGACTGAAATATAATGAAGTTTCAATCAATTATGGTTATTATTTAAAATTCTTCAAATGCAAGCTCAAGAAAATCCGAAGAACATTATTCAAGACGATGTAGACGCATACATACAAGAAACATGATTTGGACCAAAACTAGAACTCCATTCACTTCCCTGTTTAATTTCTCTCTTTTCTTTTATTCTTCTTTCATGGTAGAGTTTGAGACTTATGCTGCCAAGTATCATTTATGTACTAATCTCAACTATCAATAAGACGATTTCATCTTCAAATTGTACATTTTCTCTCTACTCATCATGTCTTGCTTAAACAATTACAAGTGAATGCACTCATCAAGTTGAGTTAATCAACATGGCAATGAAGAACAAGTTAAAGCATAGTTGGCATGACGTAGACTACGTTGTTCATATCAAATGCATCCTCAATTTGACGCATCCATACCTTGAACAACTTACTCTATATTTTACATCCTTTAAATTAAATGTGTCAATTCCTTAATTAATTTATTAAAGCAAAGTGGTTCAAATAAATTCTCTTTTGGGCAACATACTTTACTTTATCAACCATAGGCCCAGTCATCACGAGCCTAAAAGTTCAATTGAGGCTCAATTAGGTCTCAAAAATTGGGGGCTCACTCCAAGTCCACATAGTTTTTGTTTAAAGATGTAATACACCAACATAAGAGGCACCTTTAAAACCCTAAAATTGTCTCCCTTATCCTGAATAACCTACATTATGATCCACTTTCTTGGTAGCTCGTTTGTGTCTAAACACATAGCTTGTTTCTTTTAACCTACATCAAACTTAGCCTGGAGATGGGAATGCTACGAGGACATAAATTAAAATGCAACTCCTTAAAGCAAATCATGTTAAAGTAGTTCTCATTTTCAATTCAAGCAAATTGAAATGCATGAAAAGTTGTCAACGAGTAAATTTTTAAGTAATATGACTTGCTCAAGTCTAAAAACAAGTTTGTAGCATAGTTTGGGTTAATTAAGGGTATTTGAGCCTTCTTTTCCATTTCTTTCTTACACCCTAAGCTTAGCCACAATACATCCCTAAAAAATCCCTCCTTGAGGTGTAACAGAAAGGCAAAAAACTTGTGTCTTAACCGTTAACACATCAATTACTCAGAAGCAAGAGCTACGTAAGATCTGATTCCAGCTCGAATTGGATACGTATGAAACCTTTCATAAGGTGCGGTCTTAATAGTACTACATCTTAAGGACATGTAACATGAGTAAAATTGTAAGGGCCCATGAAAAAAAACAGGTCCTTTGAACACAAGGCCCACCTAAGGTCTTGGATATTGTTTTATTTTAGGACGCACAACCATCCTTAAAAGAAAATTGCCTTAATGTCACATAAAGCAAGTCATTTTCTTCTACACATATCATCCTTCTTTCCTTTTTTCACACATAACCTTCATCAAGCTTCTTTCCTTTCTCATGCTCATCATCATCAACTCTTGTAGTGTCATCTTATAACTCAAACACTCACATACTTCCTTTACTAATTCCTTTTTATTTCGCAAAGTTATCCAACTTCTTCATTTTCTCTTAAAGAATGAATTTTCATAGATACCTTATACCTATCCATGGAAGCATGAGGCATCACTTTGATTCCATATCATCATCTCATCACCAAAACCTTTCATATCACTTCTAGTTTTGGTCTTCATAAACTTGGCAAATCGTCTACTTCAAGCATTATCATCTTCAACACTTCAAAACTTGAGCAAACATTTATAATATTGATCTCTTATTTCTCTAAAGAGATTCACATTACTAGTAGCCAATAGTTGAACTTGAAACAAACTTCTCAAACAAGACAATCACGAAAGTATAAGATGATGGCTCATAATCTAAGATCAAATGAGCAAGTTAAAATCACTCCCCTTTGAATCATAAACGTTGTCGAGCACATTATACAACAACTGTAATCAATTTTGGATCCTTTACTTCTACTATTCTTTCTTCCTCATTCTCCTCGTACAAAAAAATAATCATTTAATTCCAAAAAAATCGATTTAGGGAAAGTTGAGATACCCCCATCCCTTGGTTCCTACTAACTCATACTATGGCACCTCCGTGCTCATTTGTGCATATTTTTGGTTGTTTTCATCGTGCTTATTTGTAGCTAATTTGAGCATACTTACATTATAACTAGCTTGTACATGCTCTTTTACCTAGCTTTGCATACATATTTGTGACCTTTCTTGTTGCTACAAGTCTCAATACTTACACCACCTTATACACCCTGGGGGCTACATTCTTTTCAAAATTAGTTATGAAGCCACTTACTTCAAAATCTCATTAAGCTTATGACATTAGCTTGTTGCCCCTTATGAAAAAAAAAACATGGAAGCTATCTCCCTTGAAACTTCATTTTGGCGATTATTTTTTGGGAGTAAGTCGGATGACCCCCCACAGAATAATGCCATTTTTCCCCTACTCGGACCCTCGATCTCAAAATATAGCTCATTAGTTATATGTCAAAAATAAAAGGCCCAAGGTCTAATCAATAATACAAGGACAATTAATGAAGTTAAACTTGAAAAGCTTTTACAAAAAAAAAAAAGCCAGAAAATTAAAAAAACCACAGCATCACAGACTTTGTAGCGCTAAAAGAGGAGTGCCACAACATTTTCAGCGCTACATAATAAGCGCAACAAATTATGCAGCACTCCATAGCGTAGCACAACAAAGTTTGTCACGCTACAGTAGCAACACTACTAATTTTCTTGCGCTATGTCATTTAAGGTAAAATTAAGAGCATTTTTACTTTTAACATACTAAATAATGAGATAATTGATTTCTTATTCTTGGAGCACGTTGCTTGATAAATATTAAGAGCATTTCCATTTTTGATTATATATTAAGAGCTCATTACTCTTATAATTAAAATAAATTAATCAAGAGCATTTTCACTTTTTGATTATTAATTAAGAGCCCATTACTCTTATACTAAACTAATCAAGAGCACTATCACTTTTGATTATTAAATTAGGAACCTACCACTCTTAAAAATGTCAAAAAAATATTAATCGTGACATTTAAAATCTAACGAGTCATACTAATCAACAACACTTCTCAATAGTTCATGGAGCATTATACTTCATTCTATAGCATCATTTAGAGAATCATTTGCCAAAGCACTTTTGTTTAATAAAATAAAAGCATACTACTCTTACAATGCTTGGAGCATTCTTCAATAACATTATATAACAAATTTATTTCATATGCTTGAACATTTGTATGACTACATTTGAATAAGTTATAACAAATAATTCTCTAAATAACATGTAAGCACAAATTCATCTCATATTTCTCAAAATTAACTTAATTAAAAAAAAGTTTGAGGATAGAAGCACTTACGTTACAAAAGAAGAAGCACTTAAAGGAAAGAGCATAGTAACGCAAGACAATGTACTATGCTAACACCTCAGCGTCACAAACCCAAACACGCCGCCTCAGTAGCGCGATTAACTCTACCATGCTACAACATGTAGCGCAATTAATTCTGCAGCGCCATCACTCAAGCCCAGCAATGAAACCACGACAATGTCCCTACACAACACTACCATGTATTATTAATTGAACATCAAATTTTATAATTTGAGCGACCTTTCAAACACAACAAATGAAGAAACGCTCACTTGGGAGCGTGATAGCAGCAACTGCGCTGAAGGTCTTAGCGCCTTTTCTACTGTCGCGCTAACGCATCAGCATGGATGCCTTTGTGACGCTACAAGGCTAGCGTTCTTGACTATGCTTTGCTATATTTTCAAGTGCTTTGAGTTTGTTTTTGATGTTAATCCCTTTTCTCACTCCTTTATCCAAAATACTCAAAAGGAAAAATACGTTGAGTTAAGGTTTGTGATTTTATGACAACATCATTAGCTTTTGTTAACAATTTTAGTAAATAAGCGAATTAACTCTAAATAGTAATAAATGAACGAATTTATTACCTCTTTTCAATAATTTCGGTGATGAAGCGAATTTACTCAAAAAGTAATAAATGAGCGAATTTATTACCTTTTCTTCAAATATTCTTAGTAAATAATCGAATTTACTAAAATAGTAATACATAAGCGAATTCATTACCTTTTCTTCAAATATTGTTATTAAATAAGCGAATTTACTAAAAATAGTAATAAATAAGCGAATTTATTAATTTTTCTTCAAACACTTCTTTTGTTAATAAGCGAATTTACTAAAATAGTAATAAATAAGCAAATTTATTACCTTTTCTTCTAACACCTCTTTGGTAAATAAGTGAATTTACTAAAATAGTAATAAATAAGCAAATTTATGACCTTTTATTCAAATATTCTTAGTAAATAAATGAATTTACTAAAATAGTAATAAATAAGAGAATTTATTACACTTTTGTATTTAGCTATTTTAGTAAATAATCGAATTTACTAGATTGTTAATAAATAGACTAATTTATTGCTTTTGCTTATAAAATTGAATTTAAAACATTTTAATAAATAAATGAATTTATCAAAACTTATTTTCTATATGTCGATTTGAAAGTAAGAAAGTTGATTAATTAGAAAATAACTATTTCAATTTTCGAAAACAAAAAAGTTTTTTAAGTTCTAGAAACCATTGCTTTCTAAAACCTTGATACACCCATTGGTTAATAAGGAGCCCTCAGTTCCGAATATGGAAGTCTCGAAAAGCGATTCGAGCATACTTTGAATTTTGTCTTACTCAGACTCAATCAAAGTGGGGGCTAACTGTAGATGCTAATTGTAGACACCTATTTTAATCCCCGGCCCCGTGGTAAGACTCCATGATGAATAATAAAACTCACTTCTCTAGATTATTGGACAATTGATGTTATTGGAGTTAATTTTGTTATTTCTCTTAAATTACAAAAAATTTTTAAAAAAGCCCATTTTTATTATTGGATTTTTATATAAGCCCAATATTTGATTTAAAAAAAAAAAAAGAAAAAAAAGAGTTTTAGCATAGCGCGGCTCAGCAAGTCGCGCTGACACAGCAGCGTGACAAGCAAGCCCGCGCTAGCTACACAGCGTGACAACTTGTGTCACGCTGGCTGGTCAGTGTCACTAAACTTGTAACGCTACTTGGCCAGCGTGATAAAACCTGTCGCGCTACACATTTTCCTTATAAATACCCTTTTTTATCCTCTAAAACAATTCTCTGGACTCTCTTTATTTTTTCTACCCGATCTCACACTTCCAAAACCGACATTCTCTAATTCTCCTAAACCTACTTTCTCTCTCTTTTTCTCCTTTAATCGTTACACTTAAACTTTTCTCCATGAAATTTTTTTTTTTTTTCATTTCTAATAAAGTGGGTTAATTTCTTATTATTACGAATCAAATTCGAAACTTTGTCCAAATTAATACTCGAAGAAACAATAATCAAGTGAGAAGTGTAAGTTTTCTGAGAGTCTTAAATTAAACTTTATGTATTAATTGTTGTATTTATTTATTTATTTTTATATTTATTTCAACTTTTCACAATGTTTCTGTTAAAGGACTTAATTTGAATTATTCTATCACATTAAACAAAGATAATGTTTGGACTAATTGTATCTTGCTAGGAACCTTGAATTAATCTTAACGACGATTTGACTAAATTAATTAGTTTTATATGATTTCGCCATAATAATAGTAATTTTGTGTTAGGTTGTACATTATTATTTTGTGGTTCTTTATGTAACTTGTGTATAATTGAGAGAAAACTAGAATGGCCGCCTACGGGCTAATATGACGCACTCCGCCATATTAGTACCATCACCCCTGAATCCAACCTTTTATTCGTAAGATCATAACTTGGAGTAATCCCCATGAGATCGAAAGGGTTATTCGTGCAATTTAGATCATCGTCCCGTATTCGTGTCCCATTCGTAATCAATCTAAATACACGGTTTATGAGTTTGATTCCTAAAACTCATTGGCGACTCCTTACTAGCATCGTCCGTATTCGTTGATATTATCTCACTCGAAAGAAAAAGATAATTAAAAATTTTAAAAACACTAAAATAGCGTAGAGTAATAAACTTTGTCACGCTAACGTCACAGCGTCATAAAGTTTGCTGCGCTACACCTGCAGCGTGACAAACTAAGTAGCACTGCACAGTCAGCGTGGCAAACTTTGTCACGCTACGTTACCAGCGCAACTGAAATTCCTGCACTCCTATTTTGTTGCAAAATACTGCTAAAAAAGTCCATTTCACCTTTCCTTAAACAAATTTTTTAGGTCTAACTCGACCTATAGACGGTTTGGGAAAGGTGAACAAAAAAAAATTGGGACCCTAAAATCCAGGGCCCCTACACCTAGGTGTGATGGTCCATTCAAGGTGTTGAAGAAGATTGGTGACAATGCTTATCATGTTGAATTGCCAGGTCAATATAGAGTCCATGCTACATTTAACATTGGTGATTTGACTCCTTAGGTTTCTGATGATCAACATCGAGGTTTCAGGACAAACTCTTTTGAAGAAGGGGAGGATGATACAAATATTGATCATAACTTCGAAGGTTTGATTGAAGTTGCTAACAAGGGTGCAACTGTGGGGGAATTGATTGCTTATGGAGACTCAAGTCTAATGGGTGCATCCAAGGCTGGGTTTTGCGTGTGCATGGTCACACATATCTAGGTGTGGCACGAAAATCAAGGCAAGAGGGTTGACAAGGGGAATAAGTTGGTTTTGCCTATGAGTTTTTATCCCATTTTACTTGATAGGGTTTTCTCATTTTAGGCATTGAGTCTTTCGTTTCTTGAAGGGTCTTAATCTTCATTTACAGCCTCAAACACATGGAAAATGACTTCTTGAAGGTTTCTTGATTAAAAGATCGAATCTTGAAAGGTTTCTTGAAGATTTGAAGAAAATCTCAAAATATTGCGCAAAACTTGATCTTTGCTGTGGCGTGAATTTTGGACGATCTTCTATGGATTTGAGTATATCATATTTTTGTGTAAATCTGGTTGTAATTTGTTGATTATCTTGTTTAGCAAGGTATTAGAAAGGTGGTTATGATATTTTCTTGTTTAGATGTAGTTTGTTAGAGTTTGTTAGCAAGATGAGAATGACATGCAGTGCTGATGTGGCATCTTATCTTGTGAGTCATTGTTGAGTCACTTAGGGGACGATTTTCCTTAGCTTTGTGCGTGTGTTTTAGCTTGTTTTAGTTAGGATTTTGTTGCTAATTAAGACTATAAATAATCTCAACATTAGTTTTGTAAAAATTCAGTTTGAGTTTAATGACATAATGTTTTGTTTTGTTTACTTAGAAAACAAAACTATCGAAAAATTGGAGTTGGTGGGTTTTCCTTTAGAATCTTGTGCAGATTAGTTAGTGGCTTTGAGAGTGCCTTGAGTTTTAGTCAAAGACTAATTAATCAACCTAAAATTATGAATTTTGGTGGCTAGGCCTTTAGGAATTCGTAATTTTAGTTCTTTAACCTTGTGAGTTTTTTATTTATACGAAAATTCACATTAAGATTATTCATAATGACTTGCCTCGGTCCCCTAATAAGGATCTTCTAGAGGTCCCTCTATGCTTGTATTTTATTGCAGGTGACGGCGATGGTAACGATAAAGAGCTATGTCAGGACCAAAAGAAAAGGAAATCTCATCCCAAGACACGTCGAAAACCTCGAAAGCAATGTTCTCATGCTTGTAAGATGAATACGACAAATGACGAGGTTTTTTAACAAGGAACATGAGGCATTTGAAAAAACAATAACCCCGAATTGCTTTGATTATCTAACTAAATGGGGTTCACGTTCACTCTTCGATCCTCCATGAGTTATGAGGTAACATGGTAAAGCTAATGACCTTTAAAGAGCGTTTTGCGGGAGGCAACCCGTAAGTAGAATAGTTTAGTTCTTTTTCTGTTACTTTGGTTATTTAGTTAAGCTTTAGTTCGATTGTTAGTGAGAGAGTGTGAGGGACTAATGGTTGTGTAAAGTATTGAGTAATTTGCAGGCTTAGGGGAGCAATTATGGAGTAAATAAGATGAGAAAAGCCTGGGCAGCCCGGGCGGATTGAAGGGTACCAAGGCACGGTGATGTTTACCCGAGCGCGTATGATGTAAAGTTATAGTTTGTTTATGCTATGTAAAGTTATAGTTTGTTTAGTTGTTTGCTTCAGGACAAGCAAAGGTTTGGCTTGCGGAATTTGATAAGTATATTTATGTTCATTATTTATCCCTATTTTATGTTGGTTTCGGCTCTAATGAGATTCTTTTAAAACTATTCTACTAACTTTGGTGGCTTTTAGTGCTTGTTGTTTCGATCTGTCATCTATTGCAGGAATTGATACTCTTGTGCCGATTTTCACGTTATCTTGGGCACTTAGCATGTTCGTAGGAGTTTTGGCAACTTTGAGAAGCTATAAGGAAGCTAAGACGTAATTAAGAAGCCTTTGGGAAGCATAGAAGTTGAGTTTTGAAGTAAACAAACAAAGTCGGAAGCTCCTGGGGCCATTAAGCAATAAGCCCGGGTAGAGTGCATTGTACCCGGCCTAACCGAGCACGCTGCTCCTTTTGCGTTTTGGCGATTTTTTGCCTTTGTTCTTACTTTGTATACATTTAACTTCTACGCTAGGTTTATGTAAGCCATATTATTATTCCTAGAGCCTAGTTTTAGTTCAGTTTCTCTCTCTAAAAGTTACTTTTAATTCAGGTTTTCATTCAACTTTTCTTTGTTATTCTTTTAATTCATGTTTTTAGTTTGTGTTTTTGTTTTAATTTATGTTTCTAGTTTTTAGTTTTGATTAGTTTCAGTTTTCATTATTTGTTTTATGCCCTAGTTTTATGTTCTTGATTAATTTAGTTGTTTTTGATTAATTTGTTAGCCTTTAATTATGTCGTTAGTTTTATTTTCTTTTGTTGATTTAATTTCTATGTTTTTAGTTATGTTTAAGTAGTTCCTTTTCTAAGGCTAGGGGATCCATGTATTGTTTCCAGTGCTTTGTTTCATGATTAATTAATATGATTGTTGTAGAGGTGATCAACCTTAGCTCGACCCGGAAAAAAAAATGCGGGTTTTGGGCATCACATTTCCAGCCCGATTTTTGCAACTTTCCCGCGGGCTTTGGCGGCTTAAATTTAAGAATTTTAGTTAATTTTTTGGCCCCGGCCCGCTTAGCCCGCTCCAAAATTCCGGGCTTTGGACAACAAAATTAGGCCCAAACCTTGGCCCGCCCCGAGCTCGCTTATCAGCACTTCTTTGATGTGATAAGCCCGACCCAGCCCGGTGCATGATCACCTCTAGATTATTGATGTTTCTAAAATCATGTTGTTAATTTATATTACTTTCAATTAAATTCTAGCAAGGTTCGACTGTTAGTTTGATATTGTCGAAATTGATGCCGAGAGGTAAGATTACCTCAATTAGCTCACATGGACAATAGGCAAAACGAGTCTAAGTGTGCGAGAGCCATTAGAGGAGTTTTGAAGCTAATTTCCACACAAATGACCACTAACTTACATAGGTCATATAAGTTAGGAGATTCATGTCAATATGGAAAGTTTAACCCATTGACCTTCATGAGTTAAATGATGTTTTACATGTTGTTTGAAACAAAACCATAATTGAAAATATCTTCAAATGAATTAATCGGACATAGAAGCTCATGTTTCTAATTTTAATTCAAAATTAGTTTCTTCAAGCTTCTAAATGCTTTCTCATGTAAAGCTCTATATGAAGCGAATATAGAAATGTATATTCACTCATGCTAGCCCCCTTTTCTTTCCAATTTTCAAATGATGATCTTGTTGGAAAGTGAGGTTGAAAATATTGAAAATGTTTCTTTGTTGGATGTTTCTAAGACTTTGAGTCTTCTAAAGTTTATTGCAGGTGGCTGGATGACCATAACTCATGGTTTATTTAAGGGAAATGTCCATATACATCCGTTATGCTACTGAAATTTCTACTCAAAATTCTTGCATTTTGTAGGACTAGTTCAGACGATGACGTCATAGTGGTGGAGGACATACATCAGGTGTCCTCCAAGAGGTATACATGGTCTCCTGGGGAGTGGCGGCCTAGCATGCTGGCCTTCAATCGGACTCAACACATTTGTCACTATCCCCTTTTAGGCAACGTGAGTACTAAATTCTTTATTTTCTTTTCTTTTGTTTCTTTCTCTATCTTCTCTCTTTCTTTTCATTCTTTCTTTTCCAGAACAACCACCATATGAGGGGATTTGGCTCGAGTACTCCATACATGGAGGGTCTTGCCTTACTTCGTGAGCAGCATGATCCCGATCTTCTCCGAATGCTCTCAGGATGCAAATTTGACGACTTTATTCTGGGTCTTCAAGCCCTCAAGAGCGTAAAAAGCTCTCGCGTGTTTCTTCTTTGCCTTTTGGAGTGGTGGCGGGAGACAAAGCTCTCGCCAATCCATTGCCTTCATGTGAATCCGTACTCATAGAAGAAATTGAGTGTTTCTTTTTACTCTTTTTCACACTGTAGTGAAAAAAATGGCCCTCGTTAGTAATGCTGGCCTTGAAATGGTTACTTAGTAGTTGAACCTTTTGTCCTTTGGTCCCAGATTCTTCTTCTTATTTGGGACCTCAGCCTTTATTGGTACTAAATCAGGGGAATTTCAGGGGAAAGGGTTTGTGACGCATTCTACTGCTGGCAGCAGCTCGCCTACTACGACGAGAATCGTCAGTTTTCCCGTGTTAGATGAGGTCGTTGGCACTTCTCAGTCTAATCAAGATTGTCCTTTCTTTCAGCAGTTGGATTCGGAGTCAATACCTTCGTCGTCACTTGCAGGAGGATCTGGTGATACCCCGAGCCTTTCCAAGATGAACCTGTCGCTCGGCTTTACTCCCACGGATGTTCCATCAACGAGCCAGGACCCTGCAACTTAGGAATGTAGCTTCTTGTATGGTGTATGTGTGCTTAATGTACATATTTATGTAAATGAACACGACTTTGTATATATTTAATCTTAGTTTTGTCCATATTTGACTCGGTTTTCTAATTATTTGACTCACTTAACTGTTTGACTTTTGACTCTATCTCGACTCAAGGGAGGGTACCGACTTTCCCCCTGAAAAAGAAAATAAAAAATAATAACAAAAATGAGTCGGACTTGAAACAAGTGAAGTGGGTACAAAAATCGAGGAATGCATGCACGAATATTGAGGCAAAATGTGTAAGTCCAAAAAAGGAAACAAAATGGGGAGGTCTCGCCTAGGCGCTCGTCCAGCGTTGTGGAGCTCGTCTCCTTTTATTTATGGCAACTTTAAAGATATATATACCCCCTCCTTCGTCCTTCTTCGTCTTCATTTGAACCAATGTGACGATCTTTTGAGAGTTTTTGTTCGAAAATTTCATTACTTTAGTGTGTGCTTGTAATCATGGCTAGGACTTTTGAAGTTGCTTGTGACGAAAAGCTTTCGGCGCTCAACGCGTAGGAGAAAGGTCTGCTGAAGGACTATAAGCTTGCTTTGCTAATCACCTTCATGAATGCTCAACTTGATATTAATCTTATATATGTTGTTGTTTGATTTCGGACTACAAACACCCATAGCTTCATATTCCGTGACAGACAGTCGACCCCGTTGCCTGAAGAATTAGGTGGTATAGCGAGATTGTCCTGTGACGGTTTGCCATGTCTCCCAAACACAAATGACTACTTATGTCCTATTTTTTATCGTTATTTGAATCTTGATGCATATTTTATGGAAAAAGTAGTTCATGGTAGGAAAGTAGACTTGGTGGCATTGATTGATGACTTTAGGACTACCGAAATATCCCGAAAGAGGTAGAAGTGGTGAGCCTTGCTAATTTGTGTATTTACAAGATTTCTCTTTGTGAATGGTGAACCCTAAGTTGGTTGTGCTACTTTGATTATCATTGTTGACCAATTCGAAGAAGGGAGAAATCCTATGCGCCTATGCACGGGGGACCTATTTCTGACCCTTGATCGCCTGAAGAGGGATTCTCAAGCCCCCTTGTGCGGCTGTCCTCTACTTCACCACATAAACAATTGAATGTTTATGATATCAATGTCTGTGAGTTATTCGCAATTTAATTGTTAACAATAAATAGGTCATTTAATGCTAAACCGTATGAAAAATGTAATGATTAAAATTTCATTGAGTAAATAGTTTCAAATATAGAATAGGTCATAAACCATTTGAAATGTTTTACATTTAAAACATTCTCTTGTGCTAATGACTGCAGATGTGGCTCGTGGATCGCTTGAATTTGATGGAGCCTCCTGCAAATATCCCCACATATACTCTTAGGAACTTATATGGACGACACCGGCAGTCTCATCAATCTACTATGCACGAATGGCTGCTGACCCTTGCTGACAGGAAGATCAACATTCGCTGGACCATTTTGTGGTGGAAGATTAGGACCATGGTCTATTCAGATGGAACCCTACATTTGCGTGGCTGGCTTAACTGCACTAGCTTTGTATTGCCCTTATAGAGTGATGAGGCAATTCGGCATTCAACAGTTAATTCCGAATCATGATACTATGAGGCCCGAAGAAAAGCCCGTGCTACTGGGCATTGCCAAGAATTGGGAGAACAGTTAGGTGAAGAGGACGAATATTGCTGTGAGTCCACTACCGGAATGCTATGAAAAGGTATCCAAGCATTAATTAATTTGGATGCATGCAAAATATATGTCCATTCGTGTAGAGACTCATAAAGCCGAAAGGAGAGATCATGGGTATGCTATGGATATCGTCCAGGAGAAGCCCAAGATCACTTCTATAAAGGATAGACTGGATCCTCAGAAGGTGCCTGTATGGCAAAGACTTGAGAAGCTACCTCCCTTGAAGATTGATGCTTCTCGTAGGAGGAAAAAATCTCCGAGAAACAAGGTGTGAAAGACAAGGGAAAAGGGAAGCTTATTGAGGCCCTAGAAAAGAAGAAATAGGTGCCCAAGAAGTCTATGAAAGTAGGGGATTCTTCTAAGACTACGAAGGACAAGGACAAGGAACCAAGACCTAAGTAGGAAGATTGCTTTGTTGTTTCACAAACCTATTTCTTACTTTATTTTGATGAATAATGCCTACGTAACATGTTTTATTTTATTTATGTAAACAATTTCGTTTGAATAATCATGTTTACAAACCATTCATTTTATTTCATGGCAAAAGATACAAAATTAAATGATGTTCATTTAAATAATTGTAGACACCTATTTAGCCCCCTGCCCCACGGTAGGACTCTGTGATGATTTAAAAACTCATTTCTATAGAAGATTGGATAATCGAGTATACTTGGGCATAAACAATAAATTTCGAATATTATAAAAGTCTCATTCTTACTTAACGGACTTTTTTTTAATTATCCCAATGTTTTTTATTATTTTAAAATAAATAAATGAAAAATAAAAAAATCTTTCTTAAACGCAGCGCGATTAATTTAGTCATGCTAACAGCTCAGCGTGACTAAGTTAACAGCGCTACCCTAGCAGCGTTGTAGGGTTTCTTGCGCTAATGTACCAGCGCGATTCGGCGTACTACACTAGCAGACCAGCGTAATTAGGGTTCCCACACTGCTCTAAATATCTTTATTTTCTTCATTTCTAAACACCTTTTTTACACTCATTCTCTCCCTCATACTCAATTAATCCGAATATTGCTTTTTAACATCCTCATTTTTAGAAACAATTATTTATTATTTATTTATTATTTATTTTACTTAAAAGTGGCTACAAATTTTGATAATATTGAAACAATAATTTGAAACTCTGCCCAAATTACTACTCGACGAAGACAATCTTCCAAGGAGAAGTGCTACGTTTCCTGAGAGCCCAAAAAATCATGTTTATGGAATTTTAGTTGTTGTTTCACTATTTATTTACCGCTTTATCACCCTATTATTGTTAAAAGACTTAAATTGATTTTTTGCAACGCTTAATCAAGATAATTCTTTCTAACAAATCTAATCATGTTAGGCTCCCTAAATCAATTTTAATAACGGCTTGAGTTAAATTAATTAGTTTTTGTGTGTTATCACTAATAATTTAATGTTATTTTTGTTATTATTGTAAATTAATAATTGTGTGGTTCTAAATATAATTTGCTTATGATTAAGAGGAAACTAGTAATGGCCACGGGCTAACTCGACGCCCTACGTCATGTTAGTACCTTCGCCCCCGAATCCAATCTTTGGTTCGCTTGACCACAACCTGGAGCCATCCCCATGGGATCGGAGTGGATTTTCATGCAATTTAGACAAACGTCCCTTATTCGAGTCTTATTCGTATCTAATCTAAATACACGGTTTAGGAGTTTAGTCCATAAAACTCATTGGCGACTCCTTATTAGCATGGTTGGTATTGGTATTGAAGTTTCACCCAAAAAAATTGATTTTAAAAAAGGGTTAAAAAGAAAAAAAGAGCACCGGTGGAAAGTTAACTACGCTAACTTCGTAGCGTCACAAACTTTCCTACGTTGACTCTGTAGCGTCACAGGAGTCGTAACGCTGCACGGTCAGCGTGTGAAACTCTGTAGCGCTACGTCTGTTGCGGGGTACAAATTCCAGCGCTCCACATCAGTTGAAAAAAGGTCTAATTAATTCGTCTCGTCTTCCCTTAAATCAACGTTTAGGTCAAATTTAAGCCTATGGATGGTTTGGGGAAGGTGACTAAAAAATATAGGGTGCCTAAAAAATCCCAAACCCTGCAGTGGCGACTACCACTACTACATTAAAGAGAAAATGCAACATAATAATGCAACGGTTTAAGGTAATGCAACACTTGTAGCAACGGTTGGCTCTTACGCAACGACCTAATGTGACAGTGTGACTCTAAAGCAACATGTTATAGCAACGGTTTTTAAACTTAGTGCGATGCCTTTGAAAAACCGTTACATTTGATGAAGTAGCCGTTGCCTTTGATTTTTTTTTTTTTTTTGGTGCTATGGAGCCACAAGGGCGGGTGAGAATCGATCCCAGAATCTCTTGGGACCGAGAGGGAAGCTTTTACCACTTGAGCTACCCTGGACACTCATTGCCTTTGATTAATTGTGACCTAGCTAATTATTAATGAGTTTGGGCGCGTTGTTTCCCTCTCTCCCAAATATTTCACTTCCACTCTCCCTTAATGAGGTTCTCCCAAAATCGTCTCTTCTAGCAACCTGTCACGTGCTGACTATTTTCCCTAGTCTCTTGCACGCTGCTTACTAGAGTCACCACCCGTTAGACTACTAGTCAAGGCCCCCAAAGGCACTTAGCAAAGTTAAGTGTAGATGTTGCTTAGCTAAGGAGGAGAAAGGATTATAAAACACAAGCAAGAAAGGAAACAAAGCTAGAGAGAGAAAGTAGAGAGAGAAGTTGCTTGTATATTGCTTGAGAGTTAAAGTGTTTGATGATCCAAAAATGAGGGAAAAGCCCCCTATTTATAGGGCTCCCAATTGAGTCTAGAAACTACTCCACTCTAGAGAGTTCTACACAAAGAATAAAATAATATGTACTACCTTTCTAGAGGATTCTACAATATTAAAATACTCTAAAGTATGTATAAGGCTTCTCTAGGAAGTCCTAGAAGCTTCCGGATGTTTCCTGAGCCTCCTTGAGCGTCCTAGAAGCTTTCGGATGTTTCCTGAGCCTCCTTGAGTATTCTGGACGTTTCTAGGCCTCATCTTCAAAATCTAACACCACCATGAGGTTCATTGGGCCTAAAAACGGTGGACCACCGAGTTTGAACCTCGTTAGAGGAATATAGCATTGTTGTCCTCAAGGGTAGTGCTTATCTGTACATCAAGTGTTAACCTGTAGCACTATCTTTACCTGTAGATTGCCTACTACAGGGAGATAAGTGTTGCTCACACGACCCATGAGCGGCTCCCCTTGGGGATCTCTATGCCCTCGTTTCAATGTAATGTGTGGGTCATTGTGTCACTCGTGACAAACCGCTACCAGCCCTCACGCCACACTGTCAAACCACCTTCGACACCCACCAACAATAACACCATCTCACCTGTAGCCAGCTTTCCCCAACAACAATTTCGAAGAAATGAAGCATAAAAAACTCCCTACATCCACCTTTCCCCACTTACCTGGCGCCCACCCAACCGTCAGCCATCCCTGCGCGCACCGCCTCCACCACTTAATTGTAGCACCAACAAAGTCCCTCGCTCTCCACCCACTCGATAACAACCACCGGCCTGTACTGTTGACTTGCATGCAATCAAAAAGTCGATTCACAATTGCGAAGTGAAGGTGTGTTATGATTGTGACTAATTTTTTTTTTTATTTTTTATTTATTTCCTCTGTTTTCTCTGTGTGTTGAATTGTAATTCAGTTGGTTTGGGGGTTGAGATTGTTTTTTTTAGCTTCCAACACTTGCTAAACCCTCTATTAATCATGAATAGCAATTCAAGTTAGAGCACAAACTCATTGAACTTCAGACATCATAACATGGCTTTGTCGCTAACCCTTTTTCATACTGTTTATTAATTTTTTCACTGTACAAAACTACAAATATGAAGTTAGCTCCTTTACAAATGATTGATTTATGTATAATTGAATTGTTTTGATTATTGGGTAACTTATTTTAGATTTTTTGTTCCAATTTGAAGATTTGAATGGCTTGGACAACTGTTTGGGATGGATTCAATTGTGGTGTGCGGAAGATGATGTGAAATGAAGTAATGACTAATGCGTGAAGAAATAGTGTACCTTGGTGAAATTGATAGTACTTATAAATTATTAAGAACTAGTTTTTACCTACTAATTATTCATTACTAGTTATTACATACTACTTCCTATTATACTAATCATTAACTATTAGCTAACAGTTATGAATTATTAATATTTATTCACAGTTCATTTCAATTTTAGTAAGTTTTAATCTAGCTCAATTTAGCTGTATTAATGTTAAGATCATAAGGATAAAACCTTAGTCACATTTGTACTGTAATACTACTCATTGTTTGCTTATTCGATTCAAACTTGTGGTCTGCTTTCATAATGGCTGGCTATCAATCGATTTAACAAGGTGGTGGTTGAATTACAGTTTTCGAGTGTTGAATTACAGTGGTGGTGGTTATCTATGTTCTGTTGAATTACAGTGGTGGTGGTGGTTAAATTACAGTTGTCGAGTGTTATATTACAGTTATCTATTTTCTTTGTTTGAATCGATTGTAACTGTTGAATTACAGTGGTGGTGGTTGTGGAGTGGGTGGCGAGTGAGGGAGTTTGTTGGTGGTCCTTAGATTAAATTTTATAATTTTTATTGCATTTTTGGTCAATATGTGTTGGTGAATTTTGTTTGTTGAGTGATTAACGCGTTGGCATCTTCGAACAATAAGGTTTGAGCTTCCGAGGAGAGGCTTGCATAAGCATCATCACCATGGAGTAAAGGGTCTTGGTAGGGTATCATTCAATTTGAATTGTGATCAGCAATTAGTGAAATTTGGCAAGTTATTGTTGTGTGTGAATCACACTTGAAAGTTAACTCAAGCAACTAGAGTGCTATCTTCTTCTGTGGTTTGCTCAACTGCTTTGGTAAGCTTTTCATATACTAATGTATCAACCAGGTTTTTTTAGCCTTTCATATTGTTCATCTTATCTGTAGTCTTCATGATAAAGTTGAATCGCAATGAATATTATGATTGCTATAGTTCTATGAATAAATTAAATCAAGAACAATATGAACTTTGCACAACAACAATAATTAATAAGATTGCTTAACATCTTTTAGTCGTATTGGTACTATAGTTTTACCACTGATTTCAGTTTCATAAAAAAAAGTAATTGAAATGTAACTATATTGTTGTTCTTGTGTTGCCATTGACTTGCCAAAAACTATTTCAGTATCCTTTAATGCTTAGTGTTTGTGTGCCAAAAACTATTTTAGTTTTAGACTTAAGGGATATTGAAGAGTCTATCTATGTTAGATGATATGTTGGCATCACACAGGTTGTGTTGTGAAGTTGACTCAATAAGACTGAATTTCAATCAATTTTTTTTAAATCATATCAAATCACTTTTGGAGATTGGATAAAGAAATAAGTTATAACTAAGCCTTAATTAGGTCCGGTCCTTAAGTATGGCAGCAGTTGTGATTAAGATTATATGTTTGATTGTTTTGTAGTCATCAAATTGGGCAAATTTGTGCAAATTTTAGGATGAGAAATATCCTTAAGTTATATTTAAACATGGGTCATGATCTAAGTGAGTAGTTATCCTTTAACTTCCCTTAGATATCTTCTTATTAGAATCATGCTCTTTGACAAAACCGTATTATTGAATATTTCACATTACCTTCTTTCAACTTCTATGATCATTGATATACTAGGCTTAATTAGCTAAGTCTCAATGAGTCACTCATGTATGTGCTACAAAGGTCTCAAGAAAATCAAACTGTGAATCATGACTTATGCATTCTTTATGTGATAAATTTTGTTGGAATTGCTTCTATGTGTTCAATATTCTTTGGGTTTTTTCAGGATATTGACAACTATAACTTGTGTTTTAGACTAGAGTTCTAAACGTTCAAGATGTTCTTTGGTTTTATTTTTCCTTTTACATGCAATTAATGCTCAACTAACAACTATAAAAATTTTAAGGAACAATGGAATGGTGGGAGTTAGCAAAGTGGAGTCATGAATATGAGGAAAGAACTGATGAGTATATTGAAAAAGCATTTGCCACAAAGTCTCAAGGAGACCAAATCCAATGTCCATGCACTACATGTTGTTACGTTATTGGCATCGTAGGAATGTTGTAAGGGATCATATAATTTGTAATGGTTTTTTACCAAGAGAAGAAGAACTTGAAGAGGTAGGGTTGGACATTAATAAAGATAAAGAATATTTGTCAAGTAAAGAAGATGATGAAGTTATGAATGTTGACATGGTAGAATATTTGAGTGAAACTTTAAGAGAGGGGCCAAATGAAGAGGCAAAAGAGTTTTTTTTTTTTTTTAAGTTGATTGAAGACGGTCAAGAAGAATTGTATATAGGATGCCAAACATTCTCTAAACTTTCCTTCATCATTCGAGCATTTATTTTCAAGTGCAATCACAAGATGAGCAATGTCACTTTCACGGCCATGTTAAAATTCTTCAAGGAAGTGATACCTTATGCCAAAGTTTCCTTATCGTTTCATGAGGCGAATAAAGTAATCAAAGCTTTAGGGTTAGATTACACAAAAATCGATGCATGCCCTAAAAAATTCATGTTGTATTGGGGGGAGCATGCAAATGCAACAAGTTGTCATGTTTGTGGATCTCCTAGGTGGAAATAGAAGGAAAATGATACAAGTGAGGCAACTAAAAAGGGCCACAAAATTCCTTATGAAAGTACTACGATACTTTCCAATTAAGAAAAGGTTGCAGAGGTTAAATATGTGTGCGGACACGGCAAAGTACATGCAATGGCATTCAAATGGTAGCCAAGCTTGGAAGGACTTTGATAAGTCATACCCACAATTTGCTAAAGATCCTCGTAACATTAGGCTAGTGTTGGCTGCTGATGGTTTTAACCCTTTTAATTCAATGAGCATTGTGCATAGTACATGGCCCGTTATGTTGGTCAATTATAAATTGCCTCCTTGGATGGCTATGAAGTCAAAGTTTCTAATGCTGTTATTGCTTATTCCAAGACATTGACATTTATTTGCCCCAAGGATTTGTGGAATTTTGGTTTGGAAACATATGATGCGTCAAGTAACCAAAGGTTTGATATGCATGTTGATGTGAATTTTCGTGTGAACAAAAACTCACAAAGGGATAGACTAAAATTTCGAACCTATAAAGACCAAGTCACCAAGATTCTCAATTTTAGGTTGATCAATTAATCATTTGATTAAAGCCTAAGCACCCTCAAAGCTACTAATTAAATCACAAGAGTATAAAGAGATTAATCACCAACTCTTTAAATTTTCGGATTTTTTTTTTTGTTTTCAAGTAAACAAACAAACTTTTATTCAACTGCAACTTAATTAATTACATCCTAATGTTGAGATTATTATAGGTATAATCAACAACAAAATCCTAATAGAAATGGACTAAAAATCACGCCTAAGACTAGGAAAATTCGGCCTACTACAACACACACACAACAAGATAAGCATGCCACCTCATCATGCAACTTGCACTTGATCTTATCTTGTCTAACAAACTCTAACTAACTAACAAGTCAAGAAAATATCCTAACAACTTATCTAAATAACCAATTAACAAGATAATCATCAGATTTTAAGCTAAAAATTACAAGAATACTTGCTGCCCAAGAACCAAGAAAATTCGCCAAAAACACGCCCCAAGAAATGCTTGGTTATTTGCGCAATTTTCAAGATTTCTTCAAGAACTTCAAGAAATGCTTCAAGATCCAATCTTTTAATCAAGAAACCTTCAACAATCTGTCTCCCATGCATTTTAGCATAATTATGATGATCAAGACTCCACAAGATATAAAAGACTCAAACCCAAAAATGAGACAAACCCTTTGGGAAAAAACTCATAGGCAAAAACCATCTTGTTCCCCATATCCACCATTCTTGCCTTGATTTGCGTGCCATATTATTGGCATGTGACCATGCACACGCAAATCCCTACCCTTGATGCACCTATATGGTTGATATTTCCATAAGCAATTATTCAACCTATGGTTGCATCCTTACCATTGCCACTATTGATATTATCACTACCATTGCCACTACTGATATTATCACCACCATTGCCATTATTGATATTACCACCTTGGAAGTTGATTGTATTGATATTATTAATATCATTTTTTGCAGTGATATCATTAATATTATTAATGTCCCTGGTGCTTGCACTTACATCACATGTGGCCTTGTTTGGAACTATCAGTGACTTTTCTGGTTATGCGATGTTATCTGGTTGGAGTACAAAAGGGAAAAAATCTTGCCCTTGTTGCCATTATGAAACAGAATCAAAATGGTTGACAAACAGTCACAAGTATCATTACATGGGTCATCACAGATTCTTAAATGAAGAAAAGGCACCTGTTCGATTAACCGGGGATGAGTTTGCGGAGCTTCTATAAGATTTCCCCAATGAGTTTGGAAAGAAGGAAAGGAGAGAGAAAAAAAATGACGATGATCCTAACCCTTGGATTAATTTTTCAATACTATTCAAATTGCCGTATTGGAAGCATTGTTCTAATCGTCATAATCTTGATCCAATGCATATAGAGAAGAATGTTTTTAACAATATCATTGCAACATTCTTGGAAAGTCCAAAGATCATGTAGCAGCTCGTCGAGATTGTAAGGAGTTAGGGGTAATGCCGGAGCTTCAACTTATAAGGTTAGACGATGGTAGTGAAGCGATGCTGACTTCAAGCTTTTCCATGAAATCACAACAAAAGCGGTTGTTTTGTGAAACTATTAAAAATGCTAAACTACCCAAAGGGTATGCCTCTAACATTTCCCGTTGTGTGTAAGTTAATGAAAAGAAGATAACAGGATACAAGAGCCATGATGCACATTTTATGATGCACTACCTACTTTCAATTGGTGTGAAGACGACATTGACTAATGAAGTTGCAAAGCCTTTGATAAGATTGAGTCATTTCTTTAAAGGCATTTGGAAAAAAGCAATAGACCCTGTCAACCTTAAACACCTACAATTTGAGATAGTTGAAGTTCTTTGCCAATTTGAGGGCATCTTTCCTCCTACATTTTTCGATATAATGGTTCATATGCCTATTCACTTGGTGGAAGAAATCAAACTTGGTGGACCTATTGCATCAAGGTGCATGTATACAATCGAGAGGTACTTTCGAGAATTGAAATCAGACGTTCGAAATAAGGGTCGGCCGGAGGGATCAATGGCAGAAGGATTTTCAACCAAAGAATGTGCTAGTTTTTGTGCAATGCATGTAATGAGATCATACATTAGTGAATCCAATAATTCTGCTACTTGTTATAATTCTCAAACGTTTCTCCCCAAAGTTGGACATCCTATAAAGGGTAGGGGAAAGACTCGTAAAAAGAATTGCGGGGTTATGATTGATAAACTTACCTGGGCTCAAGCCCATCAATATGTCTTATTCAATTGCAATTGGGAAGAAGTTGAGGGATATATGACGTAAGCTGACTACATTACTGATTTTCCTCTTTCTTATTTTATAAATGGTACTAACAAAATCTTTATTGCAGTGAACACAAGACTTCAATAACTTGTTATGGCAAAAGTAAATGGGATATAACTGAAAGTCATAGCAAGGATTTTATGGTGTGTTTTATTGTAATGATCATGATACTATTAGTTAATGATACTATTTTATTTAACTTGATTATTCATATGTGTTTCTATGTTTTAAATTTTGGTTATTAGTTATTAATACTATTTTCGTTAACTTGATGAATCGGAACAGATGAAGGGGAATAAATTTGCTAGCCAGACAAGGTTGTCAAATTATGAATTACAACGGATGGAAAAATTGAGGGAAAATACAGAATGGATGGAAGCCAATGGACATGGAAAAGATAGTTTGGCAAACAAGATCTTTTAAGCAAATGCTGAAATTCATCTTTAAAATCGGAGAGATGAACACTTTTATTCTGACGATGATGATGATGATGAAACCTACTACCCTCTTGAAAATGAAGAAGAAGAGAATAATAATGTAAAGACATATATCCTTTGATCCAAAAACTAATTGTTATCTTATTTTTCTTAACATTTCAGTTGTTCACGATATTCATTGTTGGTCATGAATTGTTAAACAAAGACCTTTAATTTCATGTATGTGTTTTCTGAACTAGTACCAAAGAAGCTCCCAAACACCACGAGCTCTTTTGTGACTAAACATGTTAATCAACAACGAAGGAAGCAAACCACACTTCCACGACCAATGACTAAGTCATGCCCCATGGGAGAATCAGTGAAAACAAGTACAACCATCTGAAGCAATGCATCAATCGTTGAAAGTTGAAAACGTTGAACACAAAAAGCAACAAAAACAACCTCAAAAGAAAATTATTGTCCAAACTGACAAGGCGCAGCAGCCAAAGAAATATTGCAGCCCTGGGTTAATGTCACATTTTCGTGACCTTAGGAGGAAACAACTTGGAAAACCTGTTGTTGATGTTCAGCCTGTGACTAACATTGAGGCTAATATAGAGGTTGCGGCTCCTTGCAACAATGGCGATGATGGGGTAGAAGGTACGATTTCAAGCCAAGCACACAATGGAGCAGCAAACAGTGAATCGCTTCAGATTATTGTTCACTCAGAAAATAGAGCGTCGGATGCTGAAGTTCAACTGGAAAACAGTGGCTCAAAGGAAGGTATGATTATGTCTTTGTGTTCTGATTCTGTTTTTTCTATATTTGAATCTGTTCTGAATCGGTTTTTTCTAATTTTGAATCTGTTTTTTCTGTTCTGAATCTGTCTTTGCTTGTTTTTGAATATGTTCTGAATATGCTTTTGTTGCTGAATCTATTCTGAATCTGTTTTTTCTATTCTGAATCTGTCTTTGTCTGTTTTTGAATCTGTTGTGAATATGCTTTTGTTGCTGAATCTATTCTGAATCTGTTTTTTCTATTCTGAATCTGTCTTTGTTTGTTTTGAATCTATTCTGAATATGCTTTTGTTGCTGAATCTATTATGAATCTGTTTTTTCTGTTCTGAATCAGTCTTTTTTTGTTTTTGAATCTGTTCTGAATATGCTTTTGTTGCTGAATCTGTTTATTTTTTAGTTTTTCAATGTGCTTTAAATCTGTTTTTGTTTTTGAATCTATTCTGAATTGGTTAATTCGTTTTTTGAATCTGTTTTTTCTGTTCTAAATCTCTTTTTTTTTTTATCTGTTTGTTCTGAATCTCTCTCTCTTTTTTTTTTTTTTTTTTTTTTTTTTTTTTTTTTTTTTTT
>PYUH01000076.1:139768-272987 GCA_016808085.1 Suaeda aralocaspica
TTTTTTTTTTTTTTTTTTTGTATTTTGAAACTACTGCCATACATTACTAAGCTTCCATTGCTTAGATGCTATTTGAATAGGATATGAATGCATTTATTTATTAAAAGATTTTATTAACTTATTTCAAATTAAATGATTCACTAAAATCATTTCCTTACAAAGACTTCATTAGCATTATTCTGTTCTTATATAGAATATTATTAATTTTGTCTATTTCGAAATTATTTTGGAAAATCATTAAATAAAGGGAATGTTAATAACATCATGTTAGGAATAAAATCGTTTTTTTTTTTAAGAATAAGTTGATGCTTCCATTATTCACCCAGAAATTTAAATCATATCAATAATTTCAAACATTTATTTGTTAAGATTATTGATATAATTTGAATATTTTGAGGATTTACTAATTCAATTCTTTTTCTTCGGTAGAAATTTAATTAGTTTATTTTCGAATCCAAGGTGGAGCTAACAATCTCACCTTTCCCAATAAATGAAATTCATTTTTGAAAAAAAAAAGAATAATAAAAAAAAAACAAAATTTTCGCTTATGATCTTTTAATCCTCATAAGCATTAACAATAATTAACTTAGTATTGATTTTGTTTGAGTTAAACTAAAAAGGTCAAAAACCTTTACTAATTATATTTTTTTAATTAGAATATCATTAAGTAGGTTTAGTCGTCTTTAGCTTAGCTTACAGACGCTCTTAATATTAAATTAATCATTGTTAACACTACTTAATTATATTTGGTAAATCTTTGTTTTTTCGAAAAATGGAAATAAATAATATTTCTGAATGGTTTGAAATTTTTTTGTAAAGAGATGGTTCAACTGCTTGGTGTCGCGATCCAGATCAGCGTTTACAATGGTTAGGTAGTGACGATCAATCATCATTCATCTCAAATTCCTTAGAGGATATTTGTGAAGATTTCGAGTTTATTACTCTAAATTCTCCAATTTGTTCCTCAAGTTCCATTCCGTCCTCTCAAACTCCAAGTATGGGTGAAGAAGAAAATATGAATGCTACATTGAATGCTCTCGTGATGCGTCTTAATAAGATGGAGGCTAAACGAGAAGTAGAAAAAATACGCCTTGCTGAAATTGAAGCTGAACGTGTTGCTGAAAAGAAACATTTGGCTGAAATGGAAGCCAAAAGGCAAGAGGAAGAAAGAAGAAAAAAGAAAGAGATTGAAAATCTCATTCATCGTCCTTTAATGGATGGCAAATCATATCAATTTGAGGCTGCCGACATCCCTAACACTGAGGTTGTTCTCCCTAAGAAGTTCGATCCTTCTATTCTTCCAAAGTTCAAGGTGACTGGTAATCTGGTCAATCACCTTAAGAGCTTTATTGGGTCCCTGACCATAAAAAAGGTTGACCGTGTATTCTATCCACTGATCTTCCCTCTTTCTTTGGAACCTATTCCACAGAATTGGTTCTACTCTCTCCGCACATATCGGGTTTCAACTTGGGATACTGTTACTAAGGAATTCATTGACCAATACAAAGATAACATGGAATTCCAAGTCACACTCCGAGAACTCGAAGTGCTAAAACAAGGAGCTGATGAAGGATTCACTACCTTCTTCACTCCTTATAGGGAAAAGATGACCCACTTGGTCCAAAAACCATCCGATGTTGTTTTAGTAGAAAGGTTTGTAGACAACCTGTCCAAGCCTTATCAAATACATCTCAAATATCAAGGCATCGACTCCTTCAAAAGAGTGTATGATGTCGGGATGAAAATTGAGAATGATTTATTGAAAAAACAATCAAAGCCCAGGCTTTTAAGGGGAACTACACCTATAAAAAGGGTGAATCTTCCAAAAATAATGAAGTCAATGCTTTAGAAACTTCTCGTTCAAGTCCATTAAAAATGAAGTGATGGCCTCGAGATAGAAGATTCACTCCTATTAGCATGACATATTCTCAAGCTCTTGATAGACTTCAAAGCCAAAATGCTTTACATCCAATTGGGCCAACTCGTGACCCACCAGAGGACAAGAGAAGCCCAAAATGGAATGCTAATTCATGGTGCAAATACCATAGAGGGAAAAGGCAAGATAGTGAACAATGCTGGGTCCTCAAACATGTTACTCAAGACATGGTTGAAGGCGGGCGTTTACCTTTACCTCCCAAGCCAAATAATATCACCGATCCTTTTGGTGGATCGTCTATTCTAGCCGTTGATTTTGTTAGCGATAATTTTGATCCTTCTAAATTTATCACTTCCAATAATGATAATGCAATGGAGGAAGTATTAGGCTTACACGATCATGTATGTGGCATATGGGACGATAATGTTAAGGATACTTATATCACCAACCTCAATACAAACACAACTCTCGGGCTTAATCCAGAAATCATAATAAATGATTGGTATCAAGATCTATAGAGGTTGTGTCGAATGTTCGACATCTTACTCGTTCTGGACGAGCTTATCAACCAGATAATGACAAAGGCCCATCTCAGGCCCATGTCAACAAAGACTCAATTCCAGTCCAAACAAATATTGGCTCACCACAAGCCTAAAATGCTAGTGAGAGCAACGATAATCCTCTCATTAAGCGAATGCAAAAGACTAAAGCCGACGTAACCATTTGGCAATTGTTAGCTTCTTCTCATGATCATAGGGTAGCTGTATTGAATGGACTTAATGCATTAAATGTTTTCCCTGACACTACCCCTAAAAATATAGTAAATCTCTTGTCAAATGGACTAAAGAAAATGATTAAACTTTCTAAAGAGGATCTTCTCCCTGAAGGTACTACTCATAACTAGGCCCTTTACCTAACTGCTGGGGCATTGGGTAAAAATGTCCCCTTTGACATTATTTGATAATGGGTTTGCGGTTAATGTATGTCCATTAAGAACTGCCAAGCATCTTGGCATAGGAAAATAAGCATTTTCCCCATCACTACAAGGAGTAAGAGCTTATGATAACACAAGACGAGAGGTCTTAGGAGTCATAATTCTTGATATATCCACTGGTTGAATAAGGAAGAAAGTTGAATTTCACGTCATCGATGTGAAATCATCCTTAACTTTGCTAGGACGCTAATGGCTCCACATGCTTGGTGCGATGCCTTTATCGCTCCATCAAAAGGTCAAGCTCATACATGAAGGTGTGCCTATAACCATTGACGCTTCTCCAATCAAAGTAATCATGGAGGATCAATGCCTGCTAAAAATATCCCATGATCAAGATGTGAAAGATTTGTGGGGATTTGTGCCTGAAGAAATCGCTTTCATTGAATCAAAAGACTTACAACTTGATCCTCATGCTAGTGTGATAGTGAGCGCTATCATGTTAAAAATTGGTTATTTTCCTTGCATGCCTTTAGGGGCAAAAGCAAGAAGGGATATCAATTGTCTCCCTAAAGTCAAAGCTACACCTAATTAAGGCACGAACCGATAGAAGAGGAATTAAAAAGGTACATGTTTGAAGAAGTGGCTTGAAAGGCCAACGCCAAAAGGGGAATTGCTACCTCTATCCCTTCCTATCAGCTCACTCTATACGGGCAGTTTATACAGGAAGGGGATAATTACCCTTATTATGGCTTCCCTGAACCCTTGGTTCAAAATGGGATACAAATTCCTGGATTTGAAATCTTTCATGGCTGCTACTTTCTAGAAGAGAGAGCACAATACTCTATTTCCATCAAATACTTCAAACCAGAGTGTTTAGACAAATGGGCCCTTGGTCTATTATTTGGACTGGAACAAAACCCATTGAGAGACAAAGCTATAATAATTCAGAAGGCTATGCAAGATGAAAAGTTCAACCCCGCTTTACTTATTTCCCATTCAGAGAATGTCGAGCGCGGATGGAGAAAGACCTTTAGGTGGACCAACACAAAAGGGGCTCAAATTGCGATCTCAATCGGGGAGGGACAAATGTTTGAAGATTCTGAATCCGAGTCTGAGTCCGAGTTTAAGGATAGTATCATTGTCGCAGGCAATCTAGCTATATATGTTCCTTCGATTCCTCCCGTCCCTAATTTAGATTGAAGATCTAAGGGAATTGAGTCCCTCTTTGATGTACTCCTTGATGATTTCAATAACTATGCAACTATTGCTTATTCACGCTCTCCTCCCCAATCCCCTTATGATTGTCTTGCAATAATTAAACCAATTGAAAAATCAACTAATGATGAACCAGTTGAGATAATAAAGTTCATGGAAGAATTTTAAAATCGCACGCTTGTAATACAAGAATCTAAAACCATTAATAACGATAATGAACAAGATATAAAACAACTAAAAATTGGCTTAACTCTTAATATACAAGAGCACACAAATTTAATAAACACACTCAAAGAATTTAGCTATGTTTTTGCTTGGTCATACAAAGATATGCCTGGCATAGATCTTGAAATTGCGGAACACAAAATTCCGCTCAATCCAACAATTAAACCCGTCAACCAAAAGTTAAGACGTATGAAGCCTGACGTTGCGGCCCTAAAAATAAAAGAGGAAATTATCAAACAATTAGATTTGAGTTTTATACGTGTTTCGAAATACCTAGTATGGGTAGCTAATGTTGTTCCAGTTTCGAAAAAGGATGAACGTGTGAGAATGTGTGTAGATTTTCGGGACTTAAACAAAGCTAGTCCTAAAAATGATTTTCCACTACCACACATTGACCTCCTTGTAGACAACACGGGTAACCATGAACTCCTCTCGTTCATGGATGGCAACGCAGGCTACAACCAAGTACAAATTGCTGCAGAAGACATGGAATAAACCACAATCACTATCGAATAGGGAACTTTCTGTTACAAAGTAATGCCTTTTGGACTTAAAAACGCTGCAGCAAGATATCAAAGGACCTTTACTATATTGCTTCATGATATGATGCATAAGGAAGTAGAGGTTTATGTAGACGACATGATCGTAAAATCGAAAGACTGACAAGGGCACATTCCTGCCCAAACAAAATTCTTTACTAGATTAAGAAAATATAATATGAGGTTGAATCCGCAAAAATGCGCCTTCGGAGTGACATCTGGAAAGTTGCTTGGATACGTAGTTAGCACGCGGGGTATAGAAATTGATCCATCTAAAACCAAAGTTATACTAGATATGCCTCCCCCTAAAATTGAAAAACAAATTCGAGGATTCTTAGGTAGGCTCGATTATATTAGTCGATTCATGTCAAAATTAACTATGATTTGTGAGCCCATCTTCAAAAATTAAAAAAGGAAGAAAAGGTGAAGTGGGATGACAAATGTCAAGAGGCTTTACAAAAAATAAAAGAATATCTTCTCAAGCTTCCAATACTTGTACCAACAACACCGGAGTCCCTTTAAGGCTATATTTAACTGTTACTGAAACTGCTGCCGGAGCCATGCTCGCACAAGAAATAAATGGAGAAGAAAAGGCCATATATTACTTAAGTAAAAAGTTCATCCAATATGAAACTCGGTATTGACAATTGGAAAAAACTTTGGCCTTGGTATGGGCATCTAAAAAGCTTAGGCATTACTTGCTTTACCAGCACTAAATGGTCGCCCTCTCAAGGTGGCTTGTTATGTTAGCCGAATTTGACCTTCAATTTGTCCCTTCAAAAACAGTTAAAGGACGAGCAATCTAAGATTTCTTGGCCGAGTTCCCAGATGAAGACCTCTTAATGACTAAAGACGATAGTTGGGCCCTCTACTTTGACGGCGCTTCTAACCAAAAGGGGTGCGGAGTAGGGGTTCTTCTAGTTAGTCCAAATGGTATGCATGTACCAATATCGTCAAATTAGACTTTGAAGTCACAAATAATGCAGCTAAATACGAGGCATGCGGTGTTGGATTAGAGGCAGCAGTAAATTTATGGATTAAAAAGCTAAAAGTATTTGGAGACTCATCACTCATAATATATCATGTGTCTGAAAAGTGGAAAGTAAGAAGTGCTAGCCTGGCACTCTATCAAACACACTTAGACACCATAACTGAAAACTTTGATGATATCAAATACCAATACCTCCATAGGGATGATAACCAATTCGCCAATGCTCTTGCCAAATTATCATTGATGATAAATATCCCACATAACCTAGCATCGATAACTTTAAGTGTTGAAAGGAGGCAAGAACCTGCCTATTGTAACGCTATTGAGGATCCCCATGATTCTGAGAATGAAATTTAATGGTATCAAGATGTCCTCAATTACAAAGTAAAAGGAGAATTCCCACGGAATTAAAACCTTCGAACTCAAAGGGCAATAAGATTATTATCTTCCCAATATATTGAAATTCAGGGAAGATTGTATAAAAGGACCTCAAAAAAGCTTAATTTGCTATGTGTTGACAAAACACAAGCCAAGCGACTTATGGAAGACACCCACTATGGCGTCTGCGGTCCTCACATGAATGGTAAGATGTTAGCAAAAAAGATAACACGCTTAGCATATTATTGGACAACAATGGAAGATGATTGTTGTAACTATGTAAAAACATGTCTTTAATGCCAAATATTTGCTAACTTAAAACATTTACCTCCTGTAGAGCTATAAAATTACACTTCACCATGGCCATTCTCCACTTGGAGGATTGATATAGTCGGGAAAATAACGCCCAATGGTGTTGGAGGTCATACATTCGTGTTGGTTGCCGTTGACTACTTCACAAAGTGGGTTGAGGTAGCCTCATATTTTAGAATAACCGCTAAACATGTGGCTAAATTCATTGAACAAAACATCTTTTGTCGTTACAGAGTCCCACATGAACTCATTAGTGACAAAGGATCTCATTTTAAGGGAGAAGTAATTGATCTTTTACAACGATGTAAAGTACAACATAGACACTCTTCCCCTTATAGACCCCAAAAAAAATGGAGCAGTAGAGGCTGCAAACAAAAATGTGGTTGTCATCATAAAAAAGATGGCCGAACATTATAAAGATTGGCCTCATAAACTTCATTTTGCTGTATGGGGATATCGAACTTCCATACGAGCACCCACAGGAGCCACCCCTTACTCCTTAGTGTATGGTATGGAAGCAGTTCAACCTGTTGAGTTGGAAATACCTTCTCTTCGCATAGTTTTAGAGAGTGAAATACATGAAGCTGAATGGGTTCGTGCTAGGTATGAGGAACTCATTCTCTTAGATGAACGAAGTTTAAAAGCTTTGCATCACGTACAAATATATCAAAGACGGATTGCAAAACATTTTAATAAAAAAGTTAAGCCAAGAAACATTAATGAAGGAGATTTAGTTATAAAAGAAGTACGAGCCTCACCCACCGATCGAAGATGGAAATTCCGACCCAATTGGACGGGGCCGTATATTGTTAAAAAATCCTATCAGGCGGTGCGGTAAAACTAATCGACATAGATGGGGCTGAATTTATTCAATTAACTATTTTGGATCAATTAAAGAAATTTTGCGCTTAAAATTGCAAGACAATCATGGATTCACACTAAGTCCAACAACATATGGGCCTAATTTGGCTCATATTATTATGTAAAATGGGCAAATCGAGAGAAGCAAAAGCATCGTAACCTATTATATACAAAACCAAAAGCTATATATAATAAAAAGTAATTTAATAAATAAAAAGGGTTAGCACTGAAAAGTAAGCCGCGCTACCCTTGCAGCATAACAACGTTAACTGCACTGCCATGTCAGCGCGACATGAGTAACCACGCTGCACCCTCCAGCGTATTTTATTCTGTAGCGCTACAACCCCAGCGTCGAAATTTCAACTGCACTCAATGCATGTTACATTTAAATAGTTTGAATGAATATTTATGTTTGTTTAAACTATTGAATTATGAAAAACCTCAATTAAAGGTTTCTCATGATTTTGAGAACCCATGAAGGTTCGATAAAAGGCTCATTTAAGTCTTTTCAAAATATATATATATAATAATTAGAACTATGCACGGCCTGATTCCTTTTGGATACGTAGGCAACTTATTCTAAGTTCGGCCTATTTAAATACATAATTAGTTTTTATTGGATGTATTATCAATAACTTCTAATGTAAATAAATAATATTTGTTTGCATATAGAAATTAATTAATATTGTCCTTTATTAATGTTTTAAGTGTTGCGCATAATCGAAATCATCAAAACAAAAGGGACTACTTTAAAGTCTACGCTATTAGTGCACATGCACCTTATTGAAAGCAATAAAATAAATAAAGACAAACACTACTCTTCCTTTTCCTTATGAGCATGCTTTGGGTCTTCATCTACTTTCGGATCTTCCTCCATTCCGTTAAAATTATCTCCGAGTTTTTCTTCATTATGCACTTCTTTAGAGGAACCTTCATCAAAGTGCTTCTTCACAGGCTTGGGCTTACTCTCTTTACGAGTCCATACCATCTTTCGTTTCTCCTTACCTTTTATAGGTTTTTGGGTCTCTTCATTCAACTTTGGTTGTCCAATTTTGACCCCAGGTAAGGACGGGGCATTTTTCTTATTTCTTGGACCTAGCCTATCAAAAACAGATGCACCTTCTCATCTGAATTTGAATATTTGTGATGAAGCACCAATAGTGGATGAGCCAATCAACCTACTTATAAATCCTATTGGGTTTGACAAAGATAAATCACGGGTATGGGTGACAATGATAATGATGAATACATGTGATGGTGGAGCTATTAACTATTAACCATCAATATACTTTGTCACTGGTGGAGTGAGCTATTAGTTAAGTGATAATAACTATAACTAGTGAAATCACAAGATGGAAACACATGGTGGTTACTGGGAACAAGTTGGTTTGGTCCATGAGTTTTTCCCATTTCACTTGATAGGGTTTTCTCATTTTGGACATTATTATTATTAGTTATTGTGGTGTCTTGATCATCATAAATATACTAAAAGACATGAAGAATGGTTTCTTGAAAGTTTCTTGATTAAAAGATTGGATCTTGAAGTATTTCTTGAAGTTCTTGAAGATTCTTGAAAATTGCGCAAAATGGATGAACAACAAGGGGCGTGTATTTTGACGATTTTTGGCAATCTTGGGCAACAAGTATTTTTCGTGATTTTTAGGATAACTTCTGATGATTATCTTGTTTATTAATTATTTAGTTAGGTTGTTAGGATATTTTCTTGATTAGGTTAGTTTTTTAGAGTTTGTTAGACAAGATAAGATCAAGATGTAGTGATGAGGTGGCATACTTATAGTGTTGAGTGTGTGTGTGTGTCTTGGAAAGCACCAATTCTGGTGTTGCCTAATTTTGATAAATAGTTTGAGGTTGAATGTGATGCAAGTGGTATAGGCATAAGGGCAGTACTAATTCAGGAAAGGAAGCATGTTTCATACTTCAGTAAGAAGTTGAGTGGCGCCAAACTGAATTACTCTAATTATGATCCTGAATTTTATGCCATTGCTCGAGCACTCGATCATTGGTCTCATTATTTGCGCCCAAAGCCATTTATTTTGCATTTGGATCATGAAGCTTTGAAGTATATCAATGGTCAACAGAAGCTCAACCACAGACAAGCCAAGTGGGTAGAATTTCTCCTGTCTTTCACTTTTTCAGCCAGGTACAAAGAAGGCAAGAATAATGTGGTAGCTGATGCATTGTCAAGGAGAGCATATTTACTTGCTATGGTTGACACTAGAGTTTTAGGATTTGAACACTTAAAAGAATTATATGCAAGTGATTCAGACTTTGCTACAGAATTTCAACATCCCTCCAGAAACTACACCATTCAGGATGGTTTCTTATTCAGGAACAACAAACTGCATCCCCAAGAGTGGAGTTCGTGAATTACTGATACGGGAGGCTCATAGTGGCGCACTTGCTGGACATTTTGGGATTCACAAGACTTATGATATGGTGAGTGAATATTTTTATCGGCCTAAAATGTTGAGTGATATTCAATCAGTAGTTTCTAGGTGTGCTACATGTTAAACGGCAAAATCAACTTTTGTTAAAGAGCTCTACACTCCATTACCAGTTCCTGATACACCCTGGGATAGTGTCAGCATGGATTTTATAATTGGTCTACCTAGGACACAGAGGGGACGTGATTCTATAATGGTAGTGGTTGACAGATTCTCAAAGATGGCGCATTTTGTGGCCATGAATAAAACTGATGATACCCAACATGTTGCTGATCTATACTTTAAAGAGATTGTGAGGCTACATGGAATTCCCAGAAGTGTTGTGAGTGACAGGGATTCGAAATTTTTGAGTCACTTTTGGAAAAGTTTGTGGAATATGGTTGGTACCAAGCTGCTTTTTAGTACTTCTCATCACCCCCAAACAGATGGGCAGACTGAAGTTACAAACAGAACATTAGGCACCTTATTACGTGGGCTTGTGAGTAAGACACAAGAGGATTGGGATGTGCGCCTATGTCATGCTGAATTTGCTTATAACAGGGTTGTTTCATCCACCACAGGACATTCCCCATTCGAAATTGTGTATGGAATTAATCCATATATGCCCATTGATCTGATTCCTTTGGCTAGAGATGAGATACATGTAGATGCGCAAAAGAGGGTGGAAATATTCAATAAAATGTGTGAAGTAGTTAAGAAGAAGATTTCTAAGATGAATGCAATCTACAGGAGGCGATCCAATAAGAAAAGAACTCAGCAAGTTTTCAAACCTGGTGATTTGGTATGGATACATTTCAGAAAGGAACGTTTTCCTCATAAAAGGAAGAATAAATTGATGCCTAGAGCTGATGGTCCTTTTGAGGTGATTGAAGCATATGGAGATAATGCCTATAAGATTGATTTGCCTGATGAGTATGGTAATGTGAGTGCTACTTTCAATATTGGGAATCTCTCACCATACTATGGTGATGTGAATTTGAGGGCAAATTCTTTTCAACCAGGGGAGAATGATGTGAATTTGAATATCTGTGATGAAACACCAATAGTGGATGAGCCAATCAACCTACTAATAAATCCTATTAAGTTCGACAAAGATAAATCACAAGTATAGGTGACAATGATAATGATGAATACATGTCATGGTGGAGCTATTAACTATTAACCATCAATATACTTTGTCACAGGTGGAGTGAGCCATTAGTTAAGTGATAATAACTATAACTAGTGAAATCACAGGATGGAAACACATGGTGGTTACAGGGAACAAGTTGGTTTGGTCCATGAGTTTTTCGCATTTTACTTGATAGGGTTTTCTCATTTTGGACATTATTATTATTAGTTATTGCGGAGTCTTGATCATCATAAATATACTAAAAGACATGAAGAATGGTTTCTTGAAAGTTTCTTAATTAAAAGATTGGATCTTGAAGTATTTCTTGAAGTTCTTGAAGATTCTTGAAAATTGCGCAAAATGGACGAACAAGGGGCTTGTATTTTGACGATTTTTGGCAATCTTGGGCAACAAGTATTTTTCGTGATTTTTAGGACAATTTCTGATGATTATCTTGTTTATTAATTATTTAGTTAGGTTGTTAGGATATTTTCTTGATTAGGTTAGTTTTTTAGAGTTTGTTAGGCAAGATAAGATCAAGATGCAGTGATGAGGTGGCATACTTATCTTGTTGCGTGTGTGTGTGTGTGTGTCTTGTAAAGGGACGAATTTCCCTAGTTTGTGCGTGTTTTCTTTGTTGTTTCTAGTTAGGATTTTGTTGTTAATTATACCTATAAATAATCTCAACATTAGGATGTAATTAATTAAGTTTTACACATTGAAAAAATAAAAATTCAACACTTGAATTTTTTTTACGGAAATTTGTGCAATTATACTTGTTCGAATTTTCTTCATACATTTGTGAGTCAAGAGTGATAAACAAATTTAGATCCTAATTAATTAATTACAGGAGTATATTAATTAATTAGCCTTCAATTAAATAATCAAGGAGTGGAGAGTTTGATTGATAAACAAAACGTGAATTTGAGGTTGTATTTGCGAATAATACTAAAAATCCACATCAGCTTCATTCTTTCTCTTTAAAGAAGTCTCATTTTTTCCCTTTCCCATTGCAATCTTATTTTTTTGGAGTCTTGTAGACCTTTGGGCCTTTGGACCTTTCAATAGCTTCAAAGGCCATGGGCCTTATCCCTCTCCTCTTTACCCTTAGCAAGCATCCAATCCCTGTAACTTTGAGATAGTTGAATAGAACATGCATTCCTCAGAAAAGCCCATCGTGGACGGTTGGCTCAATACTTTGTCCATGCGGCAATGGCGGGGCCCCGAAGTTCCAAGCAAGTTGGGGGGTCAGTGTTAAGGCTAGGAATACTTTGTTTCATACCATATTGCCTTAAAAGACGGGTCGGAAAGAAATAAGTAATTTTCCTCAAACCAAGATGACGCACATATGGTGTTGACTCATGACTTCCAAACATCTCCGTGATAAACCACCATGGAACTACCCATCTAATTGAAATACCTCCATGAGACATAAGTGTCATCCACTCTGCCAGAGTTTTCCTTGGGAACAAAGTCCTCCACATAGTAAATGATTTGAGGTTGTATTTCATAGCATTAAGGGGTTGTTCGATGGTCTTAAGGCGCTCACTAAGCCAAATCTGCATTAATTAAATAAAGAAAATAAGTAACAGTCTAAGATTGTTACATAGCATTGAATAATTATGGCTTAAAATTACAAAACTATAAGCATTATGGAAGATAAACAAGAGCGCTGGAAACTCTGCTACGCCGACATTTAAGCATCACAAGACAAACAACGCTACAGTGTCAGCGCGACAAATGCTACTGCGCTACATATGAAGCGTCACAAGATTAGTCATGTTGCGACAGGTAGCGCTACGATTTCAACTACGAAAAATATTCTTTTCTTTCATAATTTCATAACAATTCATCTATTATAATCAAGCAGCGCTTCAGTTTTAGTCGCGCTGACATGGCAGCGTGACAAGGTTTATAGCGCTACAAGAACAGCGTTGCAATACCGGTCACGCTACGCGCGTAGCGCGACAATTTTGATAGCGTTACATATGCAGCGCCTAAATCCTCTAGCGCTGCATAAAACTTCCATAATCAGCTCATTTGCGAAATTCTTTCCATTCTTTTATTATTTTGGGTGATTTTATTTCTTGAACTTCTTTAAAATTAACTTTTTTATTTAAGGAAAATCGACTTCACCATAGATTTAGTGCCAAGAACGGTGCCCATTTCCAGGATGGCACCTGCGGAAATGAGCGAGCTGAAGGAGTAGTTACAGGATTTTTTGAAGGGTTACATCAAGCCCATTGAGGAGCACCAGTGTTGTTTGTGAAGAAGAAAGATGGGAGCATGAGGTTGTGTATTGACTATAGGGAGTTGAATAAGGTGACGATCAAGAACAAGTATCCTTTGCCAAGGATCGATGACTTATTTGATCAGTTGAAAGGAGAAACTATGTTTTCAAAGATCGATTTGAGGTCGAGATACCATCCATTGAGGATAGCTAACGAGGACATACCGAAGACAACGTTTCACACGAGGTGATATACATGTTTTTTGTTGTCTTTTTCCCTCATTTTCGGTTGATTCTTATGCTAAATAGTTAAGTTTGTGGCTTTGTTTAATTTTGATTAAATATCGTCTTTTGATGTTAAGCTATGTTTTGGAACGATTTTAGTGTTTTTAGTAGACCGGAGCTTTTTACGGTTGTTTTATGCTTCCTCGTTTATTACGCGTGGTTTTCGGTTTGTTTTATATGTTATAGGAGCGTAATAAAGAGTTTTGAAGTCACTAGAAGCTAAAACGAGTCAAAGTTTGCTTGCCTCAGGATGCGTGCCAAGTTACGAGAAGCTGCGAACGAGATTCGAAGGAATTGAGCGAGAAAATAATGAAGACCCTCATTTATAGGCTCAAGCATAATATATGCGGGCGCATAGGCTAAAATCCACTATGACCTATGCGGGCGCAACATAGATCAGAAATTTCAGATGTCCCAATCTAGGCAACCTGCGGGCGCAAGGAACAAATGGTTTTTGTTTTATGTGGGCGCAGGTGCTGCTGCTTTTGATCCGATTGGCTTTCCTTCGCGGTTTTTCCTCGTGGGTTTATTTTAGTTAAAACCTAATTACTATAAATGCTCTAGGTATATGGGCCACGGCCCTTACTAGTTTTTAGCATATCTTTAGACTTAGGAATCCTAAAAACACTTCTCTCTCCAGAATTTTAGAAGTAATTACTTTGTTCTTGACGATTTGATTCTCAATTTATGCAATTCAATCTTTCTTTTGGTAATTTCTTTCCTTTTGCTTTTCAATTCTTTTTTTAGTTTATGATTCTTCATAGTTTGTTAGTCTTTAATTTAGTTTATTTATTTTGTTAATTTAGTTGTTTATTTTAATTTTTTAGTAATTAATTCGTGTTAATTCTAGTTTTAATTAGTTTATGTTCATGGATTTAATAATTGAATTTGTTCTTGTTTAGTTTCTTTAGCCATGTGTGAGTAGTCTTTTTCTCTAGGGCTAGGGGATCTATGATCATGTTGTGAATTTATTTTATGTTCATTGATTAATTTTTGGTTTTTATTGAATTCCTATTATTGATTTCTACCGATTGCAATTAAATTGTGGCCAGATTTAGTTGTGAGTTAGGTATGTAATGGTCGAATTCGAGGCCGAGAGGTAATATTACCACAATTATACCACTGAATAATAGGCAAAATGATTTATGCGAGCGAGAGCTGGTAAAGGAGTTTTGAGGGAGTCTAAGTTCGAGAGAATCAGTAAGTTGTAGTTCAATGAACGTCAATGAATTGATTAGTGAGTGTTTTACGAGTTTGTTGATTGATCATAGTGAACCAACTGCCCTAGGTTTTTATTATAAGAGTTTAATTCATAAATTTCCCGTCATTTCATTAGTTTTAGTCATTTTTTTCTTAGTTTTAGTAGTCTTTACAGAACTTTCCACAAGGGCCCCTTACACAGTTTAGACTTTTGAGAACTAATAGAGTTTAATCGCTTCCCTGAGGATTCGATCCCTACTTCCCTAGCTATATTAGTTAGAGTTGTTTGGTTTATTTTTGAGAGGTGCGCGATAGCCTTGTTCAAATTTTGGCGCCGTTGCCGGGGAGGCAATTTTTAATTCTATTAGTCGGGTTTAAATTGTTCCGTTTGTATTTTATTTTTGTTTTATTTCCCCACCTCAAGGAACCTTCACGTTTTTTGAGGTAGTTCTCATTTCTGTTTCGAGTTTCGATTGTGTGCAGGTATTAGGTTTGATGTCGGTTTGGATTGATCCTGGACCGAAAAGATTATTGCATAAGTGTAGTCGTAGAAGGAAGTGGAGATTGCAGAGAGTCATTCTTTCCGAACGTCATTCTTTCCGAACGGACACTGACAGATTTAACACAACTTTTTGCTGAGTTGAATATTTCCGATAGTTCCGATAAGGAAGAGATGGACGAATCACAGTTCAACGAGAACAACGTACCACAGAATGATGCACCACTGCCACCGCCGCCACCACCGCCAAGGTCCTTAAAAGGTTATTCTCAGCCGAGTTCTGCAACAGTGGGAGGTGGTTATCGAGTTCCTGATAGAGAGGCTCTGAATTTCGAATTGAAGCCAGCTTTGGTGAATATGGTAGAAAGGAATCAATTTGCAGGCATATTGAAAGAAGATCTGAATTTGCAATTGAATAACTTCAGTCAGTACTTCAATACAATTAAGCAAGCTGGTGTAGCTCAGGATTATATACGATGTATGATGTTCCCATTCTCATTGAAGGACATGGCTCGTTCTTGGTTAAATGGTCTAAATATGGATGTTATCAATAGTTGGGATGAATTGGCTCTTGCTTTTCAAAGGAAGTACTATCCTCCGGAGAGAACTGCATAACTTAGGAGTCAAATTACGAATTTCAACCAAGAAACCGATGAAACGCTTTATGATGCATGGGAGAGATTTAAGGAGTTGTTGAGAATGTGCCCTCATCATGGTCTTGAGAAGTGGTTTTAGTGCAATCTTTTTATAATGGTTTGGGTAATAAGAGTAGAACACTGCTTGATTCTGCTGCTAGTGGTCGATTTATGAACCAAGAAGTTAATGTTGCATATGATTTGCTTGATCCAGGCAGTTTTTCAATTCCATGTAATATAGGTCCTTTGATTATTGATAAGGCTCTATGTGATTTAGGAGCTAGTGTTAGTGTTATGCCATTATCAATTTGCAGGAAGTTTGACATGGGAGATGATGTGAATTTTGTTATAAACAAACGCCACTCACACAAGATAAACTTAGAACACAAATTTGATAAAGCAACGCACCACAAATTCGAACTTCTAAGGCGAATAATTGATAGAATTTGATTAAAGCAAGGCACCCTCAAATCCTAAAAACTATCCTCACGTGAGATAAAGCTCAAAAGCACCACTCACTCGTCGAATTCTTTACAAGAATCCTCACAAATTTTTGTTTACTTACGTGAAACAATAAACCGGAAACAATGTGTTTTCAATCAATCTAATCTGAATTTTATTGATGTATTTTACATCCTATTTATAGCTAAACATATCACACAATATGTGAATATCCTAAACAAATCCTAACTACCCTAGATTTATGGTATAACAAACTAAGATTAGGATACCAAAATTAATCTACTCGATATCGGATACAATCTTGCGCCATATATTTGAAATCTGATTTTCTAGCCTAAATCTTAGATATTTTGGAAACAAATCTAAGGAAAATATTTCCAACTAACTAACTGAAGTTGACCAAGTCAAACAACACAAAAACAACCGTTGACAACGTTGCCCAGAATCGTTCAAATTCTTCAAAAATCCCGCCATATAACCCGCTATAGTTTCCTTTGATTTTTGATGGACTTCCATTTTCAAGAATTCAAGAAACCCTTTGAGCTTCAATCTTTATTCAAGAAACCTTCAATTCTGTGTTTTCCCATGCTTGATTCCATCAACCATGACTCATAAACTAAATAGAAAAATCACAAAACACCATATGGTAAAACCTATCAAATGAAGTGGGAAGAAAACCCATATAGCTCAACACTCCTAAACTACTAGTTATTCTTGCTTGATTTTACGTGAGGATCATTGACATGTCACCATGCACACTGTAAAATTCACCCTACCAACCTAAGAGTCTTGTGTCTCCATAAGCCACTAGCTCTAGCTCTCCCATGGTTGCATCTTGTTTCAAACCTTCGAAGTTTTGCTCATTGATATTCATATCATCCCCTCTTCTTCAAAGAGTTTGTCCTCAAACCTCGAAGTTGATCATCAGGAACATAAGGAGCTAAATCACCAATGTCAAAAGTAGCATGAACTCCATATTCTCCTGGCAATTCTAATTTAAGGTATGTCCCCCACCTTACTTATAATCTTGAACGGTCCATCACAACGAGGCATAGCTTTATTCTTCCTTGATTTGGGAACCTTTCTTTTCTCAAATGTAGCCAAACCAAATCCCCTTCCTTGTAACATTTGTGATTTGTGTTGTTTGCTCTTGCCTTGTAAATATCATTGACCTTTTCAATTCTAGTCCTTACTTCTGCGTGAAGCTTTGCATTTAATCAACCTTTGTCTTGGCATCCTTATGTACACAACTCCCCTTTAGGAATACTACAAAATCAATTGGTATTTAGGGTTTATTCCATAGACATTCGAAAGTGAGTGTTTAGTAGCATAAGAGGTGATCTATTAAAGCAAACTCACAGAGCAAGTTTCAAATCCCAATCCTTTTGTGTTTTACTAACCAAACCACGCAAAAGAACCCCTAGTGTACGATTGGTTCCTCTGTTTGGCCATCTGTTTGAGGATGGTAGATGTGCTAAACAAAAGTTTCGTGCCTATCAATCTCCAAGTGACTTCCAAAAGTAGCTCTGAACTTTGTGTCTCTATCACTTACAATAGTTTTTGGACCCCCCCATGTAACCTTATGATGTCTCGAAAATACAAGTCAGCTACATTCATAGCATCGTCGGTTTTGTGACATGGTGTGAAATGAGCCATCTTTGAAACCTATCAACCACTACCATAATGGCATCCTTGCCCCTTGCTGTCCTTGGTAACCCTACAATGAAATCCATAGAAACATCCTCCCAAGGTCCCTCTGGCACTGGCAATGGAGTGTAATAGCCTTGATGGAAGGCTGCCTTTGCCTTTGACAAGTAGCACATTGACAATTATAGCTTCAACATCAACAATCATCTTTGGCCATAAAAATGCTCTTGCAACATGGTTAGTGTCTTTGTAATTCCAAAATGTCCAGCAATGCCTCCTCCATTGCGCCTCCCTTGCTAATATTCACGATAACACTTAGGTATGCACAATAGATTGCCTTTGAACAAAAACCCATCATGTAGCACATAGGAACTCATAGAACCCTTTGAAAGTTGCGCCAATATTGGTCCAATTCTCCATCTTGCTCGTAAAACTGGTTATCAACTCTAAACCAATTAATTTGAAGTTCAAAACACCAAGCAAAGTATACCTTCTTGACAAGGCATCAGCAACAATTAGACTTCCCCCGTTTTGTATTTTGAAGAAAAGTGAAAGGATTGCAAAAATTCAACCCATTTAGCATGTCTTGGATTCAATTTTTGTTGACCATTAATGTGCTTCAAAGCTTCATGATCAGAATGTAGTATGAAGTGATTAGGCCTTAAATAATGACTCCAATGATCCAAAGCTCTAATAATGGCGTAGAATTCCTTGTCAACGTAGAATAGTTCAATTTAGCACCATTCATTTCTCACTAAAATACGCAATTGGCCTCTTTCCTTGTACTAGAACGCACCAATTCCAACCCCACTTGCATCCGTCTCAACTTCAAATGGTTTAGAAAAATCTGTAAGGCTAGTATGGGTGTGTTACAAAGCAACTTCTAATCAAGTCAAAAGCTTCTTGTGCCCCCTTAGTCCACTCAAACTTAGGTTTATCCTTCTTAAGACATTCGGTCATAGGAGCAACACAGATGAAAATTCTTCACAAACCTCTTATAAAACGAGGCTAACCCATGGAAAGCACTTACCTCTGTCACACTTTTAGGTGTTGGCCATGATTTTATACTTCTACTTTAGATGGATCAACAGAAACCCCATCTTTGGACACAATATACCCTAAGAACGTTACACTTGGTACCATGAAATAACACTTTTCGAGCTTAGCATAGAGCTTTGTTCCCGTAATGTTCAAACACCCCTCAAATGACTTAGATGATCATTAACACTCTACTATACACCAAGATATCATCTAAATACACACCACAAACTTACCAATGTATGGCTTTAAAACCTCGTTCATCACCTCATAAACGTACTAGTGCATTAGTTAAACCAAAAGGCATGACTAACCATTCATAAAGCCCTAGCTTTGTTTTAAACCTGTTTTCCACTCATCACCTTCCTTCATTCGAATCTGATGATAGCCACTTCTTAATCAATTTTTGAAACAATTGAGAACCATGTAATTCATCTATAAATCATCCAATCTAGTATAGGAAACCTATACTTGACGGTTATATTGTTACCTGCCCTTGAATCAATGCACATTCTCCAAGTCCCATCTTTCTTAGGTACTATCAATGTAGGCCCAGCACATGGACTCATGCTCTCTCTTCACGTACCCCCTCTCATTAACTCCTTAATCTGCCTTTGTATCTCCTAGTTTCCTCTGGATTACATCTATATGCGGCTTGTTAGGAATTTGAGATCCAGGAATAAGATCAATTTGATGCTCAATCCACGTATTGTGGTAATCCTGGTGGCAACTCATTAGGAAACACATCCGAAAATTCATTCAACATGGATGTAAAACCCTAGGAATCTCTGGGGCTTCATCCTCACCTCCTTGGCTAACACATATAAGACATAGGACTTGTTTTCATCTCCCTTTCTAACTCCTTTCCACCACCAACAAACAACCTTTAGAATTACTCATACTTACACTTAGGTTTAGAAATCATCAAGGGTTTTTAATGCAAACGATTTCTCATTAGGATTCTTGCGCACAATAGATACATTTGTTCGCCCATTAAACTTCACAAAACGGTCATATTGCCAAGGTCTACCCAATATATATGACAAGCATCCATAGGACAAACCATCACAAGCACTTGATCCTCAAATTTACCAATTTTAAACGCAATCAAAGCTTGTTTGTTTACCTTAACATCGCTTGTGTTACTAGCCAATGTAGCTTGTATGGTTGAGGATGTACCTTTGTAGGAATGCGAGCTTTTCCACCACAATGTAGAGACTACATTTGTGCAACTTCCAGTATCTTAATCACATCACAAAGCTTGCCTTGAACATTACATTACACCTTGTGAGAAAAATTTTTGTCTCTTGACTCTCCAAAGTTGCGCACTTTGGGATTGCAACAAACACCTACCAAAACCAAGGATGGGCCTTGTGTTTCTGGTTGAACTTCCCCGTTTCTTCCTCCATATTTTCATATTGGCATAGTCCTCCTCTCCCTCATCCTCATACACCTCCTCCTCTTCTCAAGGTTTTCTTCATCTACCCATTTCGAGTTGTTGTGACCCTAGCATGAGGACAATCTCTTTGAATGTGACCTTCCCTTTACACTTAAACAAATAATGCGTGGATCACTACTTTGAGGCTTTGAAGTTGAGCTCTTATCCTTGATGAAGGGTGGGTTTAGTAACCTTATCAAAGTTTAATTTTTGAGGAAAGGTATCACGTTTTTCCTTAGGATCGTAAGTTTGAAGTATGGTTTTGGCTTACGTGCAACTTGCTTTTCACCCTTGCAGCCACTCTACAAACTTCATCAAAGGTCCAATAAGGTTGTAATTCGACCTTCTCCCTTATGTTGTCATCTAGACCAGCCACAAAACGAGCCACTTTGTGGTCCTCCTTCTCTTCTAAATCACAAACCATGATCAATTTTTCGAACTCCACATATATTCATCAACAGTTTTTCGATCTTGCTTTAATGTATGCATCTTAATGAAGTTGTTTTGTTTCGAAATCTTGAGGAACAAAACGTTTCCTCATCTCCCTCTTTAATTTAGACCAAGAAGAATCTTCGACCCTACCTTCCTTCCTTCTTTCCTTTGTACCCCTTCAAGCCAAGACTTGCATAGGAATTGAGTTTTAACTCCGCCAATTTGTAGGACTTATGATCATCATACTCCTTGTAACGAAAAATCCTTTCAACTCTACGAATCCAATCTAAAATTTTTTCAGGATCCATACCTCCATTAAACTCAGAATTTCGAGTTTAAGATTTCGATCATCATCCTCATCTTTCCCTTACTTTTTGTGCCTTGATCTAGGTTCCTCATCGTCACTAGAACTTGATGAGTATCCCTTCTTTGGTTTACGCACACTTCTCACACTTTCTTGCTCACTTGAACTTGATGATGAGCCATCCCCTTGCTTAGATTTAGTAGGAGTTTTCTTGGTGGAAGCCATGATGGTTAAGACTTCATCTAAACAGCCTTCAACTCGTCAATCTCCCCTTGCATACGTATTTCTTTTGCTTGAGCCAAACTCAAACCCTTCGTAAATCCTTGTGGATTTTCATCTCCACCCTCTTGAGCCATGAGAATTGATGATGAACACTTGAGATTGAACGAACCCTCAACGAAGCACACCAAAAGTTGATGTGAATTTTGTTATAAACAAACGCCACTCACCACAATATAAACTTAACACAAATTTGATAAAGCAACGCACCACAAATTCGAACGACTTCTAAGGCGAATAATTGATAGAATTTGATTAAGCAAGGCACCCCTCAAATCCTAAAAACTATCCTCACGTGAGATAAAGCTCAAAAGCACCACTCACTCGTCGAATTCTTTACAAGAATCCTCACAAATTCTGTTTACTTACGTGAAAACAATAAACCGGAAACAATGTGTGTTCAATCAATCTAATCTGAATTTTATTGATTTATTTACATCCTATTTATAGCTAAACATATCACACAATATGTGAATATCCTACCAAATCCTAACTACCCTAGATTATGGTATACAAACAAACTAAGATTAGGATAACAAAATAATCACTCGATATCGGATACAATCTTGCGCCATATATTTGAATCTGATTTTCTAGCCTAAATCTTAGATATTTTGAGAAACAAATCTAAGGACAATATTTCCAACTAACTAACTGAAGTTGACCAAGTCAAACAACACAAAAAACACCGTTGACAACGTTGCCCAGAATCGTCAAAATCCTTCAAAAATCCCGCCATATAACCCGCTATAGTTTCCTTTGATTTTTGATGGACTTCCATTTTCAAGAACTTCAAGAAACCCTTTGAGCTTCAATCTTTATTTCAAGAAACCTTCAATTCTGTGTTTCCCATGCTTGATTCCATCAACCATGACTCATAAACTAAATAAGAAAATCACAAAACACCATATGGTAAAACCTTATCAAATGAAGTGGGAAGAAAACCCATATAGCTCAACACTCCTAAACTACTAGTTATGCTTGCTTGATTTTTACGTGAGGATACTTGTACATGTCACCATGCACACGTAAAAATTCACCCTAGCCAACCCTAAGAGTCTTGTGTCTCCATAAGCCACTAGCTCTAGCTCTCCCATGGTTGCATCTTGTTTCAAACCTTCGAAGTTTTGCTCATTGATATTCATATCAGGAGAGCTAAAAGTTACTAATGTTACTTTGCAGATGGCGGATAGAACTGTAAAATACCCTAAAGGTGTTTTAGAAGATGTGCCTGTTAGAGTAGGAAAATTTTTTATTTCTGTTGATTTTATTGTTTTAGATATTGATGAGGATACTCACATCCCTATCATTCTTGGTAGACCTTTCTTACATACTGCATGTGCTGTCATGGATGTTAAAAATGGAAGTTTAACCCTTTCTGTAGAGGATGATAAACTAACATTTACTCTTAATAATGCAATGAAAAACCCCATAATAGAACAGTCATACTACAGGATCGATATTATTAATGAATTGTTTTGGATGACATGCCTTGATCCCTTAAAAAGGATCCTCTAGAGGCTCTTTAATGTTTGGATGCTGATGCAGGCAAAGGAGATTCGGAAATTGATGCCATAGGCTATGAATTGAACAGTGAGAAGATGACTCTAGAGGAAAGACAAAGGTACCATTCATTGCATCAACAATCATGTGCTGTCAAGGAGGTAACACAACCCGAAATGAAACCCCTTCCCCCTAATTTGAAATATGTTTTTCTAGATGATTATGAGATGTATCGAGTCATAGTTAGTTCCAAGCTTACTGATAGTCAACTTGAAAGGTTATTAACTGTGCTCAAAACTCATAAAAAAACTATTGGTTATACACTTGATGATTTGACTGGAATCAGTCCTGTTTTTTGCATGCATAGAATTCATCTAGAGGAAGGCCATAAGCCTTGTATACAGGGACAAAGGAAACTTAATCCTAACATGCCAGAAGTGGTGAACAAAGAGGTTCTTAAACTTCTTGATGCAGGTATCATTTATGCTGTGCCAAATTCTCAATGGGTAAGTCCAGTGTAGGTAGTCCCTAAGAAGGGAGGAACAATTGTTGTGTGTAATGATAAAATTGAACTTATTCCTACTACAGTTGTTACAGGTTGGTGAATGTGCATTGACGACCGAAAATTAAATGTTGCCACTAAAAAGGATCATTTCCCTCTCCCTTTTATTAGTCAAATGCTAGAAACTAAAGGTTAGCAACGAGCAAATATTTCTGTTATCTAGATGGTTACTGTGGTTTCTTTCAAATACCTATCCATCCTATGATCACTCAAAAACAACATTTACATGTCCTTATGGTACTTTTGCTTACCGTAGAATGCCCTTTGGTCTATGTAATGCCCCTGCTACCTTTCAACGATGTATGATGGTCATTTTTTCTGAGTTCATAGAGTCTAGTATTGAGGTCTTCATGGATGATTTTAGTGTCTATGGTACTGATTTTGATTCATGTATGGCTAATTTGACTAAAGTGCTTAAAAGATGTGAACAGGTGAATTTAGTCCTCAATTGGGAGAAATGTCACTTTATGGTGACAGAAAGGAGTTGTCCTAGGACATCTAATCTCTGAAAGAGGTATTGAAGTTGATAAGGATAAAATTCAAGTTATTGAACAATTTATTAAAGATTTTTCTAAAATTGCTAAACCCTTGACTCAACTGTTATTAAAAGATGCTGAGTTTAAATTCACTGATAAATTCCTTGAATCCTTTAATTTAATCAAACAAGCACTAATCTCAGCACCCATTATTCAATCACCTGATTGGGAATTACCTTTTGAAATTATGTGTGATGCTACTGACTATACTATAGGTGTCGTGTTAGGTCAAAGGAAAGATAAGATTTTGCATGCTATTTACTATGCTAGTAAGACTTTAGATCAAGCTCAGATTAACTATGTCGCAACTGAAAAAGAATTGCTTGCTATAATATATGCGCTGGATAAATTTCGATCTTATCTTATAGGTTCAAAAGTTATCATTTATACTGATCATGTAGCTTTAAAGTACTTACTTGGGAAAAAAGAAGCAAAATCGAGGCTTATTAGGTGGATTTTGCTCCTTCAAGAGTTTGATCTAGAAATATGTGATAAGAAAGGTGCAGAAAATGTGGTCGCAGATCACTTATCTAGGATTCGGTATGATAATGGGGAGATCTCAACCCCCATCGATAACTCTTTTCCTAATGATCATCTCTTAATTGTGATTTCCAATACTCTATGGTTTGCTGATTATGCTAATTACGTAGTTGGAGGAGTTTCACCTCCCGCTTTCACCTATCAGCAACGGAAAAAGTTTTTACATGATGTTAGGCCACTACTACATAAATGAATAGTTGCAACGCCCTTTTTGCAACACCCTATAGCAACGGTTTAGGTTATTGCAATGCTTAGAGCAACGGTTATGACAAACCGTTGCAATAGGTAGTCTAATGGAATAGTTGTGGCAATGGTTTACAATAGGATACTTTTTGCAACGCTCAGACGCACCCTTTTGCAGCAGTTAATGACAACCGTTGCAATACCCCAAGTTCTATACTTCTATGTATACAGTGTATTCTGAAAATTGTGTGCTTACTCTAAGTTTGTATCATTTTTACTACTTGAGTCGTTTCTTTCACGATTTACAAATTCTTCTTCTCTTCTTCACTCAAACCCAAATTTCATTCTTCCTTTTTGTCATTCCAATTCTAAATTCATTCTTACTCCATTAGATTCAACTCCTAAATATTAACTCCATCCTTTTTTCAACTATGCTACTCACTTCAAATTTAGGATTTTTTTGCTAATTAGGGTTTCAAACTTCAATATTTTTTGCAAAATCGAATTTTCTATGAACAAAGCTCGAAAATTCCTGCAGCAATGGAAGAAAGATCTGAAGAGGAATGGGTAATTGAAGATTTTGAAAAGCTTGAGAAAGACGGAGAAAGCTACTGGTAAGATCCTTGTATTGAAGAAAACGTGACTTCATGAAGACGACGGGGTATCATTTTTAGCTTTGTGTTTTCTCTCATTTAATTCTTCTTTAATTTTTTTTATTAATTGAATCATGTTTTCTGATTTATGTTTTGAATTTTGCCTAATTGAGAAGATTTTTGGTAAAATTTTTGTTATTGGTTAATTTGAGTATATAGTTGGTATCCTCAATGTTTCGATTTTGTTCCAATTCAAGGTGTTTCTAGGGTTTATTAGCATGCATCTTTACACAATTTCTGAATTTTTATAAGTTCTTCTGTGTTTAGATTAAGTACTTTGGTGATTTGGAGTTTGTTGGTTAGGTTAATAGGCTGTAGTTCCTGTATAGCATAATTGTAAAGAATTCTACTAATTTGAAGTTTAATCTTTCTTTGGCAAAGTTCCATATTTGGTTTATGTTGTACAACATTACTGTATTTTATGTGTTAATTTTGAAATGTTCTTTTAGAAACCAATACACGATGTCTTTGGGTTTCATGAGGTAGATGGTATAACTATTAATGCAGCTCTGCAGTGGTAGGCTTTTATCTCTTCTTGATCTATCAGGACTTGAATGTGATTGTTAAGAATGTGATTGTTAAGAATGTGATTGTTTAAGCATTGCATCTTTAGACTATTAGTCCTTGACTTAATAATGGATAGGTTCAGCAGTTATGTTATATAGTAGAAATTATTCGAATGTAAGAATATTTTGGTGCATCAAGTGTTTCATTGCATCAAGTGTTTCATTGTAAGACCTTTTGCTACACCAAATAATGCAACGGTTACTTGACCGTTGCAAAAGCTTTTTGCAACGGTTTTTTGGCCTTTTGCAACTGTTTTTTTAGGGTTGCAAAAGGTCTTTTATGTAGTAGTGGGCGTTGGGATGACCCTAACTTGTTTCGTGAGTGTGCAAATGGCTTATATCGCAGGTGTATACCAGATTGGGAAGTCTACGGGATCCTTCATCATTGCCCCTCTTCACCTTATAGAGGACATGCCGGGCCGCTAAAACGATGTTTAAAGTATTACAATCAGGTTTTCATTGGCCTACAATACTCAAGGATGCTAGAGATTTTGTGATGTCTTGTGATTCGTGCCAACGAACAGATAATATATCAAAAAGGCATGAAATGCCTCAAACAGGTAACTTAGAACTTAAAATTTTCGATGTTTGGGATATTGATTATATGGACCCCTTCCCTTCTTCTAATGGTAACTGTTATATATTAGTCGCTGTGGATTATGTTTCTAAGTGGGTGGAAGCAATTGCTACTCCCCGCTGTGATGCTAACACTGTTTTAAGACTGTTTAAGCAGGTTATTTTTCCTAGGTTCGGCGTCCCTAGAGCTATCATTAGTGATGGGGGAATGCACTTTCATGAGAAGAGGTTAGATAAACTGCTAGAAAAGTATGGTGTTTATCACAGAACAGGATTGGCATATCATCCACAAATCATGGTCAAGTCGAGGTTTCGAACCGAGAAATCAAGTCCATTCTAGAGAAAATGGTTGCGAAATCGAGAAAATATTGGAGTAGTAAGCTTCATGATGCTTTATGGGCGTGTAGAACAACCTTCAAGACTCCAATTGGTACTTCCCCATATAGATTGGCTTATGGGAAAGCGTGCCATCTCCCAGTAGAACTCGAATACAAAGTTTATTGGGTAATCAAAGAATTAAACATGGATGCAAATCTTGCAGGAGAAAAAAGGTTACTATAGTTGAATGAATTAGATGAACTTCGGCTAGTAGGATATGATAGTGCCAAAATCTACAAAGAAAAGATGAAAAGATGGCACGACAAACGAATCATGAAAAGACAGTTTCAAGTCGGCGATAAAGTTTTATTGTTTAACTCAAGACTTCGATTATTCCCTAGAAAGTTGAAATCTAGATGGAGTGGTCCCTTTACAATGACAAATGTGAGCAAATTTGGCTATGTTGAAGTTCAAAGTGGAAAAGGCGAAGTATTCAAGGTTAACGGTCAAAGGTAGAAGCCATACTATGAAGGAGATGTCATTGGTTTGGTTGAAATCATCCAACTCGATGATCCTAAAACACCTTGATCACTAATGCAGCCATGGTCAAGCTAGTGACCTTAAAAAAGCGCTTCTCGAGAGGCAACCCGAGCTTTCTATCCCTTTCTTTCTCGTTTTGCGTGTTTTTGTTTGTTTTTATGTGTTTTCGGTTGTTTTCGTAGTTTAGTTTAGCTTAGCTTAGTCTTTATTTTTATTTGTGAAGCCTAGCTAAGGGTCTAAGTGTTTCATGCTTAATTCGGGTAATTAAGGAGAGATTAAGAGCTAAAAACGTGTTTAAGTTTAGTTAATAATAATAATTTATAATATAATTCGTTAATTAGGGAGCAAATGAAAAAAAACAGCGAAATAGCACCTTAGAGGCGATCTGCGGGCGCAGCGATCAAATATCATATTCCTCTATGCGCCCGCATTTTAGATCAGAAGCTTTGCACTTTTCTGCAGAATGCACCTACGGGCGTAGCCCTCACTCACCCTTTCTTCGCTGTGGGCACAGGTACCCCCCGCGGTCACCCGTCTTTCTTTTTCCGTTTGTTATTCGCGTGGGGCCTTTTTCCTTTTATGGTCGTTATTTTACTCGCCCCCCCCCCCCCCCCCCCCCCCCCCCNCCCCCCCCCCCCCCCTCCCACCCGATTTTTTTATTATCATTATATCTTTTGTTATTATTTTATCTTTTAATCTCCTCTATTTTTAAATCTCACCTAATCTATCTTCTTCTTCCTCCTTCACACCATTAAAACCTCAAAAACCTCCAACATCAAACCCCCATAAATTACTCCATACTACTTCAAATCACTCCAAATTTTGACATAACACTCCTCTCACTATTTTAAACAATCTCTTCGAAGAAAATCATCGAATCCCATCACCTAGAGTTTTTGGCTTGATTTTGGATTTTCTACTTCAATTTTTTTGTGAATTCTTGCTCTATTATCATCTACTAAGGTATAACTTCCTTTTCATCCATGCTTTATGAAATTTTATGAAGTTTTCATGAATTTCTAATTTTTGGGTATTTTTATTACGAATTTAATTTTTAATTTTAAACTTGATTATTGTTGCTTATAAGTGCTTAATGATTATTTCTATGCTTCAATGTCATGTTTAGAGTTGTTAATTTTAAGTAATTGGAAGTTTTGCGTTAAATAGTTGAGTGAGAGTTTTCATGGAATTTTATTGATGGTTGTTCATGAACTTTGATAACACTATCGCACACCAATCAAAAATAAACCAAACAACTCTAACTAATGTAGCTAGGGAAGTAGGGATCGAATCCTCAGGAAAGCAATTGAACTCTATTAGTTCTAAAAAGCTTAAACCGTGTAAAGGGCCTTGATTGAGAAATGTTGATTAACTAATAGACTAATAATTAACTGCTAATCAATTACGGGAAATTAAATGACGAAGATTAAAACCAATAAATTGAAGTCTAGGGTTATTCGGGTCACCAAGAACAACTAATGGATTCACTAACAAAGATCGTTCAATCTCACAAGTATCATCAAATTAGGGCTCACTAATTCTCTCGAACTTAGACTCCCTCAAAACTCATCTAGCGGTTCTCGCTCATGCCTAGACTAATTCCGCCTATTATTCAGTGGTCTTATTGTGGTATTTTTACCTCTTGGCATCAAATTCAACTATTACCAAAATTACAACTAAATCTGCGCACAATTCAATTGTAAACGAAAAGGCCAATAATAGGAATTTGACTACTAATTGTGAAATTGAAACAATCTAAGTTAATTAGTTCATTAATTACTTAAGGTTTCCCTAACCCTAGAAAATTGATTACTCACTCATGAACATGGAAATCAAAACAATTATAATCATAAAGTTCATAATTAAATTCATGAAATAATTAACAATTAAACTAATTAACATCAATAAATAAACTAAATTAATTAAACTAATGAAACTAAAAGGCATAAATTAAACTAAGCAAAAAGAATAAAAGTAAGAAGAATTACCAAATTGAAGAACTTGAATTAAATTGAAATTAATTGTTGAGAACAAACCGTAATTCCTAATCTAATTTTTGAAAGAGAAAAAGTGCTTAATTAAACCCTAAGAGAGTAATTCTAAGTTACGAAAAGCATAAAGTAGTCTAGCCTAGGAAGTCGTGCCCTTAATACCCAAAAAATTGGAGTTACAAAGTCAAAAGCCGAAGAAAATAAAAGAAACAAAATTTACGGAAAACCGTTGGTGCGGGCGCATAGCAATTTTGTGCGCCCGCATCAACCCTCCAGAAGCTCTTTGAAGACTGCAGATTTATTAAATGCGGGCGCATAAGGAATTTATGCTGGCGCATAGACCTGTCAGTTCTTTGTTCCTTTTCTTCTTATTTCTTCATAGCTTCTTCATGGCTTGTTTCCATAACTTCTTTGGCATGCATTCCCATGCACATGTCATTCTCGTTTCGTCCAAGTTTCCCAGCTTCCTTCCAAACTCGGTTTCCGAGCTCCTGAAAATACAAAACATACCAAAACCGAGCATAACAACCGCAAATGATAAAATCAAACTAAAAAGCTCTAAAATTGTCGGGAATTAATCAAACTTGGCAAAACACTTCAAAATAGCCAAAGAACACTAAACGAGCTAAAATTGGCATAAAATTGGCCCGAAACAAGGGGGAAAAATACAATAAAAACCGCACATATTAGCAGTTTTACCCGAGCAGTTTGCCAGGCCTCTATTGCACTGTGCCAGGGTAAACTGCATTTCGCCCGACCCGCCCGGGCATACTGCCAGATGGTGAATTTTTGCAAAAAAATTTCTCATGCCAGTACGCCCGGGTCGAGTGCAACTTGCCCAGGTAACCTTCATTCCGCCCGGCCTGCAGCAAATTCCAATTTTTTCCAAGAAAAACTAAGTATTCGAAAATGTTATGCACGTCCGGGTAAAGTGCATCGTGCCCGGGTACCATTGAATCCGCCCGGCCTGCCCAGGAATACTACTACGAGGCTTTTTCTCGTCTTGTTAACTCCATAATTGCTCCCCTAAGCCTGCAAAACACTCAATACTCCACACAACCATTAGTCCCTTACACTTTCTCACTAAAACTAAGAATAGAGCTAAAGTCCCTACTAAACTATGAAAATAAAAATGAAAAAGCTATTAAAAACTAAACTAACTACGGGTTGCCTCCCGCAAAGCGCATCTTTAAGGTCATTAGCTTGACCATGTTACCTCATAGCTCATGGAGGATCGAAGAGTGAACGTGAACCCCATTTAGTTAGGCAACCAAAGCAATTCGGAGTTATTGGTTGCTCAAGTGCCTCACATTCCTTAGTAAAAACCTCATCATTTGTCGTATTCACATTACAAGCATCAGAAGATTGTTTTCGAGGTTTCCGGCGTTTCTTGGAACGGGGTTTCCCTTTCTTTTGATCTTCACATAGCTTGTTATTAACACTATCTTCATCACCTGTGATAGAATCCAAACACAAAGGGGCCTCCAGTGCTGAAGTGTTAACTAGTTAAATTCATGCTTAAAGTCTTTAGAATAATGTAAATCATGCTTTGAATTGGTTTTTATGCTTACTTTTGGTTCTAGCTTTATTCATGAATTCTCATTAGCAACTTTATTATTGAACTTTAATGCTTATAAATTTGGTTAAGAGTTGCTACTAGCCTTAGCTAGTTAATTTCTTATTGCTCTCAAAGTATTATTGGATTTGTTTGGATGATTATAGTTGCTTAATGGATTCATATTATAGTGGAAGTTGGTTTTTGGTGTTCACTTTGATGTTTCCTTTGAATATGAGCTTGAGAATGTTGGTTTTTGGATGCTTAGAATATAATTAATGCTTACGGAATGGATGTTGTTGGTTGCACACATGGCCTTATTTGTTGAGAAATTTGTAGTTCTCATTGGTAAATTTTCACTCAACTTTGTTCGTAAATTTAATTTTATGATGACTACAACACCGTGATTGTTTCATTGGTCATGACATTACACTTCTTGCATCATATGATTCTTTATGCTTTCATATTGCCATGACTTTGGTTTTGAAACTTGCTTCAAAAGAATTCTAATCTTTGCTTTTCATACTTATGTTTTGTAGGATAATGAATAAATCTATTGGAAAATTGCTTGGCGGAGGCCCTAAGAAATCTCAGAAACCAGGGCATCTTCTTCAACTTCCAAGGGGAAGCAACCATCATCCTCTAAAGCACCACTTTAGAACCAACAAGAAAGGCAGAAGCGGTATGAAAAGCTCTCCAAGAGAATAATTAGGTCCACACGGTTCTTCCACAAGCAAACATGTGACAAACTCGGTATTACAAACCAAGTGATGAGAATGGCTTACCGTATCGGATGGGGAAACTGGATCAATGCTACTATGCCCGGTCTTGATGATCAAACCCAGCAAGTCCCACATACATACAGAGAATGATTTTTGACAATATAAACCTGAAGAGAAACAACATTAGAAGCAAAACCAAGAACCATTTGCGATTGATGATCTAGTATTGTTGTTGTTCTTGCTTTTGCAGGCCCTAACAGATCAAAGTAAAGTTGGAACAGTTCAAATTGAGGCAAAATGATGAATGATTCCTCTCACTAATCAAACCCTTCATTTGTCAAAGTATTAACAAAGTATTACCACCACCATGATAACAATTAATGCTTTTATCAAAGTACTACAGCGGAATTCTTTTCTTTTAAAACCAAAATCAAACTCTAAAAAACTTTTTAACGAAACTCAAATAAAACTTTTTTACGACTCAGAACCGCATTAACGACCCTTCAAAACAAAATAAACTTCGAAATCTAAAGGTTAACAATAAAAGTAAATCACATGACTACATAAACAACAAAAACAACAATACAAGCACTCCCCATGATTGACTATGCTTAAAAACTTTTTAAAACCTTTCTAAATATCATAATTTGACCTTAAAACAATAGATTCATGTCCTAAGATCATCATATGATGTTTTGGTGTGTTAAAAACAATTATAACTTATTATTTCATGTGTTACTATTTTTATTATGCATGAACATATGTTAATTAAAATTTACAGCATTATATTTTTATTCAAAACTCATTAAAACCCTTTTAAAATTTTATATTTCATGCATAAAACACTTTTAGAACCTTCTACTATCATCACACTTATTATCTATGCATTTGAATAACTTTTCATACTTAATAACATGCTCATAATATTTTACGTCTAATATTCATGCTTTTAAAAATTTGACAGCAATAATTACTTACTTTAAAACCTTTAAAAATCATTCTAAACTTCATAAAATTATTATAAACTAATACTATTACAATCTATTATCATAATATGGAAGTTAAAGAGTATTAAAATCATGAAAACTAACAATTTATATAAATTTTCATAAACCCTAATTCATAATTTTTATGAACAACTCATAAAATAAATTTTAAATCTTCAAAAATTAATCATAACATTAAAACATGATTAAACATAATTATAAACATGATTTGAACAAGATTAAACAAGATTTGAAGAAGATATTTTTTATATATATACACAAGTGTTCGAAAATCACCAGCGGATGGGAAGGAAGAAGGTGGCAGCGAGTTGTGGCTCACGAGTAGGGGGGGCAGAGAGTGAGGGCCTTGGGTTTGGGGTTCCTCGAACTCTTTTTTTTTTTTTTTTTTTGAAATCCTAAAACATAAAATCTAACATAAGTTCTGAAAATTCTTGTTTAATGGGGTATTTATAGACCCAAATTATTAGGTTTAGGTGAAATTACAAAAATACTCTTAGTGTTTGAAATTACTTTTATGCCCTCTGTTGACACCGAAATTTTAGTATTTTTAGGTGTCAAATATATCCAATAATTAAAGAAAAATATTTTTAGAAGATATGATTTGTTGAGATTTAGTAATATTGTTATCTTATTCTCTAAGCAGGTATTTTCCCTATAAATAAGCACTAGTTTAGAGTTTTGAGGAGGCAGAGATGGAATAAGCCGCAAAGACCCCATTACCTCCCTACTAACAAATCGTAGGCAAATAGTGCGGAATAAGTCGATAAGATCCCGGTACTATTAGAAAACCTTAATCTAAACCCCGGCCTTTAGAGAGGAATCAAGAGAGTAACGACACTTGTAACTCACAAATTATCAATAAATTTATTGTTTACCATATTATTTATCTTTATTATTATTATTAGTTCGCAGGCATGAATTTTATGGTTTACACCCTCGTATTAAAACAATTAAGAGAACATTGAAAATTCTAAATTTATAAACTTCTTAAAATTTAAAGTGACATAAAAATAACTTATAAACTTTATAAAACATAAAAATAATTATTTTAAGTCACAATTCATTAAATTTTCTTTCTTTAATTAATTAATTTAACTTAATTTTTCAATAAAAATACTAAAAATGTAAAATATGAAATTAAAATTTGAAAATACATGAAATTGGTATTACAAAAATGAAAAAGAAAAATGCATGAACACAAAAATGAAGTGTCGAAAGAGTGTACCGAGTTGAAGATCGCGATCGACATCAACTAAAACCAAGTAGCAACCAAGTGTAAAAACAAAATCAAAAGATAACAATCCATTTGGAAAAAATAACCCAATGAAACCGACGAAAGAGAATAAGAAAGGGTAAAAGAAATTGGCGGGAGAAAGAGAATGGGGAAGAAATGAAAAGAGGAAGAGGAGTGAGTGGATGGACGAGAAGTAGTGAAGCAAAGCTAAGGGACACGCGTTAATTGTTGTGTGAAGCAAGCGTGTGAAATGTGCATAAACACCGTTAGACTGTTCATCCACACAATGCTTTGAGTTATACGCATTGTAAGAAGTATGTATATATGCATTTATATCATTATTACTATAATTAAGTATTGGAAACTGTGAATTCTACTGATTGGAAAGGTTGGTATGATTTTGGAGCTACACCAAGTCTAATAATGGTGTCTCTAAGCTTCTTCAATCGGAAGGTGAGCAAATTAAACTGTCCATCTCCTTGACCAAATTTCCAAATTTTCATTATAGAAAGTTATTATATATCATGTGAATTTTTTTACTATGTTTTGTGAATTATTTTATGGAAAAATTTTATATCTGGATAAATGTGAGTACAATTCACGTTATAGTTTGAATTATGAGACTAATGTGCAATAAACTGGGGCGTTACGAAGCACGGGGTGTTTTCACTCTGAGAAGAATCCGTCTTAGGGACGATTAGGGGATAGGGGCACTGTGGGGATGACAAAAAAACGTCCCTGGTTCGTCGAGGTTAGGTGGGGACGGGAGTTAGTTTTAAGAGATGTTTTGGGACGAAAATCACTCATAATAAGCGTCACTAAGTCGAAGACGGTAATGACGGATTGACGGAACTTGATGGCGACGATGACGAGAATGGGGAATTCGATGGCCAATCAGTCATCAACCACCACCACCACTTATTGAAGCACGTTTGAGGATGTGAGCGTGTGTGTAGATTTTGATTGGCAATGTTTAATTATGTTTTCTTATGGATTGTATTTCTTGAGATTGGATCTTTACTAGGTTTGAGAATGGTGGTTTGGGATTATACGTGTATTTGTTATGTGATAGAAGAAAGAAGAAAGAATAAAGAAGAAAGAACATAGGTTGTTAGGGTAAGAGCGCTAGCGGAAACGTGATAAATCGAGAAATAAAAGAAGTTAAAAGTAAGATAAGCAATAAAAGAACACACAAGATTTAACGTGGAAAAATCCTTAATAGAGGCAAAAAAACCACGGACGACGAGCACCAAAATTCCACTATATATAATATGAGAGTACAAGATAGACCCTAAATATTAGGGTAGAAATATTACAATGAAACTCTCACAATACAACTCACAAAAGATATGTGAATAAAAGGGAATAGTGGAATAAGGAGGAGAGTATTTAGGAGTGGTTTGGTAGTAGAAAGGCTATTTTGATGGGGAAGGCTTGAAAGTGTTTTGTGGATGCTTTTGGGAGAATATTTTTGTGGATGCTTTTGAAGTGGAGTGACATCCTCTATTTATAGGTGAGGATGGTAGGGTGATGTAGGTGGTAGAATAGTCTAGAGTGGAAAGATCTAGAATGGAGAAATCTAGAGTGAAGGGATGTAGAATGAAAATATCTAGACAAGAATAGTCTAGATAGAACACTCTAGATTAATAAGGATGATGATAGAATAATCATCACAATACTCTAGAATATTCATTCACCTAAGGAAGTGAAAAGCATTGGGCCTTAAGATTTGGGCCACTCCAACATAGGTTATGCCTTTTTCCTTCTTTGTTTCTTTCTAGTGTCTTCTTTGTTCTTCTTTCTCTCTTTTTTTTCCCATTTAGTATGTTGTAATTTAAAGCCTCATATATGTCATTTTAATTTAATTTAATCTTTAATATAAGTCATTGTATCATAATGTAAATAATTAGTTCCTAATTTAATTTTTAAAAATTATTTAGGCGACGATTCCATACCATCCCCGTTTTTAGAAAATTTAAATTTATTGTTTTTTGTCCCTGTCCCCGTTCTCGTTTCTGACCCCGTATTCGACTCTGTGCAACCTAGCTGGTCACAAAATAGTTTCTTTATTATAAGTTAATTAGACATAGTTTAGCAAAATAAGGATATTTGATTGAGTTAAAGTTTGAGGGTATGTTGTGCATTTTTGCAACAATGAGGGTATCCATACATTTCACAAAAGTTCAAGAATACCCCTAAAAAGCCAAAATTAAAAAAACAAAGGAATATAATGGTTATAATGAAAATAACATTTAGTATACTACATAGTCTCACTATTGAGAAATTATATAGAGGATAAGTTACTAATTTAAAAAGTTGAGTATTACCATCATTGTTGAAAAACAACTCATTGTGTAGTGATGCTTATCTGCTAATTGATTTTGGCAAAAATCAGGGTCAATTTTAAAATTGGCATTCTCAATGTGGTTTTTTAACTCCCTTTATTTATATTGAGACGTTATAAAATAATAATGATAGTGTATTTACCATATTACCCTTAATTATGGTCACTCAATCTGCTTGCAGGTAATCATCGCTTTTCATTTATATATTTTGTTATCCAAACATGAGTTTTATCATCATGGGTGGTCTAAACATGTCATTCTATTAGAATGCCAGGTGAGCAATGTCACCAAACCACGTCACTCAAAGGCCCCATCCATCCGGTCATCCACCCTACTTCCATCCAAAATCTCATTGGATGCCCTCTTCTTCCAGCCTTACCCCTGAAACATCACCACCAACAAGGTACTTCATTCATGCATTCACCCCATTTAGACCAGACGAAGCATTTCACAATAACATGTCAAGGGCAAAACCGTCATTTAATCACTCACTCTTGGCTTTATATACTTGCTTATATTCTTAAATTGAACCTTTAGACACGCCGGTTTTTTAATTTAAATTATTGCCTTTTCATTTCCAAAATTCTCTCTCTTGCTTTCATTTTTTCTTCTGTCGCTTCAACGGCGAGCTATTATTATTATTATTATTATTATTATTATTATTGATTTCTTAACAAAATCGATTTAATCATCATCTCATCTTCGTGAAAGGAAATTAAGTGGTATTTATTTATTTTTTTTCTAGTATTTATTTTGTGGATCTGCTTTTTAGTTTGTGTTATATTGTTCTTTCATCCCATTTACATTCAAAACTTTTTTTATTTTGAAGATTAATTTATTTTGCCCTAATTTTGTTCTAGTGTTTGGTGTGCATTAGATCTTTGATTTTTTGTTTCTAATCAGATCTTATGTGTTACATCTGTTATTGTTTTGCTGTTTAGTTTGCGGTTATTATTGCGAAGACTTTTTTTGTCGAAGGATTTTTGCTTTTAGGGTTTTTTTTTATTTGTTTATTTTTTAATGTTTGCTTTTTTTTTTTTTTCATATGTTGTGTTAAAATTGCGTTTAGCAATTTCAATTTTTTTTTTTTCGGGAATGTGTGGTAATTCGTTTTGTGTTTGATGTATGCATATATGATATGAAGTTGTTTTTTATTTTATTTTATTTTTTGTTGTCTTTGTTTGTTTGTGTGTTTATATGATGTTGTGTTTTGTTTTCATATTGTCAATCCAAATGTTAAGTAAGTTGGTGTTTGTTGATGCCTTGAGTTCTATGTATACGAACTAGTGTAGGATTGTAGTACATTAAATTTTTTTATTACAATATTTGAGAATTTGGACAGCGATTTATTGTTATATATATGAATTTTCTGTTGTTTGATGTTGTGTTGTGGGTATGTTATTGACTTTTTATGTTGTTTTGGTATTAAGAGTGTCAATGCAAATGACAAGTTTGTGTTTGTTGGTGTCTAAGAACTTTAACAGTGTGCATGATTATAGTTGATTCTTTTGTTTGATCAAGTCTGTTTGAATTTCTGTGTGGACTTGGCAATTACATGGATTTGGTGGGTGATTTTTGTGGGTTATACAGTTTATTATGTGTTTATTTTGTTGACCTATTAGTATGTGGTGGATCAGTTTGCATAATGGTTAGGAAGAAGAGAAGTGAACAATCTGGTGAAGGAGAGAGTTCTCGCCCTCAGCAACAAGCAGGTGGAAGTGCTGGAAGAGGTGGTGCTGGTCAACCAATTCAATCACCACAAGCTTCTGGGGGAATAGGTGGGGGTGTTCAACCGCAACCACATCAAGTTGCTGGTGGGAGTGGTGGAAGAGGTGGGGGTGGTCAACAAGTGCCACCTCAGCATCAAGGAGCTGGTGGTGGAGGAAGGGGTTATGGGGGTCAGGGACAAGGAGGTCGCGGAGGTGGCCGCAGTGGGGTTGGTCAGCGAGGTGTTATGACTTCACAACAATCGGCGGAGTACCAGGGTGGTAGGGGTACTGGTGCTCAGCAGCAGCAGCATCCACGAGGTGGGGCCCCATCACAGCGCCGTGGCGGCGGCAATGGTGGTAGTGGCCGTGGTGGTGGAGGACCTATAGGTGGGTCCATTCGCCCATCAGTTCCCGAGCTGCACCAAGCTTCCCAGGGTTCTTACCAACCTGGACCTGTGGGTATGCCATCTCAAGCGATGACCTCTGGAAAGCAGGCTGAGGCCAGTTCTTCTGTGTCATCACAACTTGGACCGTCACAGGTTCAGCAGCAGCTTGAGCAATTGTCTGTTCAAGAGCCAGCTTCACAGGCTCTTTCAATTCAACCTTTGCCTGCTAGTAGCAAGTCTGTACGGTTTCCTCTCCGACCTGGGAAAGGTAGCACTGGTATCAGGTGCATTGTCAAAGCTAATCACTTCTTTGCTGAATTACCTGATAAGGATTTGCACCAATATGATGTAAGTTTTCCGACCATTTTATTCTACACAAGTGCTTATGACTTAATTGGCAAAATTTGTAGTTACCTTTAGAGTTGCTTTTTATTTAGTTGTGTCAAATGTGTGTAGGTCTCTATGGTACCAGAAGTCACATCAAGGGGTGTTAATCGTGCTGTTATGGCAAAATTGGTGAGTGAGTATAGAGAATCTCATCTTGGGAGGCGTCTTCCAGCATATGATGGAAGAAAAAGTCTCTATACCGCAGGCCCTCTACCATTTACCATAAAAGAGTTCAAAATCTCACTTAAAGATGAGGATGATGCATCGGGCAATGCAAGGTAAACCGCATAATCTAGTAGGTAGTTGCATATATTTTGGTGTATTGCTGCTGTTAATCAAGTATAATATCCCATTTAGCAGGAGAGACAGGGATTTTAAGGTTGTGATCAAACTGGCTGCACGAGTGGATTTGCATCACTTGGACATGTTCTTGCAAGGCAGACAGGCAGATGCACCTCAAGAGGCTCTTCAGGTTCTTGATATTGTATTGCGTGAACTGCCCACTAGTCGGTCCGTTCTTCTTTCAACTCTTTTCTGTTGCAGTTCTGTGTTGTTTTATTTAAACCTTTTCCTTTTGCACTTAGTTGATTATCATGTTGAAATTGCAGCTACTCTCCAGTAGGCCGTTCATTCTATTCACCCAATCTAGGGCGGAGGCAGCCTCTAGGGGAGGGGTTGGAAAGCTGGCGTGGATTTTATCAGAGCATCCGCCCCACTCAAATGGGGCTATCTCTGAACATAGGTAATTGTTGTACTGGCAGCTGCCATTCAGTCTGCCTTTATTATGGACTAAGAATAAATATGTTCGTTGCTTTTTGATGAACTCAAAATTTACCGTAATTTGTGCAGATATGTCCTCCACTGCCTTTATTGAGCCATTGCCTGTTATTGACTTTGTTACCCAGCTGCTAAACCGGGATGTCACATCAAGACCATTGTCTGATTCTGATCGAGTGAAGGTAAACCATTTCCGCCTAATGAATATTTTTACGTGTGGCTATCTCAAAAGTTACTTATTTTCGTAACTATATACACATTTTTTTTTTCATCCCCCAATTTTTAATTGACTAGTTGGTTTCTACTTGTGTGTTTTCAATTTCTATTGTGTTTTATATTATGCTTTATTTATGAAGCACAACAAGAACAAAATATCTGAAGGATATTTTATGAAGTGGTATCTTTAAAAACATACCTTTTCGTGATTAAGCCTAGTTAGTTGTCCTTTCGTGTTCGTGAGATCATAGCACCGAATCTCATCACCTGCCTTTATGACTCTCTAAATACCAAAAGAAAAATCTTTTATTTATTGATACCTTATGTTGGTTTAATTGACTGATTAATTGGTTGACTTCAATGTATGAAGCTACCTTTAATCAAATTATTTTTGGGCTGCAAGTGCCTTTCCCAAGATTATTTTTGTATACCTTTTTATTTTTTATTTTTTTTGGGAAACCCTTCATTAGGTATCATCAGACAAAATGTTATAATTAAAGTTATTTCTAATCTAATCTAATATATATATATATATAATGTAGGCTTTTTGATAATTTTTATATATAAGCCGTATATAGATTTAACATAAAACGTGAATATCTCTAATTATGTATAAGCAAAAATTATAAAAATTATATCATAAAAAAGTACACGTCGAGACGAATCAAATAAGATCTCATATGAATATGTTCAGATCAATAATGCATTTGGTCAAAATGTAGCAATTAAAAATCAAGTTCAACATGAAAATCTAACTAATATATATATATATTACTCCGTAGTTAGTAATTTGACTATGAAACACATGTCAAATTATTGTTGGCCGGTGATGTATATCAAGAGATGATTACACATATATTTGTGATAATTATAGAGGGGATACTTGGTAATTTGGTACGGAGTATTAGCTTAACTAGGGGTGTTTATCGAGCGAGTCGATCACGAGCTAAGGGTTGTTCGACTCGTGTTTGTTAAGTTTCGAGCCGAGTCGAGTTGCTCATGAGCGGCTTGTTAAAAATACCGGTCTATTTTAGCTTTTAATTTTATAATGATTATATTTTCTTTTCTTTACAAATTTTATTCTTTATATAGTTGAAAAGTTTATTTTGATTCAATGTTAAAGTATTTATTAATTTTGAAGACAAATTAATTGAAAATAATTGTTAATCATGATCTGTGTGCTAGGGTAATACTAGATAAATTGCAAAATAGTAGTATCTTATCGAGTTTCAAGCTCATTTGAGCGAGCTCGAGATAACTCAAGTTGAGCTTTGACCGAGTCGAACTCGAGCTGCTCGCGAACTACCCAGCTCGTTAAGCACCCCGAAGCTTAATCTTAGCCCGTTGATTTCCTTAGAATGGCAAAGTCATAATTCGGACTTACGGAGCACTTTACTAAATATCTCAATCTCAATTAGGCTACAATCACCAATCCTTAATTAATTACCAAAACAATTACTCCGTAGGATTTTGTGTTTGAATTTTGCTCCCTAAAATTATGCCACCCTTTAAAAATTTCAATCAGATTGCACGTTTATCCCACATTTTGATGAGTTATCAAGACATCATTTAAGTATATAAGTTTTAATTTTTCTACTACGTTCGTTTCAAATTAGTTGCAACAATTGAGTATTATTTGTGAGATATAAAAGATCCAATTCAATCAATCAATTAGTTAGAGCCTTAATTCCAAAAATTGGGGGTCGGCTACATGAACCAAAAAATAATCATTAAATATAAAATATTCAATTATTGCAACTAATTTGTAACATAGGTAATACTTTGTTTTATAATTTGTAGAGCGCGGCATTAGATTTTATTTTTCCTTAAGTCAATCATGTTCAATTAAATTAATTTTTTTAGAATATAAAAATTGCTCATTTTGATTTTTAAATGAAATAAAAACAAGTTTCAAATCAAATAATCAATTTTATATTCATTGAGAACATTGGAAAGTCAATTAGAATAATATTAGCTCTTAATTAGATAAAAAATTGTTATTTATTAGATACAATGAGTTAATCTTTTAAAATAAAACATTACTAGCCCGTGCATCGTACGGGTTTCAAATCTAGTTTTCTAAATAAACAAGTATAAAAAACTCCAAGCATTAATTTCAAACAAAAGTTACTACCTAAATGGTTGGCTTGTTTATCCCTTGGGTCATCACAAAAATCTTTATCCTCCACTTGTTCCTGTCTAAAGGTATATGTGGCCGTAAACCATATTTTGCTATGTCCTGTTATATTTCTTTCATTTAGGTTGTCTTTGGTCTCGCTTTACCTCTCTTGAGTTTCACAGTATCTCAGTCCTTACATTTTTTTTTTTGATCAAGTCCTGTTGTTGTTTTGCTTGCCCAAACCAGTTGTCGTAGCTTACCCTCAATAGTTTCTTTTTTGTATTTAGATTCCTTATTATTCTTTCTTTTCAAGATACAAATATGCTCCTCTTTAACATAGTTTAAACTTCGTCTTTAATTGTGCTTCTTTCTGTATTCAATTCTTGCACATTTGTTGCGCCTTTACTAGCTGGTGATATTCACCTTGGAAATCTTGTTCAATTTTTTCTTTCTTTCTTTCTTTTTTTTTTTTTTTTTCTGGAAATAGTTTTTCTTATCTTGGTTTTATCTTATTTTTTGATGATGTCAACAGATCAAGAAGGCTCTGCGAGGGGTTAAGGTTGAGGTTACACACCGAGGAAATATGCGCCGCAAATACAGAATATCTGGTCTTACATCTCAGGCGACAAGGGAGCTAACGTAAGCTGGTTTCAAATATTTCAGCACATTTTTTTCTCTCCATTTCATTCCTTTTGAGCTTTGTCAGTAATTTTTATTATCCTTGTTCTGTGACTTTCAGTTTTCCTGTGGATGAAAGGGGGACAATGAAGTCTGTTGTGGAATATTTTTCTGAGACCTATGGTTTTGTTATTGTACACACTCAGTGGCCGTGTCTACAAGTTGGCAATCAACAGAGGCCAAATTATTTACCTATGGAGGTTTTAAGCTCTGCCATTAACTCTTCTATTAGCTTTGACGAAGTGTCCTTATATGAATTTCTGATAGTTGTTTAATTAATACAGGTTTGTAAAATTGTTGAGGGTCAGCGTTATTCGAAGAGGCTGAATGAAAGGCAAATCACAGCTTTGTTGAAGGTGACTTGTCAGCGTCCTCAAGAAAGGGAGCGTGACATTGTCCAGGTTTGTATCAATTCTGCTGTATGCTTTTATTTCAAATTTGCTTATTCTATAATATTTGCTTTATGTTTTTGTTGTAAGATATTGTGGCCTCATTTATTGCAAAATAGGTCACTTGTGATTTTGTTCCTTTATGCAATTTAAATTTTCATTTTAAGGTATTATTTGAATAACTAGCTTTGTAGATACATACCTGAAAATCTGCTGTGGAAATATCCACTAAGTTGGGGTTAAGTGTACCAGTAGTTCACAAGTTTTCCTCTTTATTTGAAGCCACTGGTAGTTGAACACCTGTATTTTGTTAATTTTGGCATTATATGTTTTTTTTCTTAAGTTTTGTTTGCATGCTCATCCAGTGTATTATCTCTGGTAACTTTATTGTGACCTACGCATGATTGTATGCAGTGGTCACATCCAGATTTTTAGAAAATATTTAAGGTGATTAACTGATTATAAGTGGTCATTGGGTGCATCTGACTGACTTTTTTTTTGTGGTGATTCATTGTTTCTGATTTTAACATTTATCCATGTTTGCTTCTTTTCCAGACTGTTCATCATAATGCATACCATGCTGATCCTTATGCACAAGAGTTTGGTATTAAAATTGATGAGAGGCTTGCTAGTGTTGAAGCACGTGTTCTTCCTGCACCTTGGGTACGTGTTGGAATGTTTCGTGTATTGTAGTAATATTTTATTTTATTTATTTATTTTTTTTTTTTTTTTGTAGATTGTTCAATGTTATGTGTTCAAGGCATTGTTAGGGATTGGAAGTAGGGCTTAACAGATTCAAAATAGAAACACTAATTAAACAAAGTTGATGAGTTATCTCCCAACTATCATTGCCAAGCAATGGAGGACAACGGTTAAAGACTCGGCTTGTGTTCTCTTTCACTTTTAAGCGTTAATAAGTTATGATAAATTTATAGAATTTTTCACAAGTTCATTAAGTTTCAATAACTTCCGATAAGTTTATGTTCCAATAAGTTGAAACAATAATTTTTAATCTGGTCCAATATGTTCCAATAAGTTGCTATCATATCAGAAAGTTCTAATAAGATCAGATAAGCGAAGCCTCAGCTCCTAACCAATAGAACATACTGATGGACTAATTTATTGCGATTACACTTGTATTTTTTAAATTTATTTGGGTAGTTCAACACTTTTTAAGGATGAGAACCAGTGTTGTTTTCTGAATTTATTTTCCAAAGAAACACAAAGTGACAGTAGGTGCTTAGAAAAGCTGATTATATTGGTGTGGAGGTTGTTAATTATGTAGCACAAGCTTGAATCTAAAAGAATTCATTTTATTCTAATTTTATAATTATTATCTTTTCTGTTTCAAAGTTTTTCCTTATTTAAAATAAGTGTGGGTCTGCATCTTTGTTCCTTTGAGTGAGGATGGAAAAGAGGGGAATGTTTTCGTTTAGTTAACTGCAGAATATAGTTATTTCACAGCTGTTGATAAACTTAAGTGTCTGAAATGTTGGGAGTAGACTCTCATGTTTCATTGTCTCTTTTTTGGTTGCAGCTAAAATACCATGATAGTGGTAGAGAGAAAAATTGTCTGCCTCAAGTTGGTCAATGGAACATGATGAATAAGGTACTGCATTATTCAAGCTCCATCAATCTTTTGGTTTTTAAGGGAAAGTGATTATATTATCATATGAGAAGCTTCTGCCATCATATAGAATTATTTTTGATATATGTTTTTCAAAGATATGTGTTCTATTATCCTGTGTTGGTGAGGCAGTTAGATGCTTGTGTGTCTTTACAAATTTTTGTGATTCTTTGACTTCAGTTTGTTACAATTTTATTTCCCTAGTGTATATCAGATAGTGGAACAATATTTTCTCATATCATATGTGAAATGAATGTCTTGCTATTGGGAAAGAGCTCTTGCCATGCTCTTTTTGTCACCTTGTTAAGATGGCACTCCCTTGTGTCTTTATTGATACTCAACCTTTTGTTTCTGTGTCAGTTGAAGTTAGCTAGCCAGACTGCTTTTTGGATTTGGAGATATAGACATTTATTATCTGATAACTTTGTATTCTATTCTTATTCGTTTATTTTATTTCTTTTTGTTCCAGAAAATGGTTAATGGTGGAACAGTAAACAATTGGATATGCATAAATTTTTCGCGCAACGTGCAAGATGGTGTTGCTCGCAGCTTTTGCTCTGAGCTTGCCCAAATGTGCTTTATATCTGGCATGGTATGGTTCATTTCTTTTCTTTTTCTTTTGGAGTGGTATGCATCTCCAAATTTCTATCTAATATGGTCTGGAGTGGTTAATGGTGGACACTTAGTTCCACACTCTTATTTTTACCTTGCTCTTCTGGCTACAATCCAAAGATCAAATTTTTGTGTTCTTGTGCGGTACTTAAGTTATGCGGGTGTGTCCAGGTATTCAATCCAGAACCAGTACTTCCAGTTATGTCTGCTCGTCCTGACCAAGTTGAAAAGGCTTTGAAAACTCGATACCATGATGCTATAGCTAAATTGCAAACACAGAAGAAAGAAATTGACCTACTTATTGTCATTCTCCCTGATAATAATGGCTCACTTTATGGTAATAACTCATCATTTGTATGCAATGTGACAACTTATCTGTTGATTGTGTAGTTGACTTAAATGGTTTTGCTTCAGGTGATCTGAAACGGATTTGTGAAACAGAACTTGGTATTGTGTCACAGTGCTGCTTGACGAAGCATGTGTTCAAGATGAGTAAGCAATACCTGGCAAATGTTTCTCTGAAAATTAATGTGAAAGTTGGTGGGAGGAATACAGTTCTCGTTGATGCACTATCTAGGCGTATACCTCTTGTTAGCGATCGACCAACCATTATTTTTGGTGCTGATGTTACTCATCCTCATCCTGGAGAAGACTCAAGTCCATCCATTGCTGCTGTTCGTATCTGTGTTTATTCTTTCTACATAACTTCCATTTTATGCAAACTCAACTATTATGTTGTTTGTGGGCATTTGTTTCTATGCGTAGTATATATATTAGATTCCTTATCATTCAATAGCTAATTATGTCATGCACTGTTTGTCTTTTCTCTTGTTATATTTGGGTTGCTGGGGGTGTGTTCAGGTCGTTGCTTCTCAAGATTGGCCTGAAATCACCAAGTATGCTGGTCTGGTTTCTGCTCAAGCACATCGCCAGGAGTTGATTCAAGATTTGTATAAAACCTGGCAAGATCCTAACAGAGGTCAAATTACTGGTGGAATGATAAAGTAATTAATTTGTCTTCTTCTGCAGAATTTCCACATGCTCCGAGAGTTTTTACTAGATGTTAACCTGTATAGTTCTGTACATTTTTATTTATGTAGGGAGCTTCTGATATCTTTTCGTAGGTCAACAGGCCATAAACCTCTGCGGATTATATTCTACAGGTGGTTTCTCTTTCACTTTTATGTATTTGATAAATAGTGTCTAGGTTTGCTTTTTTCTTTTTATTGACTTTGCTTTTGTTGCTTTAAGGGATGGTGTGAGTGAGGGTCAATTTTATCAAGTGCTGCTGTATGAACTTGATGCTATCCGGAAGGTCAAACTGCTATTATGTTGAAAACTTTGATTTAATCTTTTTGGGAGTTGATTTTGCCTTTCTAATTCTGCTATTATGTTCTGACAGGCATGTGCTTCATTGGAACCGAATTATCAACCTCCTGTGACATTTGTTGTTGTTCAAAAGCGTCATCATACAAGATTGTTTGCGAACAATCATCATGATAGAAATTCAGTTGATCGAAGTGGCAACATTTTGCCAGGTCACTCCCCTGTGCTTAACTTAAGAAATTATTCAAGGGGCCTAATGTTTTTAGTAATCTTTTATAAACATTATCTTGTTTCATTTTGTAGGCACTGTTGTTGATTCGAAAATTTGTCATCCAACTGAATTTGACTTTTACCTATGTAGCCATGCTGGGATTCAGGTATTTTCTCCTCATAGTTTTCAGAGATTTGCATTAACTCTGCACGTCTCTTTTCAAGTCTCATCTCCAGTTTTTATTTGTCTAATTATAATTTTTTTGTTACAGGGTACTAGTAGGCCAGCACATTATCATGTATTGTGGGATGAAAACAATTTTACTGCCGATCAGTTGCAGTCCCTTACAAATAATTTGTGTTACACGTAAGTCCTTGGTTTTTCTGCTTTATTTGAAACTACTTTTACTGCTTGATCCTGTAATTATTTGCCTCTTTGGCCTGCTTCTTCTTGGGATTTTTTTATTTGTCATTTTATTGTCGAATAGTGTCTCCCCCCCCCCCCCCCCCACAATATGTTGCTGTATCACATGTATTTGACCTCATGACCTGTTCGTCTATGCCTAATGTTGATTATTCCCAAACATTGTTGCAACTTGGTAAGTCCCATTTTGCTGTCAAAACAGAATTGTTCATTTGAAGAATTAGTCTGAACTAGGTCAAGTGAAAAGTGTTGGGTGTACTTACTTTGCTGATTCCACTTTAATAACTGTAATTCATAATATGAAAAATGTTATCACAACCTGTTAGACATGCATGTTGGGTTTTTGAGCTTATTTTCTCTCCTGATGACAGGTATGCAAGGTGTACCTGTAATTGAAACTACTTTTACTGCTTGATCCTGTAATTATTTGCCTCTTTGGCCTGCTTCTTCTTGGGGATTTTTTTATTTGTCATTTTAGTTTAATTGTCGAATAGTTGTCCCCCCCCCCCCCCCCCCCCAACAATATGTTGCTGTATCACATGTATTTGACCTCATGACCTGTTCGTTCATATGCCTAAGTGTTGATTATTCCCAAAACATTGTTGCAACATTGGTAAGTCCCATTTTGCTGATCAAAACAGAATTGTTCATTTGAAGAATTAGTCTGAACTAGGTCAAGTGAAAAGTGTTGGGTGTACTTACTTTGCTGATTCCACTTTAATAACTGTAATTCATAATATGAAAAATGTTATCACAACCCTGTTAGACATGCATGTTGGGTTTTTGAGCTTATTTTCTCTCCTGATGACAGGTATGCAAGGTGTACCCGATCTGTCTCAATTGGTTAGTAACTTCAACTTCATCCTTGATTATTATTGTTGAATGGTGATCATACTGTGAGTTGTGACATACTTCAGATTGCAGTTGTTTATTTGTTAATGTTCTTTTGTTGATAGTTCCGCCGGCATACTATGCACATCTTGCTGCATTTCGTGCCCGTTTCTACATGGAGCCAGAGACATCGGACAGTGGCTCGATGTCAAGTGGTGTTGCTGCTGGTCGTGGAGGTATGGCTGCAACTGGTGGACGAAGTACAAGAGCACCTGTTGCTAATGCTGCAGTGCGACCTCTTCCTGTTCTGAAGGAGAATGTCAAGAAAGTTATGTTTTACTGCTGAGAGCTTTCACTGTTACATGGAAAGGAAGGAATAAAGGATGTTTGGAGAAATGCTGCTCAAGTTTGGCTTATAGTGCTTTATGTTTTGCATCTTGGTGTGTCATGTTTGAAACTTTAGGGATGGTTTGTTTTTCAAGTACTATATTATGAATTAGTTTGCCACTCTTGTATGAGACTTGGAAGTTGATACCTTTTGGTATGTATTTCATGTGCTTTCTTTAGATGGCTTAAGAAATTGCGAAATATAACCCGTCATTATTTTATTAGTACTCACTATTTTTCTAATGACCTACATTTTGTTTTTGGCGTTTTTTTATTGTTAATAACCCTTGTGTATTTAATTAAATTATTTGATATTGTGACAATCTAGTAATATCTCACGTATTGGATGAAAGGGTGAGATATTAAATGACAAAAATTAGGATATAGTAGTAAGAACGGTAAAATTGGGTACACTTTTGGTATAGTAATGCACTAGGTACTCCTCATAATTTTATTTTGGGTTTTCTAAATGGTATCTTTGGGGTATTGGGTTTTCTAGATTGTCTCCTTTCAAACTAAAACTGGGTTTTCTACGTTGTCTCCTTTCAAACTAAAACTTTCACATGGTGCATCTAAGGTTCATTAAGTGATTAAGCCATGGTCTTTTCGTTAAAAATATCACAATTTTAATCTCAATTTGGTGGCTCTTATGCCTCTGTTCATGGCCCATACTCTTACAATTTTTCTTGCAATTAAAGTGCACCATGAGCACTATGGTTCATACAACAAATAATTTACTTGCATTTAGTATTTGTTTAAGTACAAGGCCATGACATATTAACTAATTGAACCTTGGGGCACTACATGGAATTTTTAATTTGAGAGGGTACAGCATAAAAAACCAATATCTCAAGGACACAATGTAGAAAAACCCTTCTTTTTTTAATTTTTTTATTTATTAAAAAGTATATAATGCCATTAATGAGTAATTGTGTTAGTGATACGTTGGTAAATGCAAATTTAGGTATTGTTTAGTTGGATCTTATTTACGGTGGAAATCAAAGTTCCTGGGAAGTGCTACAGTACATAGTTGTTTGGTTAGCAAAAGTGTGGGAATTTGCAATTCCAAGGGAAATAAGTTCCTGTACGGACGTTGGAAAAGAATGCCAAGACTCCCCTTGGTGAATTCCAATTCCCATATCTAATAACATGGTTAATAGTTAATATACCATCATCCATTAACAAAATTCAAAATGAAACCAAGAAAAAAAAAAAAACTAACTTCATTATTACCATCATCACCAACGCCATGAACATCCTCCTCCATCATCCATCGTCATTGCCGTCCATCTTCAAAATCAACATCATCACCATCAACCTTCATCATCACCCTCCACCTTTATCACCACCACCACCATCATTATTCATTAATAAAAACTAAATATGAAACAAAAACCCCCCATTAGAAATTTAAGATCATCAATCAGGTCCAATATAATCAACCAATTTTGATTCGAGATTCCTTCAATATTGGATTTGTAATTGAATTAATTAATGAAAGCGGTGAGAAAAATATGGGTTTATGGTGTAGGTGGCGTTTTGGTTGGTGATGGTGGTGGTAATTGTGATAGTGGAGATGAGGTGATTGTGATAAAATGATGTGGAATTTAGGTGATACTCTCAAATATTACTCAAAACTCACATGTGGGTCAACTAAATTTACACTCATAGATAAATTTAATTGAAAGCTGATTAATTAGCACACTCCTGAAACTAATTAATTAGGATTTTAAGTCGATCTTCAATCCTGAAATCACGAATTTATAAAGAAAACTTGAACAAATTAATTCTCAAATTTGCGCAAGGAATTCCGTAAATTATTATTAAAAAATTTAATGTATGAAACTTATTATTTTACAAAGAATTCTCAAAGCTATTTATAGAACAACCTAAGACTAAATTCTAACAACTTTCTAAGACCCTAAACAACCTAATACACACACAAAACAAGCTGAAATTCAGCATACATGACTCATATATGACTCACAAGATAAGAATGCTACGTCATCAATGCATCTTGACCTTATCTTGCTAAAAAACTCTAACAAACTTATCTAATCAAGAAAATATCCTAACAACTTAACTAAATTAACTAATTAACAAGATAATTATTAGAATTATAGCTAAAAATCACGAAAATTGCTTGATGCCCAAGTCATATAACTAAATAATCATATCCGGGACCCCTGAACCCCATAAAACAGTGAATAAATAGCCATTGTTTCAGGCCCCCCGGAGGGGCTGTCCCGGGCCCTGTCACTTTTTCGCCCTGTTTTTTTTACCACGTGCTATGGACCTCAACAACCACGATCGTTTTCGGCCTCTAAACACCTCTTAGGATCCCTCTTATGACCTCTTCCAGAGAGGGGAAAAACAACCTTATATGCAATCGTCTAAAGACTTCTTGTCATCCCTCATTTTACCTTTTGACCCCGAACCCTTTGGTCTGGGTTCCTATTTTTATTTTACGGCGACCTCGGTCGATTTTCGGGATTTTTTTTTTCCGAGACCCTTGAACCCTAAAAAAAAATGAATGATAGCCTTTGTTTCAGGCCCCGTCACTTTTTACCCTGTTTTTTTACCACGTGCTATGGACCTCCTCAAATCCACCCACAATCGTTTTCGGCCCCTAAACACCTTTTAGGATTCCTCTTATGGCCTGTTCTAGAGAGGGGAAAAACAGCCTTGTATGCAATCGTCTAAGCCTTTGTTATCATCCATCATATGACCTTTTCACCCCAAATCCATTGGTGTGGATTCTTATTTTTACCTTACCGGCACCCCAGTCGATTTTCGGGATTTTTTTTTCCGGGACCCTTGAACCCCAAAAAACAGTGGATGCCTTTGTTTCAGGCCCCCGAAGGGGTAGTCGCGGCCCCGTCAATTTTTTGCCCCATTTTTTTTACCGTGTGCTATGGACCTCCACAGCAACCACCACGATCGTTTTCAGCCACTAAACACCTCATAGAATCCCTCTAATGGCCTCTTCCAGAGAGGGGAAAAACAACGTTATATGCAATTGTCTAAGGCCTTCTTATCATCTCTCACATGACCTTTTCACCCCGAATCCTTTTGATGTGGCACGCCATATCATGCCACGTGTCAGCATAATACTGGGCCACGTGTCCCTTTATTCATGCTAATTGCCAAATGATATTCAGTCTACGGACTGCATGGACGACTAAGTGTCGCCCTTGAGATCGTGCCACGTGTTCGAAGAGACTACTCTATGCTATGGGCCAAAGGCCAAAGGTTAGAAAGGCCCAACAAGGGCTCATAAAGGCACAAGCCAATCACCAAGGGACAAGTGTCCCAAAACCCTAGGTCACCCTTGGTGATCTTGCCTATAAATACCCCATGGGGGCATTCAATTTTCATGGATTCTTACATCGTACTAAGAGAATTTCTCTCACTAGTTTCCCTCTCTAGATTACCAAGTTGTTAATTATTGTTAATTTGCCTTAATCCTCATACAAGTACTTACTTAAGCATCGGAGGGGGAAAAAATCCTACGAGGATTTTATTCCCTTGTTTTGCAGGAATCGAGGTCCGTGCCATCAGGAAGTGAACAAGCCAACACCTGTCCGTCCGAAGTGTAGCCCTCTAGTTCCCTCTCCACGTATTTAGTTGAAGAGACCCTACCAGGAACTCTTTCTACATCATTTGGCGCCGTCTGTGGGGAGGGCACCTGAGGATGACTGGTGGTTCACTTCCAACCGAGGATAAGACTCGGTACCTTGATCAATCCGGGAACTATGAAACCGGACAAGGAACTGGCTCTCCTAAGGGGAAAGCAACAGAGGTTGAACCCATGACTATGGGTCAACTCAAGAGTATTTTGGAATGTCTCAAAGAGTCCTTTACGGATGCTCTACGGGAGCATTCCTCCAAGAGAACTCATGAGGAGGGTGATCCTCGTCAGAGAAAACTTAAAGGAAAGATGTATCAGGAAGATCAAGGTGAAGGAAGACTAACTTTCCAAGAGAAAGTTGAAAAAATCAAGAAGGAAAGAACTCCATTGAAAGCTCATTGGGGCACACTCTGAAAGTATCCTGTCAATCCTAAGTATAAACCAAAACTCATTCTACATCATTTGGATCACCCTAACTCATTCTACATCATTTGGCNTAAGCAGGACACGATCCGATGCTAAAGAATTCATTGAATTCAAAAAGTCATTAGCTCATGATGCTAGAGAGTATCTTGAGGCTAAGAGAACTTCGAGTAAGTATGCTAGAGAAGTTATCAATGAGAGTAGGGCATCCTATAAAGATGCAAGATAATATTTGAACTCCAAACGAGCCCAACGTGAATAGAGTCGCTCTGACTCGTCGGGTTCAACTGCAACCAAAGAGATGTCTGATTCACATCCATTTACTCTTGAATCAGATAAGCGTAATGATGAAGAGAATCTGAGATACAAGATTGAGAAGAAGAAAGCTGAGAAAGCAGATCAAGCTAGAAGAAAGAAAATGATCCAATACAGGGAGAACAGGGTGAGACCCGAGGAGCTTCATATGGCCAAGCAGGTACCTAATGATCCTACGGGGATCATCGGGGATAAAGTGGGTTCTATGTCTATGAACTGGATAACCCCATTTGCTGCATCAATCATGATGGCTCCTCGCCCAGTTAAGTTTAAGATGCCTAATGTAGAGGCTTTTGATGGAACAACTGATCCAGAAGAACATTTGGCAACATACAAACACTTGATGTATTTTCAAGGTTTGGATGATGCAACTTGGTGCCGCTATTTCCCAGCAACACTCAAGGGAATAGCTCAGAAGTGGTTTAATAGTTTACCTGACCAATCCATCAACAGTTTCCATGAGTTGAGTACAACCTTTGTACATCATTTCATGGCTAGCAAACGTGAAAAGAAGACAAGTATGCACTTAGCCCAAATTGTGCAAGGTGAGAAGGAATCATTAAGAAGTTACGTCCAAAGGTTCAATCTTGAATCATTGCAGATACCTAACCTTTCTGAAGGAGTTGCTTTTGATAGCTTCTTTAGAGGGCTCCGTGATAGAACCTTTAAGTTTGATGTGGTCAGAAGGAATTGTAAAACCTTGAAAGTGATCCTGGAGGAGGCTGAATGCTTCATCCATGCTCAAAAGCTATGCGCTTCCACCCGCAACGACAAGAAGAATGATCACGGATCAAAAAACAAAGATCAGAAGAGACATGCCACTTGGATGGCTGGGTCATCAAATAAGTCAAATGATCAAAACAGGAAGAGAAAGGCGAATAATGCACTGAGAGTTGAATTCACTAAGGATCTCCATTCAGTCTTTAAGGAGATTCGAGGGAAAATTGACATTGATGATCCACCTCAATTGAAAAGCGCAAAGGAAGATCGAGATTCAAGTAAATATTGCTACTTTCACAAAGATGTGGGGCATCATACCAATGATTGCTTCAACCTTCGGAGAACCCTGGAAGCTCTTGCTGCTAAAGGGAAGATTAGTCAACATTTAATCAAGTCCTCTGACAAGAGTGCCAAGCAGAAGTCAGACTCTAAAAATGAGGTGACAAAGGAGGGCTATGAGACAGAAGATGTTGTCTATGTAATCTCGGGTGGGTTTGCAACTGGTGGACCTACCATGAGAGGAAGCAAAGAGTATGTTCGAAGCCTTGTTCGAGAATCATCCCCTGAAACTGGGGCAGATGCAAAAACCAAGTTTCCTGAAGTATTGATCAGCGACAGAGATCGAGGCAAGGTTCGAACACCTCATGATGATCCCTTGGTGGTAGAGTTGAAAGTAGCAAACATGAAAGTAAAAAGAATACTTGTTGATATGGGAAGTTCATCCGATATCATCAGTTACAGCTGTCTGAGGAAGTTGAAATACGATTCTTCTAAGCTTGAGCCTATCCACCATCCCATCATTGGGTTTGGAGGAGGAGTTATCAATCCATTAGGAACTGTCACCTTGTCGGTTCGAATGGGAGATAAAGATTGTGCTAGAAACATGTTCTTCAAGTTCCTTGTGGTGAAGGAGCTACACGCGTATAATGTGATCCTTGGAAGACCAACTCTGAATGTTGTTAGGGCAGTAATTGTTACTCATCTCATGCTCATGAAGTATGAGTGTAACAATGGAAATGTGGGAACCATCCATGGAGATCAGCAGTTGGCAAGAGAATGCTATGTTACAACACTTAAAGCTGAAGCGTGGTCAGGTAATGTTGGGGAAACAAGTAAGAAAAGAAAGATTGAAGAAGCCCCCAAAGATCAAGTGATGGTTATTCATAGTTTGAATCAAGTTCCTAGACCTCAACCTAGAGGTGAACATAAAGATTTTGTGTTGGATGAGTTGAAGCCTGACAGAACGGTGAAAATTCAACAGATCAGGGCATCTCTGCTAACTTTGCTTCCGTAGGCTATCCTCAGACCAATGGACAAGTTGAAGCTTTCAATAAGATTATCGGTGATGGACTGAAGAAGAAGCTTAAGAAGGCTAAAGGATTATGGGTCGATGAGCTGTACAATGTTTTATGGTCGATAAGAACCACCGNAATAAGGACCACCGTCAAGAACTCAACCGGAGAAACTCCCTTCATGTTGGTGTACGGAGCTAAAGCTGTTCTTCCCATAGAAATGTGTGAACCTACACTCAGAGTGATGCTGTATGATGAGGGTGCGAATTGGGAATTGATGAAAGCTGCTCTTGATACCCTACCTAAAGTGAGAGGCCCATGAAGCTTGGAGATCTGGTTTTGAGAAAGATGGAAGCCATAAGAAGGGCAAATGAGCAAGGCAAGTTGACTCCGAATTGGGAAGGACCCTACGAGATTGTGGAAATTGTTCGAGATGGTACTTATCGAGTCAAGAGTTTGGATGGTTATGAGCTGCCACGAACTTGGAATGCTAATAACTTAAAGAAATATTACACGTAATCCTGATTTACGGAATCAGATGAATAGGCTACGGCCATATAAATAAGGTCCAAGTTGATCTTTTTTATAGAAATTGGAGTTTACATTTGTATTAAAATTGGCTACAGGCCATAATTAATGAAAACTCTGTTTCTGTATATGTGATAATTTAATTTATTACATTTTATTTTGCTTATTAAGCAAGGCTAGGGCAAGACCCTAGAGCCCTGGTGAATCTTATGAATTCCCATTAGGGCAAGACTAGGGCAAGATCCCAAAGTCAAACTTTGTTACTTAAGCAAAAAGAGACTTAAGACAAAGGAAGTAGGACTAAGGGTCTTACAATTAGACCAAGTGTCTTAAAAGTGGGACTAAGGGTCTTACAATTAGACCAAGTGTCTTAAAAGTAGGACTAAGGGTCTTACAATTAGACCAAGTGTCTTAAAAGTGAGACTAAGGGTCTTACAATTTAGACCAAGTGTCTTAAAAGTAGGACTAAGGTTCTTACAATTAGACCAAGTGTCTTAAAAATGTGACTAAGAGTCCTTGAAAATGCTAAGGGCATTAAGATTAAAAAGCTATAATACTTGCTTCGATTCCTTAAGTTTAAGGGCAATCAATACTAGGACTTCTAGTAAACTTAGGGATCTTAACAAAAGGCTGATCCTGGTAAACATGAAGCTTAATTTGGAGCAAAGAGAACCCTACAAGCCTATCAAAAATGGAAAAAGGAGATAAAATTTCAAAGTTACATTTAAAATACTTCTTATGAGGAAGTATTCTCCATAGGGAACAATAAGAGTTTCCATTGGTGGGTTAGTTATGAACTTCCTAAGGGAAATCATAATTAAAGTTCCTAAGATCCCATGGGGAACCTTGAGAAGGTGAACTAAGAGTTCCTAAGGGAAATCATAATTAAATTTCCTAACATCCCATGGGGAACCTTGAGAAGGTGAACTAAGATTTCATATTTTTTAAACCTGTGATGCAAGATCCCATGGGGAACCTTGAGAAGATGAACCATGAGTGATCAAGGAATAAGAACGAAATCAAGCAAAGATTGCATTGAAAGAAATTTAAATCAAATATTACAAGAAACACTTTAAAAGTGTTCCTACTAAAATCATTGTTCAAAATATGCTAAGTTAATATTGTTCAAACAAATTAAACACAATCATTAAAATTTTGAAGAAGAGCATCAGCCTTGATGTTTGTCATTATGGACTTCTGAAGCTTCTTTGCTCTTCTCTTCTTCTTCTTGCTTCTCTTTCTCAACACTCTCTTCTTCTTCATCTTCACTCTCTTCTTGAATTTCTTCTTCTTCTGAATAGTCAAAGGAAGGAGGAGGAGTTGCTTCAGCTTGTTTTTTGATATGAACCATGTTGACATAGTTCGATCTTCTTTCAAAGGAGTCAAAGGCTAGATATTCCTCTAATCCCATTCCCCAAGCTTCTAAGCACATCTCTCTAAGGAAAGCTTGACCCTCCATGTACTTCTCAACAACAGTGGTTGAAATCTTTTGTTCAGCTTCTTCCTTTTCATTTTTTAGCTTCTCCTTTTCCTCCTCAGCTTCCTTGAGCTTCCTCTTCAGCTCATCCACTTCCTCTCTGAGTCTTTTGGCCTCTTCCTTGGCATCCTTGGCGTCTTTTTCAACGCGGCCTTGGTTAGCAATGACAGCAGAAGCCTTCTCCACAGTCTCTTTGTCAGCATGGATCTGGTTAGCCAGTTCCATGCTCCTCTCCAAGACTACTTGGTAGTCTTCCTTGGTTTTGTGGAGATCTCTGGAAAGAGCATTCATTGCGTGCTGCCATTTGGCCTCAATATTATTTGTTTGAGCCACTACATAAGTAACAGCTTTGTCAAAGAATTCCATGCACTTTTTGTTTTCAGCCTTCATGGATCCATAAAGTTTGGCCAGGTGTTCCAGACGGAACATAGACTGCAAAGGAAGTGAAACAAAGAGTTAGTTGATAAAATAATAATAATGGGAAGAGAATGGAGAAGAACACCGTTTTTGGAAGCATACCTCAGAAAGGTTATTGGAAGAAGGTGGCCTCTGACAGATCCATTGAGTGACTCCTTGTACTCAAGTTCTCCACAGCTTAAGATCTCCCTAATCAACCCCCTTTTGTAGTTGGAGTCAAATTGTTTGAGCCACTACATAAGTAGCAGCTTTGTCATAGAATTCCATGCACTTTTTGTTTTTAGCCTTCATGGATCCATAAAGTTTGGCCAGGAGTTCCAGACAGAACATAGACTGCAAGGGAAGTGAAACAAAGAGTTAGTTGATAAAATAATAATAATAATGGGAAGAGAATGGAGAAGAACACAGTTTTTGGAAGCATACCTCAGAAAGGTTATTGAAGATGGGAAGAAGGTGGCCTCTGACAGATCCCTTGAGTGACTCCTTGTACTCAAGTTCTCCACAGCTTAAGATCTCCCTAATCAACCCCCTTTTGTAGTTGGAGTCAAATTTTTTGCTGGTTGTAGGGAGATCCTCCTCGTCATCAAGGAAGTTGGGGGATTCAGCCTCATTTGTTATGGGAACCGGTAAAACTATGGCATTAGGGTTCCTGGGAGAGTTAATGGTATCTGAAGATGAGCGTATAGTTTGACAGAATCTGTGACTAAACTTACCCCCAGAAGCTCTATCTTGAGCCTTAATGCTTTCAGGAATGTTTCTCTCAATATATTTGGAGAGTCCAATGACAGGATCCTCATCAGGAGGAGAAGAAGGAGGTTCAGAAACGCCAGCTGATTGTGAAGCAGGCATTGTGTTGAGGGGAGTGGCAGAAATGCTTTTCTTCTGGAGAATGGTTAAGGCAGTCAAAGGATCAACCAACCCATTATCGCTCTCCAAGGGGTTCTCTTATTCTGTTGGAGGTTAAACAATACTTCCTCTCTTGTGCCTCCCCAGGTTAAACTTGCAACTTCCAAAGCCTAAGCTTCCTAGTTTGCCGAGTTGAACGTAGAATGACACAAAAGAGGGAAGTTGAACTTACCTAACCACACTTCTCAAGGTGAAGTCTTGAATTAATACTTCCTAAAGGGAAGTGTCATATTAAATCTTCCTAAGGGGAAGCAATGAACTAATACTTCCTAAGGGGAAGTGTCATATTAAATCTTCCTAAGGGGAAGTAATGAATTAATACTTCCTAAGGGGAAGTGTCATATTAAATCTTCCTAAGGGGAAGTGATGAATTAACACTTCCAAAATGAAAGTGTTAAATTAAATCTTCCTAAGGGGAAGTAATGAATTGATACTTCCAAAAGGGAAGTGTCATATTTAATTTTCCCAAGGGGAATTGGTGAACTAATACTTCCTAAGGGGAAGTATGATCTTAAAGCTTCCTAAGGGGAAGTAAAAGGACTTCCCCTCCTTGTGTCGTTCTACGTTCAACCCGGCAAACAAGGAAGTCAAAGACTTCCCACTTTTCCGAGTTGAACGCACATGGACACAAAGGAGGGAAGTCTAAAAAAATTCTAACTTCCTAAGGGGAAGTATGATCTTAAAGCTTCCTAAGGGGAAGTAAAAGACTTCCCCTCCTTGTGCCATTCTACGTTCAACCCGGCAAACAAGGAAGTCAAAGACTTCCCACTTTGCCGAGTTGAACGCACATGGACANTAACGCACATGGATACAAAGAGGAGAACTCTAAAGTCATTCTAACTTCCTAAGGGGAAGAGACTACCTATGAAGGGAAGTCTAAATATACTTTCTAAGGGGAAGTATGATCCTAAAACTTCCTACGGGGAAGTCTTAAATATATTAGCTTCCTACGATGGAGGAACTTCCTATAAAAGGAAGTCTACACATACTTCCTAAGTAAAAGTAAAGTTTTAAACTTCCTAAGGAGAGGGAAGACTTCTAACTATTATACAACTTCCCTACTTAGTGCCCACCTGCGTTCAAGTCGGCAAAGTGGGAAGTCACTAAGTAGGGAAGTCCCTAATAACGTTTCTAAGAGGAAGTGTTTAAATACCCAACTTCCACATTTAGTGCCCGCTTGTGTTCAAGCCGGCAAAATGGGAAGACTCTAAGTGAGGAAGTCTGTCCATATGATTGATAAGTAAAAAAATAAAAAAATAAAAATATAAAAATAATGCAAGTCTTAAGTTTTGAAAAGATGTAAAGGTTAAATACTTGAGTCTTCCCCTTCTTCGAGGAAGTGTCCTCCCCCAGCTTCTGAGATACTTGTTTCCAGAAGTCTTTTTGGTTCATGCTTCCTTTTTTGAGTGAAGGGAGGTTAGCAAGAGCTTCTTCTGCAGAAAGAAAAGACACTTAGTTAGATAAGTGGAGAAAAGGAACAGAGGTTCAACGTTAAATAATAAAGCAAAAATTACCCTGGTTATACTCATCCCCATAAATTACACCAGCAGCAACAAGGAAGTTGCGATCTAAGAAGAACTCGCTAAAGGGGATCCAGTTGAAGGGAACTGTCAGAGATTGTTTCTTGATCTCCATTGTGGTAGATATGAAATATTCTAAGTTTTGTTGCTCAGAATCACTCAATCTAGGAAGCTCAAAGGATCTTCCTAGGAACTTTGGAAAAGGATTCCAATTTTTTAACACTACTACAAGTTTTTTGTCATGGGACTTCACAGACACAAAATGGTTCCTCCAGTTGGGAACCTTGTTGGCCTTCTCCACACAAGTGAGGAACCCCTCACTGTTTTTCAGGTAGAACCACCCACGTTTGTAGTGGGAGGCTTTTGAGAGATGGTGAAGATGAAGGAAGACCTTAGAAGAAGCTTTCACTCCTCTAAGGCCACAAGAAGTCACATAAGACATTATGTGAACCCAAGAATTGGGAGTAAGTTGACATAGGCCAATTTCATATGTTTTGAAGAGATTAAAAATGAATAAGGAAGTGGGGAACCTAAGCCCTAGGTCAATAACTTCAATATAAACAAGAAAGCAGTCTTCAGGGGCATCCAAAATAGTATCCCCCTTGTTAGGGATGATCAGTTCAAAATACTCATTATTAAAAATCAAGTCACTACTTAGTTTATCTTTATTTACTCCATCTACATATTCATCAGAGATGACTACATCATCAGCACCAGGATAGGCACCTCTCTTCTTCTTAGGCTTGGAAGTGGTAGCCTCAGAAGCCTCTCTCTTTCTAGTAGGAATCTCCCTTACTTCCTCCTCGGGAGCTTCCTGTGCAGCTTCAGCATCNGCAGCTTCAACATCCTCTCTTCCTTGAACCTGGGGAGTAGAATCTTGCTGATCAAGAGGATTCACATCTGAAACTTCAGATGCTGGAACTCTGAAAGTAGCAGTTTCTCTATAGGCAGTTTATTTAGTTCTTGCCATTGCAACTTCCTGCACAGGAAGAGAAGGAAGTAGGAAAGACCTAGACAATAAATGATCAGGAACAACAGAAGATTGAGTTCCAACAGAAAAAGTAGTACGAGGAGAAGGAAGTAATTTAATAGAGTTCTCATTATTATTTGGGGAAGAAGAGGATGAAGAAGCCATTGATAGATTCAAAGGAAAATAAAGACAAAGAAGTAAAAGAAAAACAAGAAAGAAAAAGAATTCAGATAAATACCTGAAAAAGAGAAGAAAACTAGGATCTACTGCTCACCCCGGAAACCACCGCACCAAAACGCCGGAAAACGCACCACAAGTCACCGGAAATCGCCTCTGAAGTTTCTTGGGAGCTTGAGAGGATTCTTGGGAACTTTTAGAGAGAGAAAGTATAGTAAAATGATTGAAAATGATTGTTTCACTATCATTTTCAATCATCATATATATATATAGAAATTTGAAGGGGTACAAAAGTAAATTCCCCCTTCAAATTTGAATTTCCCCCCCAAAAAACCAAAGGAGGTGGTTGAGGCATTAATAACTGCTAAGGAAGGTTACCAAATTACTTCTGAAAGGGAAAGAAACGTCAGTTGGGGCATGGATTATGGATCCAAACGCCCAACTGAGGGGCAAATGATGTGGCACTCCATATCATGCCACGTGTCAGCATAATACTGGGCCACGTGTCCCTTTATTCATGCTAATTGCCAAATGATATTCAGTATACGGACTGCATGAACGACTACGTGTTGCCCTTGAGATCGTGCCACGTGTTCGAAGAGACTACTCTATGCTATGGGCCAAAATCCAAAGGTTAGAAAGGCCCAACAAGGACTCATAAAGGCACAAGCCAATCACCAAGGGACAAGTGTCCCAAAACCCTAGGTCACCCTTGGTGATCTTGCCTACAAATACCCCATGGGGGCATTCAATTTTCATGGATTCTTACATCATTCTAAGAGAATTTCTCTCACTAGTTTCCCCCTCTAGATTACCAAGGTTTTAATTATTGTTAATTTTCTTAATCCTCATAAAAATACTTACTTAAGTATCGGAGGGGGGAAAAATCCTACGAGGATTTTATTCCCTTGTTTTGCAGGAATCAAGGTCCGTACCATTAGGAAGTGAACAAGCCAACACCTGTCTGTCCGAAGTGTAGCCCTCTAGTTCCCTCTCCACGTATTCAGTTGAAGAGACCCTACCAGGAACTCTTTCTAAATCACCTTTGGTTTGGGTTCCTATTTTTACCTTGCGGGCACCCCGGCCGATTTTTGAGATTCTTTTATCAGGACCCCTGAACCCCGTAAAACAGTGAATAAATAGCCTTTTTTTAGGCCCCTAGAGGGGCTATACCAGGCCACGTCACTTTTTCACCCCATTTTTTTATCATGTGTTATGGACTTCCACAACACCGCCCACGATCGTTTTTGGCCGCTAAACACCTCTTAGGATCCCTCTTATGGCCTCTTCCGGATGGGGGAAAACCAGCCTTATATGTAATCGTCTAAGGCCTTTTTATCATCTCTCATATGACCTTTTCACCCCGAATCCTTTGTCTGGGTTCCTATTTTTACCTTACGGGCACCCCGGTTGATGTCCGAGATTTTTTTATCCGGATACCCTAAACCCCATAAAACAGTGAATAAATAGCCTTTGTTTTAGGCCCTTAGAGGGACTGTCCCGGGCCCCGTCACTTTTTCGCCCCATTTTTCTATCGCTTGTTATGGACCTCGACAGCACCCCCCACGATCGTTTTAGGCCCCTAAACATCTCTTGGGATCCCTCTTATGGCCTCTTCCAGAGACAGGAAAAACTGCCTTATATGCAATCGTCTAAGGCATTCTTATCATCTCTCATATGACATTTTTACCCAGAAATCCTTTGGTATGGGTTCCTATTTTTACCTTACGGGCACCCTGGTCTATTTTCGGGCTTTTTTTTTTTCCGGGATCATTGAGCCCCAAAAAACACTGAATAATAATAGCCTTTGTTTTAGGTCCCCGGAGAGCCGACCCGGGCCCCGTCACATTTTCGCACAATTTTTTAACCACGTGCTATAGACTACCGAAGCACCCTCCCGCTAACGTTTTCGGCCCCTAAACACCTCTTAGGATCCCACTTATGGCCTCTTCAAGAGAGGGGAAAAACATCCTTATATGCAATCGTTTAAGGCCTTCTTGTCATCCCTCATATTACCTTTTCACCCCGAATCCTTTGGTCTGGGTTCCTATATTTACCTTACAGGCACCCCGGTCAATTTCCGGGATTTTTTTTCCGACAACCCTTGAACCCCAAAAAACAATGAACATAGCCTTTGTTTTAGGCCCCCGGAGGGGTCGTCCCAGGCCCCGTCACCTTTTCTCCCCATTTTTTTACCACGTGCTATAGACCTCCACAGCACCCCCCACGATCGTGTTTCGCCCCTAAACACCTTTTAGGATCCCTCTTATGGCCTCTTCTAAATAAGGGAAAAAAAGGCTTACATGCAATCGTCTAAGGCCTTCTTATCATCCCTCATACTACCTTTTCACTCCAAATCTTTGGTCTAGGTTTCCTATTTTTAACTTACGGCACCTTGGTCGATATCCGAGATTTTTTTTTCCAGGACCCCTGAACCCCAAAAAACAGTTAATAAATAACCTTTGTTTTAGGCCCCTAGAGGGGATGTCTCAGGCCCAGTCACTTTTTCGCCTCGTTTTTTTACCACGTGATATGGACCTCCACAGCACCCCCACGATAGTTTTCGGCCGCTAAACACTTCTTAGGATCCCTTTAATGGCCTCTTCCGGAGTGGGGAAAAACAACCTTATATGCAACCGTCTAAGGACTTCTTATCATCCCTCATATGACCTTTTCACCCTCAATTCTTTGGTCAGGGCTCCTATTTTTACCTTACGGGCACCCCGGTAGATTTCCAGGATTTTTTATTCCGGGACCCCTTAACCCCAAAAACAGTGAATAATACCAGTCATATTTTTGAGGCCCCTAGAGGGCTGTCCCAGGCCCCGTCACTTTTTCGTCCCGTTTTTTTTCCTCGTGCTATGGACCTCCACATCATCCCGCACGATCGCTTTCGGCCACTAAACACCTGTTAGGATTCATCTTATGGCCTCTTCAAGAGAGCGGAAAAATAGCCTTATATGCAATCGCCTAAGGCCTTCTTATCATCCCTTTAATGACCTTTTCACCCCGAATCGTTTGGTCTGGTTTCCTACTTTTATCTTACAGGCACCTCGGTCGATTTCCGAGATTTTTTTTTCGGGACCCCTGAACCCCAAAAAACAGTGAATAATAATAGCCTTTGTTTCGGGCCCTCGGAGGGGCCGTCCTAGGCCCCTTCACTTTTTTGCCCCATTCTTTTACTACGTCCTATGGACTTCCATAGCACCCCTTACAATTGTTTTCAACCCCTAAACACCTCTTTGGATCCCTTTGATGGCCTCTTTTAGAGAGGGGAAAAACAGCCTTATATGCAATAGTCTAAGGCCTTCTTATCATCCCTCATATGACCTTTTCACCCCCAATCCTTTTGCCTGGGTTCCTATTTTTACCTTACGGGCTCCCCGGTCGATTTCCGGGATTTTTTTTTTTCCGGGACCCCTGCACCCCAAAAAACAATGAATAATAGCCTTTGTTTCAGGCACCCGGAGAGGCCGTCCCGGGCCCCTTCAATTTTTTTCCCTATTTGTAACCACGTGCTATGGGCCTGCACCGCACCCCGCACTTACGTTTTCGCCCCTAAACAACTCTTAGGATCGCTCTTATGGCCTTTTCGAGAGAGGGGAAAAACAACCTTATATGCAATCGTCCAAGGCCTTCGTATCATCCCTCATATGACCTTTTCACCCCGAATCCTTTGTTATGGGTTTCTATTTTTACCTTACGGGCACCCCGGTCAATTTTCGAGATATTTTTTTTCCGGGAACCCTGAACCCAAAAAATTAGTGAATAATAGCCTTTGTTTAAGGCCCCCGCAGGGGCCGTCCTGGAGCGTGTCACTTTTTCGCCCGATTTATTTACCACGTGCTATGGACCTCCACAGGAACCCTAACGATCGTTATCGGCCCCTAAACACCTCTTAGGATCCCTCTTATGGGCCTCTTCAAGAGAGGGGAAAAACAGCCTTATATGCAATCGCCTAAGGCCTTCTTATCATCCCTCATATGAATTTTTCATCCCGAATCCTTCGGTATGGGTTCCTATTTTTACCTGACGGGTACCCCGGTTGATTTCCGTGTTTTTTTTACCGGGACCGCTGAACCCCAAAAAACCGTAAAAAATAGCCTTTGTTTCAGGCCTCGTCACTTTTTCCCCCGTTTAATGAGCACGAGCTATGAACTTCCACAGAACCCCCCACGATAGTTTTCGACTCCTAAACACCTCTTAGGATCCCTCTTATGGCCTCTTCCAGAGAGGGGAAAAACAACATTATTTGCAATCATCAAAGGCGTTCTTATCATCCCTCATATGACCTTTTCAACCCGAATCCATTAGTCTGGGTTCCTATTTTTACGTTACGGGCTCCCAGGTAGATTTCTGGGATTTTTTTCCCGGTACCCTTGAACCCCAAAAAGCAGTGCATAAATAGCCTTTGTTTCAAGCCCTAGAGGTTCCGTCCTGGGCCCCGTCACTTTTTCGCCCTGTTTTTTTTACCACGTGCTATGGACCTCCACAAAAACCCCCCACGATCGTTTTCGGCCCCTAAACACCTCATAGGATCCCTGTGATGGTCTTTTTCAGAGAGGGGAAAAACAGCCTTATATGCAATCGTCTAAGGCCTTCTTATCATCCCTTATATGACCTTTTCACCCCCAATAGTTTGGTCTGAGTTCCTATTTTTACCTTACGGGCACCCTGGACGATTTCTTGGATTTTTTTAGGAGCCCAAAACCCCAAAAGACAGTGAATAATGATAGCCTTTGTTTCAGGCCCTCGGAGGGGCAGTCTCGCGCCCCATCACTTTTTCGCCCTATTTTTTTACCACGTGCTATGGACCTCAACAACACCCCCCATGATCGTTTTCGGCCCCTACACACCTCTTAGGATCACTCTTATGGCGTCTTCCAGAATAGGAAAAAACATATTTATATGCAATCGTCTATGGTCTTCTGATCATCCCTCATATGACCTTTTCACCCCGAATCCTTTGGTATGGGTTCCTATTTTTACCTTACGAGCACCCCGGTCGATTTCCAGGATATTTTTTTGTCCGAGAAACCTGAATCCAAAAAAATAGTGAATAATAGCCTTTGTTTCAGGCCCCAGAGGTTCCGTCCTGGGCCCCATCACTTTTTCGCCCCGTTTTTTTACCACGTGCTATGGACCTCCACAGTAATCCCCCACGATCGTTTTCGGCCCCCAAACACCTCATAGGATCCCTGTGATGGCCTATTTCAGAGAGGGGAAAACAGCCTTATATGCAATCGTCTAACGCCTTCTTATCATCCCTCATATGACCTATTCACCCCCAATCGTTTGGTCTGGGTTCCTATTTTTACCTTCCGGGCACCCTGGTCGATTTCCGAGATTTTTTTCCGGGACCTCTGAACCCCAAAAAACAGTTGATAATAGCCTTTGATTCAGGCCGCTGGAGGGGCCGTCTCGGGCCCCTTAAAATTTTCTCCTCGTTTTTTAACCAAGTGCTATGGACCTCCACAGCACCCCCCACGTTCGTTTTCGGCCTCTAAATAACTTTTAGGATCACACTTATTGCCTTTTCCAGAGAGGGGAAAAACATCCTTATATGAAATCGTCTAAGGAGTTCTTATCATCCCTCATATGACCTTTTCACCCCGAATCCATTGGTCTGGATTCCCATTTTTACCTTACGGGCACCCTGATCGATTTCTGGGATTTTTTTTAGGAGCCCTGAACCCCAAAAGATAGTGAATAATAATAGCCTTTGTTTCAAGACCCTAGAGGGGCCGTCCGGGTCCCCATCACTTTTTCGTGCTATTGTTTAACCACGTGCTATTTACCTCTACAACACCCCCCATGATCGGTTTTGGCCCCTAAACACCTCTTAGGATCACTCTTATGGCCTCTTCCAAAATAGGGAAAAACATACTTATATGCAATCATCTAAGGCCTTCTTATCATCCATCATTTGACCTTTTCACCCCGAATCCTTTGGTATGGGTTCCCATTTTTACCTTACAGGCACCCCCGTCAATTTCCGAGATATTGTTTTCCGGGACCGATTAACACACCAAAAAACCGTTAACAATAGCCTTTGTTTTAGGCCCCCTGAGGGGTCGTCCCGTGCCCCATCACTTTTTCGCCCCATTTTTTTTCCACGTTCTATGGACCTCCACAGCACTCCCCACGATCGTTTTCGGCCCCTAAACAACTCTTAGGATCCCTCTTATGGCCTCTTCCAAAGAGGGGAAAAATAGCCTTTTATGCAATCGTCTAAGGCCTTCTTATCATACCTCATATGACATTTTCACCCCGAATCCTTTGGTCTGGGTTCATATTTTTACCGTACAGGTACCCCCGTCGATTTCCGGGAGTTTATTCTCCGGGACCCCTGAACCCCAAAAAACAGTGAATATAGCCATTGTTTTAGGCCCCCGAGGGGACCGTCTTGGGCCCCCTTCACTTTTTCGCCCCGTTTTTTTTACAACGTGCTATGGACCTCCACAGCACCCCCCATGATCGTTTTCGGTCCCTAAAAAACTCTTAGGATCCCTCTTATGGCCTCTTCCAGAGAGGGTAAGAACAACTCTATATACAATCATCCCTATTTTTACCTTACGGGCGCCCCGGTAGATTTCGGGGATTTTTTCGGGTACCACTGAACCCCAAAAAACCATGAACAGTAGCCTTTGTTTCTGGTCCCCGGAGGGGCCGTCCCTTGCCCCATCACTTTTTCGCTCCGTTTTTGTACCACGTGCTACGGACCTGCACAACACCCCCCACGATCATTTTTGGCCGCTAAACACCTCTTAGGATCTCTCTGATGGCGTCTTCCCAAGAGGGGAGAAACGACCTTATAGGCAATCGTCCAAGGACTTCTTATCATCCCTCATATGACCTTTTCACACCGAATCCTTTGGTCTGGGTTCCCATTTTTACCTTACGGCACCCCGGTCGATTTTCGGGATTTTTTTTTCCGGGACCCCTGAACTCCAAAAATTAGTGAATCAGGCTTTGTTTTAGGCCCCCAAAGGTGCTGTCCCGGGCCCCGTCACTTTTTCGCCCCATTTGTTTTACCACGTTCAATGGACCTCCACAACAACCCCACGATCGTATTGGGGCCCTAAACACCTCTTATGATCTCTCTTATTGCCTCTTCCAGAGACGGGCAAAACAACCTTATATGCAATCGTCTAAGGACTTCTTATCATCCCTCATATGACCTTTTCACCCTGAATCCTTTGGTGTTGGTTTCTATTTTTACCTTTTTCCGGGACCCATGAACCCCAAAAAACAGTGAATAATAGCCATTGTTTTAGGCCCCCGGAGGGGCCGTAGTGGGCCCCATCACTTTTTCGCCACGTTTTTTTTACCACGTGCTATGCACCTCCGCAGCACCCCCCATGATCGTTTTCGGGCCCTAAACACCACGCTTAGGATCCCTCTTATGGCCTCTTCCAGAGACGGGAAAACTGCCTCATATGCAATCGTCTAAGGCCTTCTTATCATTCCTCATCTGACCTTTTCACACAGAATCCTTTGGTCTGGGTTCCTATTTTACCTTATGGGCACACCGGTCAATGTCCGGGATTTTTTTTTCGGGACACCTGAAGCCCAAAAAACAGTGAATAAATTACCTTTGTTTCAGGCCCCAAGAGGGGCTGTCCTAGGCCCCGTCACGTTTTCGCCCCGTTTTTTTACTGCATGCTATGGACCTCCATAGCACCCCCAACGATTGTTTTCGGCCCCTAAAAAGCTATTTGCATCCCTCTTATGGCCTCTTCCAGAGAGGGGAAAAACAACCTTATATGCAATCGTCTAAGGCCTTCTTATCATCCCTCATATGACCTTTTCACCCTGAATCCTTTGGTCTGGGTTCCTATTTTTACCTTATGGGTACCCCGGTCGATTTCCGAAATTTTTTTCTCCAGGACCTCTATACCCCATAAAATAGTTAATATAGCCATTGTTTCAGGCCCCCAGAGGGTCGGTCCCAGGCCCCATCACTTTTTCGCCCTATTTTTTATCGCGTGCTATAGATCTCCACATCACCCCCCACGATCGTTTTTTGCCGCTAAACACCTTTTAGGATCTCTCTTATCGACTCATCTGGAGAGGGGAAGAACAGCCTTATATGCAATCGTCTAAGGACTTCTTATCATCCCTCATATGACCTTTTCACCCTGAATCATTTGGTCTGGGTTCCTATTTTACCATACGGGCACCCCGGTTTATTTCCGGGATTTTTTTCTAGGACCCCTAAACCACAAAAGGGGCAGTCCCGGGCTCTGTCAGGTTTTTGCCCTATTTTAATATCACGTGCAATGGACCTCCACACCACCCCCACGATCATTTTCGGCCGATAAACACCTCTTAGGATCCTCTTATGGCCTCTTTTAGAGAAGGGAAAAACAGCCTTATATGCAATCGTTTAATTACTTCATATCATCCCTCATATGTCCTTTTCACCTCGAATCCTTTGGTCTGGGTTCCTATTTTTACCTTACGGGCACCTCGGTCAATTTCTGGGATTTCTTTTTTTCCGGGACCTCTAAGCCCCAAAAAACAGTGAATATAAATAGGCTTTGTTTCAGGTACCCGGAGGGGCCGTCCCGGACCCCTTCACTTTTTCGCCCTATTTTTTTACCACATGCTATGCACCTCCACAGCACCCCCCATGATTGTTTTTGGTCCCTAACCACCTCTTAGGATCCCACTTATGGCCTCTTCAAGAGACAGGAAAAACTGCCTTATATGCAATCGTCTAAGGCCTTCTTATCATCCCTCATTTGACCTTTTCACCCCGAATCCTTTGGTCTGAGTTTCTATTTTTACCTTACGGGCACCCTGGTCGATGTTCGGGATTTTTTTTTCTGGGTCCCCTGAACCCCAAAAAATAGTGAATAAATAACCTTTGTTTCAGGCCCCTAGAGGGGCTGTCCCGGGCACCGTCACATTTTCTCCCCGTTTTTTTTACCGCGTTCTATGGACCTCCACAGCACCCCCACGATCATTTCGACCAGTAAACACCTCTTAGGATTCCTCTAATGGCCTCTTCCAGAGAGGGGAAAAACAGCGTTATATGTAATTGTCTAAGGCCTTCTTATCATCTCTCATATGACCTTTTCACCCCGACTGCTTTGGTCTGGTTTCCTATTTTTACCTTGCGGGCACCCCGGTCGATTTTCGAGATTCTTTTTTGGGACCCCTGAACCCCATAAAACAGTGGATGCCTTTGTTTCAGGCCTCCGAAGGGGCTGTACCGAGCCCCGTCACTTTTTCACCCCGTTTTTTTATCGTGTGTTATGGACTTTCACAACACCCCCCACGATTGTTTTCGGCCGCTAAACACCTCTTAGGATCCCTCTTATGGCCTCTTCTGTAGGGGGAAAAACCAGCCTTATATGCAATCATCTAAGGCCTTCTTATCATCTCTCATATGACCTTTTCACCCCGAATCCTTTGGTTTGGGTTCCTATATATTTTTACCTTACGGGCACCCCGATCGATGTTCGAGATTTTTTTATCCGGGACCCCTAAACCCCGTAAAATAATGAATAAATAGCCTTTGTTTTAGGCCCCTAGAGGAACTGTCCCGGGCCCCGTCACTTTTTCGCCTCGTTTTTTTATCGCTTGTTATGGACCTCGACAACACCCCCTACGATCGTTTTCGGCCCCTAAACATCTCTTGGGATCCCTCTTATGGCCTCTTCTAGAGACGGGAAAAACTGCCTTATATGCTGATGAGGCTATCGCACACCTATCAAAAGTAAACCAAACCACTCTAACTAATATAGCTAGGGAAGTAGGGATCGAATCCACAGGGAAACAATCAAACCTATTAGTTCTAAAAAGTTTAGACTGTGTAAAGGGCCTTTGAATGTTGAATCAAAACTCAAATGCTAACTAAAACTAGAACTAAGTTGATTAAGGGAATTAATCTATGACTAAGTCTAGGACATCGGTTCACCATAGATTAACTAATGAATTGCACACAATTAATCAATTAGATTATCAATTTCCTTGAATTAAGGTCCACTAATTCTCTCGAATCTAGTCCCCTTCAAAACTCCTCTAATGGCTCTCGCTCACTTAGACTCGTTTTGCCTATTGTCCTTATGATCTAATTGTGGTAATCTTACCTCTCGGCATCGATTTCAACAATATCAAACTAACAATTAAACCTGGCCAGTATTTAACTGAAAGCAATAAAAGTCGACAGCAGGAATTCAAGTACATTAACAACCAACTAACAATTATGAACAGGCATCAAAATCAATCCATCGATCCCCTAGTCCTAGAAAGGGAACTACTCACGCATAATAGGAACTAAAGGAACCAATTTAATCATAAGTACTGGAACTAAAAACATGACTACGACAATTAAACTAAATAACAAGAACAAAAATAACTCAAAAGCAAAAACTAAAACAAAAACAAGATCTAAAATTAAAATACTACTAACAATTAAAACTAAGGAAAATAATTAAACTAATAAAAACAAGAGAAGAAAATAAAGAAGAACCTGAAATTGCAATTGTATTGAATGAATGATTGAGTTTCGACATAAGTAAGTTCTAGAGAGAAATTGAATGAAAAATCCTAAGGAGAGAAAATAATTTCTAGTTTAGTCTCTAATGTGTTCCAAAAGACCTAACACAAACACTATTTATATAAAAAGTACAATGCTCGGGTCAAAAGGAGTGAAAAACGGGCTCCGGACAATCCGCCCGACCAATCGGGCAAAATCCGCCCGATCGGGCTCACAAAGCGAGTGATTTTGGCCTTGGAAGCAATCCGCCCGACTGCCCGGGCGAAATCCGCTCGATCGGGCACGATCAGTGTTTTCGCCCCTATCTTCTTGAAAAATGCTAAGTAAATTCCGCCCGACTGCCCGGGCGAAATGACTTTTTCGCCTAAATCAGGTTGGCTCGTCTTCTAGCTACTCCAGGCTTCATCATAGCTTCCTGATTACTTCAATTCTAACCCATGGCTTCTAGTATCTAGTTGTAACTCATATGATTGCCTCGGAATCAATGCAAAAACACCGAAATCCTGCAAAAAGTCACTAACAAGCACAAACAACTCCATACAACCAAATGTTAGCCAAAATAGCTCCGAAGAGCATAGGTTAGAGTCAAAATAAACCAGAAAAGGGGGTAAAATAAAAGAATAAAAATACACTTATCATATGCAATCATCTAAGGCCTTCTTATCATCTCTTGTATGACCTTTTTACCCCGAATCCTTTGGTCTGGGTTCCTATTTTTACCTTAAGGGCACCCGGTTGATTTCCGAGATTTTATTTTCCGGGACCCCTGAATCCCATAAAACAATGAATAATAATAGCCTTTGTTTTAGGCCCTTAGAGGGGCTGTCCCGGGCTCCGTCACCTTTTCACTTCGTTTTTTTATCACGTGCGATGGACCTCCACAGCACCGCACACGTTGGTTTTGGGCTGCTAAACACCTCTTAGGATCCCTCTTATGGCCTCCTCTGGAGAGGGGAAAAACAGCCTTATATGCAATCATCTAAGGACTTCTTATCATCCCTCATATGGCATTTTCACCCTGAATCCTTTGGAAAAAAATTTGCTTCGTTCGGACACCCGAGCGTTAAAATATGCCTTTTTGAAGTTTTTTTTTATTTTATTCATTTAATATTTTTCCTCATTAAGGGGTATTTGGTATAGTTCATTTACATGCAATAGTATAATTAGTAACATTGTTAATTTTATAATATTGAAATATGGTGATGATCTTATTTTAATAATATTATAATCGATAAATTTCAATTGAATGATTTATAAAAATTCCACATTACATATACAATTGTTTCTATTTCTACCTTTTGATTTTAGACTAATATAATTAATGTGATTACCATATATAGGCTTGCCACAAAAAAACAAATATTTTCATGGCATATGATATATTAGCCACGAAAATAAACAAAATGTGTGGCATAAATTTATGTTAACCACGTTGAACTAAAATTACCCATGGCATAACCATATTTTGCCACAAAATCACTTTTAGCCGTGGCATAAATTTAATGAGTAATTAATGTTATATGTCAAAATATTTTTTTCCCGTTTCTAGATGTTAATATGCCACGAATGTAGAATTTCCATGGCATAATACGTGGCCCAAGTGATTTGTTGTTGTGGTGTTAGGATCCCTCTTATGGCCTCTTCCGGAGAGGGAAAAACAACCTTATATGCAATCGTCTAAGAACTTCTTAACATACCTCATATGACCTTTTCACCCTGAATCCTTTTGATGTAGTATGAGTTCTTGGTAGGGTCACTTCAACTGAATACGTGGAGAGGGAACTAGAGAGCTACACTTCGGACGGACAGGTGTCGGTTCCTGTAAAACAAGGGAACAAAATCCTTGTAGGATTTTTTCCCCCTCTGATGCTTAAGTAAGTATTTGTGGGAGGATTAAGGCTAAATAACAATAATTAAGAATACTAATCTAGAGAGAGATTTTAGAGAGAGAGACTCTAGTATTATGTAAGAGGTGTAGGAGAGTGAATGTGATTGATTGAATGAATGAATGAATTCCCCCATGGGGTATTTATAGGCAAGATCACCAAGGGTGACCTAGGGTTTTGGGACACTTGTCCCTTGGTGATTGACTTGTGCCTTTATGAGCCCTTGTTGGGCCTTTCTAACCTTTGGCCTTTGGCCCATAGCGTGGAGTAGTCTCTTCTCCTTAAACCGTAGACGTGGCACGATCTCAAGGGCGACACGTAGTCGTCCATGCAGTCTTTATACTGGATATGACTTGGCAATTTGCATGATAAATAGGACACGTGGCCCAGTATTAGGCTTAGACGTGGCATTGTATGGCGTGCCACATCATTTGCTCCTCAGTTGGGTGTTTGGATCTATAATCCATGCCCCAACTGACGTCTCTTTCCCTTCCATAAGTTATTTTGTAACCTCCCTCAACAGTTATTAATGCCTCAACCACCCTCTTAGGTTTTTGGGGGGAATTCCAAATTGGAAGGGGGAATTTACTTTTCTACCCCTTCAAATTTTTCTATATATAGGGATTGAAAATGATTGTTTCACAATCATTTTACTTTTCACTTTCTCTCTCTAAAAGTTCCAAAGAATCCTCTCAAGCTCTCAAGAAACTTCAGAGGCGATTTCCGGCGACCTATGGTGCGATTTCCGGCGAGTTGGTGCCGTGGTTTTCAGTGTGAACTGTAGATCCTAGTTTTCTTCTTCTTTTTCAGGTATTTACCTGAATTCTTTTTCTTCCTTTTCTTCAATTTATTTCTTGTTTTTCTTTTACTTCTTTGTCTTTATTTTCCTTTAAATCTGTCAATGGGTTCTTCATCCTCTTCTTCCCCAAATAACAATGAGAACTCTATTAAATTACTTCCTTCTCCTCATACTACTTCTTCTGTTGGAACTCAATCTTCTGTCATTCCTGATCATTTATTGTCTAGGTCTTTCCTACTTCCTTCTCTTCCTGTGTAGGAAGTTGCAATGGCAAGAACCAAACAAACTGCCTATAGAGAAACTGCTACTTTGAGAGTTCAAGCATCTGAAGTTTCAGATGTGAATCCTCTTGATCAGCAAGATCCTACTTCCCAAGTTTAGGGAAGAGAGGATGCTGGTGCTGCACAAAAAGCTCCTGAAGAGGAAGTAAGGTAGATTGCTACTAGGAAGAGAGAGGCTTCTGAGGCTACCACGTCCAAGCCTAAGAAGAAGAGAGGTGCCTATCCTGGTGTTGATGATGTAGTCATCTCTGATGAATATGTAGATGGTGTGAATAAAGATAAACCGAGTAGTGACTTGGTCTTTAATAATGAGTATTTTGAACTGATCATCCCAAACAAGGGGATACCATTTTGGATGCCCCTAAAGATTGCTTCCCTGTATATACTGAAGTTATTGACTTAGGACTTAGGTTCTCCACTTCCTTATCCATCTTCAATCTTTTCAAAAAATATGACATTGGCCTATGTCAACTTACTCCCAATTCTTGGGTTCACATAATATCTTATGTGACTTCTTGTGGCCTTAGAGGAGTGAAAGCTTCTTCTAAGGTCTTCCTTCATCTTCATCATCTCTTAAAAGCTTCCCACTGCAAACGTGGGTGGTTCTACCTGAAAAATAGTGACGGGTTCCTCACTTGTGTGGAGAAGGCCAACAAGGTTCCCAACTGGAGGAACCATTTTGTATTTGTAAAGTCTCATGACAAAACACTTGTAGAAGTGTTGAAAAAATGGAATCCTTTTCCAAAGTGCCTAGGAAGATCTTTTGAGCTTCCTAGATTGAGTGATTCTGAGCAACAAAACTTAGAATATTCAAATCAACCACAGTGGAGATCAAGAAGCAATTTCTGACAGTTTCCTACAACTGGATCCCCCTTAGCAAGTTCTTCTTAGATCACAACTTCCTTATTGCTGCTGGTGTAATTTATGGGGATGAGTATGACCAGGGTAATTCTTGCTTTATTATTTAACACTGAACCTCTGTTTCTTTTCTCCACTTATTTAACCAAGTGTCTTTTCTTTTTGTAGAAGAAGCTCTTGCTGACCTTCCTCCATTCAAAAAAGGAAGCATGAACCAAAAAGATTTCTGGAAACAAGTCTCTCAGAGGCTGGGGGAGGACACTTCCTCGAAGAAGGGGAAGACTCAGGTATTTAATCTTTACAACTTTTCAAAACTTAGAATTGCATTTATATATATATATATATATATATATATATATATACTGCCCTATGTAAAATCTTGGGAAGTATTACCTATCAATCATATTGACATAGACTTCCTTACTTAGAGTCTTCCCATTTTTTTTGGCTTGAACACAAGTGGGCACTAAATGAGGAAGTTGGATATTTAAATTGTACTTTTAAAAACACTTTCTCTTAGAAATGTTATTAGGGACTTCTCTACTTAGTGACTTCCCATTTTGCCGACTTGAACGCAGGTGAGCACTAAGTAGGGAAGTTGTATTATAGTTTGTTTAAACTCCTCTTTTTTAAGAAGTTACTTCCATATAGGAAAATGTAGTTGTTAGAAGTCTTCCCTCTTTTAGGAAGTTTAAAATTTTACTTTCACTTAGGAAGTATGTATAGCCTTCCTTTTATAGGAAGTTCCTCCCTCATAGGAAGCTAGAATATTTAAGACTTCCCTTTAGGATGTATGTTTAGACATCCTTTCACAGGAAGTCTCTTCCCTTAGGAAGTTAGTATTTTTTATGACTTCCCTCCTTTGTGTCCATGTACGTTCAAGTCGGCAAAGTGGGAAGTCTTGACTTCCTAGTTTGCCAAGTTGAACGCAAAATGGCACAAGGAGGGGAAGTCATTTTACTTCCCCTTAAGAAGCTTTAGGATCATACTTCCCCTTAGGAAGTATGTTTAGATTTCCTTTCATAGGAAGTCACTTCCCTTAGGATGTTAGAATTATTTAGACTTCCTTCCTTTGTGTCCATGTACGTTCAAGTCGGCAAAGTAGGAAGTCTTGACTTCCTAGTTTGCCGGGTTGAACGTAGAGTGGCACAAGGGGGGGAAGTCTTTTTACTTTCCCTTAGAAAGATTTAGGATCATAATTCCTCTTAGGAAGTATGTTTAGACTTCCTTTCATAGGAAGTCTCTTCCCTTAGGAAGTTAAAATAACTTTAGAGTTCCCCTCTTTGTGTCCATGTGTGTTCAACTCGGCAAAGTGGGAAGTCTTGACTTCCTTGTTTGCCGAGTTGAACGTAGAATGACACAAAAGGGGGGAAATCCTTTTACTTCCCCTTAGGAAGATTTAGGTTCCTACTTCCCCTTAGGAAGTATTAGTTCACCACTTCCCCTTAGGAAAATTTAATATGGCACTTTCCTTTCGGAAGTATTAATTCATTACTTCCCCTTAGGAAGATTTAATATGACACTTCCATTTAGGAAGTATTAATTCATTACTTCCCCTTAGGAAGATTAAATATGACACTTCCCTTTAGGAAGTACTAATTTATTACTTCTCCTTAGTAAGATTTAATATGACACTTCCCTTTAGGAAGTATTAATTCGTTACTTCCCCTTGAAAAGGGTGATTAGATAAGTTCAACTTCCCTCTTTTGTGTCATTCTACGTTCAACTTGGCAAACTAGGAAGCTTAGGCTTTGGATGTTGCAAGTTGAACATGGGGAGGCACAAGAGAGGAAGTTTTGTTTGATGTCTCCACCTAGGAAGTTGTAAGCAGTGGCTTCCCCACTTTGTGTCAATGTACGTTCAAATCGACAAACTAGGAAGTACACAAAGAGGGAAGTTATTGATCTTGCTCCTCTGAAAGTTGTTCATCTTAGTAGGATCTGTTGAATATTCCTTTGACTTTTCTAACACTTATATTTTTCAGGAGAGAAGCAAGCCTTCTGGGAGGAAGCCAAAACCCTCCCACAAGAGGAAGAAGGAGGATGCACCTAAGGCACAAGGTACAAGCTCAAAGAAGAGCAGGAGAAAGAGTGCTTCCTCCAAAGCTGCTGCTGCTCCCATTGAGCAAACTGAGTCAAGTCCCCACACTTCCTCTCTTTCTGGGAAGAGTGCCGTTGTGATTGGGGAGAGTGATTTCATAATCGGGGTGAGGAACAGAACTCCTCCAACAGAACAAGAGTACCCCTTGGAGAGTGACAATGTGTTGGTTGATCCTTTGACTGCCTTAACCATTCTCAAGAAGGAAAGCATTTCTGCCACTCCCCTCAACACAATGCCTGCTTCCCAATCAGTTGGCGCTTCTGAACCTCCTTCTTCTCCTCCTTATGAGGATCCCGTCACTGGAATCTCCAAATATATTGAGAGAAGCATTCTTGAAAGTGTTAAGGCTCAAGCTAGATCTTCTGGGGCTAAGTTTAGTCACAGATTCTGTCAAACTATACGCTCATCTTCAGCAACCATTAACTCTCCCAGGAACCCTAATGCCATAGTTCTACCGGTTCCCATAACAGATGAGGCTGAATCCCCCAACTTCCTTGATGACGAAGAGGATCTCCCTTCAACTAGCAAAAAATTTGACTCCAACTACAAAAGGGGGTTGATTAGGGAGATCTTAAGCGGTGGAGAACTTGAGTACAAGGAGTCACTCAAGGGATCTATCAGAGGCCACCTTCTTCCCATCTTCAATAACCTTTCTGAGGTATGCTTCCCAAAAACTGTGTTCTTCTCCATTCTCTTCCCATTATTATTATTTTATCAACTAAGTGTTTGTTTCACTTCCCTTGCAGTCAATGTTCCATCTGGAACACCTGGCCAAACTCTACGGATCCAGGAAGGCTGAAAACAAGAAGTGGATGGAATTCCCCAATTGTTCAGAAAAATTGTCCTCGCGGAGCGCCCGTAGACGCCCTCACCCCGTATTTCCCAGTCGAAAAGAGGGGTTCCTTTTTCGAATTTCAAAGCTGCTACTTATGTAGTGGCTCAAACAAATAAGATTGAGGCCAAATGGCAGCACGCAATGAATGCTCCTTCCAGAGCTCTCCACAAAACCAAGGAAGACTACCAAGTAGTCCTGGAGAGGAGCATGGAACTGGCTAACCAGTTCCATGCTGACAAAGAGACTATGGAGAAGGCTTCTGCTGTCATTGCTAACCAAGGCCGCGTTGAAAAAGACGCCAAGGATGCCAAGGAAGAGGCCAAAAGACTCAGAGAGGAAGTGGATGAGCTGAAGAGGAAGCTCAAGGAAGCTGAGGAGGAAAAGGAGAAGCTAAAAAATGTAAAGGAAGAAGCTGAACAGAAGATCTCAACCACTGCTGTTGAGAAGTACATGGAGGGTCAAGCTTTCCTTAGAGAGATGTGCTTAGAAGCTCAGGGAATGTGGTTAAAGGAACATCTAGCCTTTGACTCCTTTGAAAGAAGATTGAACTATGTTAACATGGTTCATATCAAGAAACAAGCTGAAGCAACTCCTCCTTCCTTTGACTATTCAGAAGAAGAAGAAATAGAAGAAGGGAGTGAAGATGAAGAAGAAGAGAGTGCCGAGAAGGAGAAGCAAGACAAAGAAGAAGAAGAGAGGAGCAAAGAAGCTTCAGAAGTCCTCAATGACAAACATCAAGGCTGATGCTCTTCTTCAAAATTTAAATGATTGTGTTTAATTTGTTTGAACAATATTAGCTTAGAATGATTTGAACAGTGATTTGAGTAGGAACACTTTTCGAGTGTTTCTTGTAATATTTGATCTAGATTTCTTTCAATGCAATCTTTGCTTTAACTTTATTAAATCTTGAAGCTTAATTTCTTACCTTTTCCTTGCACAAAAATTTGCATCACAGGTTTAAAAATATGAACTGTTGGTTCATCTTCTAAAGGTTCCCCATGGCATCTTAGGGACTTTAATTATGATTTCCCTTAGGAAGTTCATAACTACTCATCCACCAATCTAATAGTTATTGTTCCCTATGGAAAATACTTCCTCACAAGAAGTGTTTTAAATGTAACTTTGAAATTTTATCTCCTTTTTCTATTTTTGATAGGCTTGTAGGGTTCTCTTTTCCCCAAATTAAGCTTCAAGTTTACCAGGATCAGCCTTTTGCTGAGATCCCTAAGTTTACTAGAAGTTCTAGTATTGATTGATCCATCACTCATTAGGAGTGGCGGATCAATCAATCATATTGATTGCCCTTAAACATAGGAAATCGAAGCAAGTATTGTAGCATTTTAATCTTAATGCTCTTAGCATTTTCAAGGACTCTTAGTCACATTTTTAAGACACTTGGTCTAATTGTAAGACCCTTAGTCCTTCTTCCTTTGTCTTAAGTCTCTTTTTGCTTAGGTTAAAAAGTATGACTTTGGGATCTTGCCCTAGCCTTGCCCTAATGGGAATTCATAAGATTCACCAAGGCTCTAGGGTCTTGCCCTAGTCTTGCCCTAATGGGAATTCATAAGATTCACCAGAGCTCTAGAGTCTTGCCCAGCCTTGCTTAATAAGCAAAATAAAATGCAATAAATTAAATTATCACACATACAGAGATAGAGTTTTCATTATTTATGGCCCGTAGCCAAGTTTAATACAAAAGTAAACTCAAGTTTCTATAAAAAAGATCAACTTGGACCTTATTTATATGGCCGTAGCCTATTCATCTGGTTTCGTAAATTAGGATTACATGTAATATCTCTTTAAGTTATTAGCATTCCAAGTTCGTGGCAGCTCATAACCATCCAAACTCTTGTGTCGATAAGTACCATCTCGAACAATTTCCACGATCTCGTAGGGTCCTTCCCAATTCAGAGTCAACTTGCCTTACTCATTTGCCCTTCCTATGGCTTCCATCTTTCTCAAAACCAGATCTCCAAGCTTCATGGGCCTATGATTAACCCTTTTATTATGTTCTCTAGCCATCCGAAGCTTGTACAATTGCTGTCTAAGCAAGGCATTACCTCTCACTTCAGGTAGGGTATCAAGAGCAGCTTTCATCAATTCCCAATTCGCATCCTCATCATACAACACCACTCTGAGAGTAGGTTCACACATTTCTATGGGAAGAACAGCTTTAGCTCCGTACACCAACATGAAGGGAGTTTTTCCGGTTGTGTTCTTGACGATGGTCCTTATCGACCATAAGACATTGTACAATTCATCGACCCATAATCCTTTAGCTTTCTCAAACTTCTTCCTCAGTCCATCACTAATTATCTTATTGAAAGCTTCAACTTGTCCATTGGCCTGAGGATAGCCTTCGGAAGCAAAGTTAGCAGAGATGCCTTGGTCTTCCAACCATTTTCTCAATTGTGGTGTCTCGAATTGCGGACCGTTATCAAACACAATAGATTGCGGAACTCCAAATCTTATGATGAAGTTCTTCCATATAAACCACTGTACATCCGAGTGTTTGATATTCTTCATCGGCTCTGCCTCCACCCATTTGGTGAAGTAGTCCACAGCTACCAACACATACTTTCTTTGCCCCCGAGGCCTGAGGGTATGGACCAAGGATGTCCATGCCCCACTTGGCAAAAGGAAGTGGACTGATGATTGGGCTTGAAACATTAGCTGGTTGGTGGTGCAAATTTCCATACAACTGACATCTCTTACACTTCTTGACGTAATTCATAGCGTCTTGCCTCAATGATGGCCAGTAATACCTTGTGCAAAGCGCCTTTTCAGCCAAGGCTCGTCCCCCTATATGAGATCCACAAAACCTCTCATGAATGTTTTCCAAAACTTCTTTACCTTGCTCGGGAGTAATGCACTTCAATAGCGGATGAGTAAACGATTTCTTGTATAATTGCCCTTGCCATAGCACGTACTACGCATCTTTGGCCTTGACATACATAGCTTGTCGTGCATCGGCTAGCAAGGTTTCATCTGTTTTATAAGCGATGATTTCATCCATCCAGGTACTTCCCCTGCTAATGAAGTTTACATCTCTTTCCTTGTCTATACTCTTCTTTTCCTTAACTTCCCTAAAAACAGTTCGGGGTGAGTCTCCTATTTCAGAACTAGCTAACTTGGACAGGGCGTCTTCCTGATTGTTCTCGGATCGGGGAACTTGCATTAACTCAAAACTTTCGAGATCCTTAACTTCTTCTTGTAACATTTGCAAATACTTGCTCATTCCCTCATCACGGGCTTCATAGTCTCCCAAGTATTGACTCACAATCAGTTGTGAATCAAACATTGCCTCTATCTTCCTAGCACCAGCGGCTTTACACATCTTAATTCCTGAAATTAAGGCCTCATACTCAGCTTCATTGCATACTCGTACAAATCTCCTTCAGGAGATTTGCATATGATTCCCGCTCCACACCCATTTTGGGTGGATGATCCATCAACCTGCAGTGTCCAGTGGTCAATACTTGGCTTCTCAATCTGTGGCCTGTTCATTTCAACAATGAAGTCTGCAAACGCTTGTCCCTTAATTGCTTTCCTAGGTTCATACGAGATCTCAAATGAACCCAACTCGATATCCCACTTATGCAACCTACCAGAAGATTCTTTAGTTAGGCATGACTTAAGCGGCTGATCCGCGTAAACAATTATTTGGTGGGACAAGAAGTAGAGCCTCAGTTTTCTTCTTGCTAAAAACAATGCTAATCCAAATTTCTCAATCGTGGCATATCTCAGTTCAGCCTTCTGGAGAATACGGCTGACAAAATAAACCGGATGTTGAACTCCGTTTCTCTCAACCAACAATACAACTGAGAGTGCATATTTTGATATAGCAAGGTACATATACAAAATTTCTTTTTCGTTGGGGCTTACCAACTTGGGAAGAGAATGGAGATGATCCTTTAATTTAATAAAGGCTTCTACAGCTGATTGAGTCCATTCAAATTTGTTGGCCTTCTTCTTGATCATATCAAAGAAGAAGTGGCACTTATCTCCTGCCCTTGACAGGAACCTTCCCAAGGTTGCTAAGCACCCATTTAACTTCTGTACTTCTTTAATACTTCGGAGAGAAGTCAAATCCAACACAGCCTTGACCTTGTCTGGATTGACTTCATTCCCTCTTTCATCAACAAGAAACCCTAGGAATTTGCCTGATGTGACACCGAAAACACACTTCTTAGGATTAAACCTCATCTTATACTTCCTCAAAGTTTCAAAAGTTTCCTTTAAATCGGCAACATGATCCTTGGATTCCTTCCTTTTGACGATCATGTCATCAATGTATTCTTCCATATTCCTTCCCAATTGTTGCTTGAATACTTCATTAACTAGTCTCTGGAAGGTAGCTAGAGCATTCTTCAAACCGAAGGGCATTCTGGTGTAACAGTACAAACCTGTTTTCGTAACAAAAGATGTTTTTTTCCTGATCTTCCTCCCATAGAGGAATTTGATGAAAGCCGGAATAGGCGTCCATAAAACTCAACAAGGCATGTCCAGCCGTAGAATCAACCAACCGATCGATCTTGGGCAAAGGAAAGCTATCCTTAGGGCACACCATGTTTAAGTCTATGTAATCCACGCACATTCTCATTGTTCCATTGGGTTTTGGCACCAATACAACGTTTTCCACCCAATCAGGATATTGGCATGGACGGATGAATCCTGCTTCCAATAACATTTTTACCTCTTTATCCGCAGCTTTGTTACGGACTTCACCAAGATTTCTTTTCTTCTGCCTGACAAGCTTCATTTCAGGCTTAACATTGAGCTTGTTAACATCCACTTTCGGGTCAATCCCCGGCATTTCTTCAACTTCAAATGCAAAGACATCTTTGTATTGTCTAAGTAAGGCTCTTATTTCTGCCCCAAACATGTTCGTCAGGTGCCTGTCCAATCTTGATTGTTCTATCAGGCTTCATCTCATCTAACACAAAATCTTCATGCTCACCTCCAGGTTGAGGTCTTGGGACTTGATTTAAGCTATGAACAGCCATAACTTGGTCTTTGGGAGCTTCTTCCAGTTTCGTTTTCTTACTTGGTTCGTCGCTTTCGCTTGACCAGGCTTCTCCTTTTAATGTGGTAACATAACACTCTCTTGACAGTTGCGGGTCTCCATGAATTGTTCCCACAGTACCATTGTTACACTCATACTTCATGAGCATGAGGTGGGTAATAATAACTGCCTGATAGCATTAAGTGTTGGCCTGCCAAGAATCACATTGTATGCCTGTAGCTCTTGCACTACAAGGAACTTGACGAACATGTTTCGAGCACAGTCTTTATTTCCCACTCGAACTGGCAAAGTCACAGTTCCCAAGGGATTGATAGTTCCTCCTCCAAACCCAATGATGGGATGGTGGATTGGTTCTAACTTTGATGAATCATACTTCAACTTTCTCAAACTGCTGCAACTGATTATATCAGATGAACTTCACATGTAAACAAGTATTCTCTTTACCTTCATATTTGCCACTGTCAGCTCTACTATCAGGGGATCATCATGGGGTGTTCGAACTTTTCCCTGATCCCTATCACTGATCAGTACTTTCGAGAATTTAGTTTTAGCATCTTCCCCAGTCTCGGGTGATGATTCCCGGACTAGTCTTCGCACATATTCCTACTTCCCTTCATAGTAGGACCTCCAGCAGCAAAGCCCCCAAAGATTAAATATACAACATCTTCTGTCTCTTAGCCCTCCTTTGTCACCACATTTTTAGAGTCTGTCTTCTGCTTGGCACTCTTGTCAGAGGACTTGATTAAATGTTGTCTATTATTCCCTTTAGCAGCAAGAGCTTCTAGGGTTCTCCGAAGATTGAAGCAATCATTGGTATGATGCCCCACATCCTTGTGAAAGTAGAAATATTTACTTGAATCTCGATCTTCTTTTGCGCTTCTTAATGGAGGTAGATCATTAATGTCAACTTTTCCTTGGATCTCCTTAAGGACTGAACGGAGATTTTTAGTGAATTCAATTTTCGGCGCATTATTCGCCTTTCTCTTTCTGTTTTGATCATTTGACTTGTTTGATGAACCAGCCATCTAAGTAGCATGTCTCATCTGATCTTTGTTTTTTGATCCGTGATCATTCTTCTTATCCTTGCGGGTGGAAGCGCATAGCTCCTGAGCATGGATGAAGCATTCAGTCTCCTCTAGGATCCTCTTCAAGGTTTTACAATTCCTTCTGACCACATCAAACTTAAAGGTTCCATCGTGGAGCCCTCTCAAGAAACTATCAAAAGCAACTCCTTCAGAAAGGTTAGGTATCTGCAATGATTCAAGATTGAATCGCTGGACATAGCTTCTTAAGGATTCTTTTTCACCTTGCACTATCTTAGCTAAGTGCATGCTAGTATTTTTCTCACGTTTGTTGGCCATGAAGTGATGTACAAAAGTTGTGCTTAGTTCATGAAAATTGTTAATAGACTGATTTGGTAGGGTATTGAACCACTTCTGCGCTATTCCTTTAAGTGTTGTCGGGAAATAGCGGCACCAGGTTGCATACTCCAAACCTTGAAAATACATCAAGTGTTTGTAGGTTGCCAAATGCAAACCTTGAATTATCCAAACCTTGAACCCTAAAAAACTGTGAATCATAGCTTTTGTTTTAGGCCCCCAGAGGGGCTGTCCCTGGCACCGTCACTTTTTCGCCCCATTTTTGTACAACGTGCAATGGACCTCCACAGCAACCCCCACAATCGTTTTCGGTCGCTAAACACCTCTTATGATCCCTCTTGTGGCCTCTTGCAGAGAGGGGAAAGATAACCTTATATGCAATCATTTAAGGACTTCTTATCATCCCTCATATGACCTTTTCACCCCGAATCCTTTTGGTTGGGTTCCTATGTTTACCTTACAGGCACCTCGATCGATTTTCGGGATTTTTTATTTCCAGGACCCCTGAGCCCCAAACCAGTGAATAATAATAGCCTTTTTTTTCAGGTCCTCGGAGGGGCCGTCCCGGGCCCCTTTACTTTTTGGCCTCGTTTTTTTAGCATGTGCTATGCATCTCCACAGCACCCCCAATGATCGTTTTCTAGCCCTAAACACCTCCTAGGATCCCTCTTATGGCCTCTTCAACGGACGGTAAAACTGCCTTATATGCAATCGTCTAAGGTCTTCTTATGACCTTTTCATCCCGAATCCTTTGGTCTGGGTCCCTATTTTTACCTTACGGGCTTCCCGGCCGATGTCTGGTATATTTTTTTCGGGAACCTTGAACCCCAAAAAATATTGAATAAATAATCTTTGTTTCAGGGCCCTAGAGGGGCTGTCCCGGGCCCCGTCACATTTTCGCCTTTTTTTTATCGTGTGCTATGGATCTGCACAGCACCCCCCACGATCGTTTTCGGTCGATAAACACCTCTTAGGATCCCTCTTATGGACTCTTCCGGAGAGGGGAAAAATAGCCTTATATGCAATCGTCAAAGGACTTCTTATCATCCCTCAGACGACCTTTTCACCCTGAATCCTTTGGTCTGGGTTCCTATTTTTACCTTACGGGCACGCTGGTCGATTTCCGGGATTTTTTTTTTCGGGACCTCTGAACATCAAAAAACAGTGAAAAATAGCCTTTGTTTTGGGCCCCTAGAGGGGCCATCCCGTTTTTGTACCAAGTGCAATGGACCTCCATAGCACCCCCTACAATCGTTTTCGGCCACTAAACACCTCTTAGGATCCCTCTTATAACCTCTTCCAGAGAGGGGAAAAACAGCCTTCTATCAATCGTTTACGGACTTCTTGTCATCCCTCATATTACCTTTTCACTCCGAATCCTTTGGGCTGGGTTCCTATTTTTACCTTACAGGCACCTCGGTCATTTTTCGGGATTTTTTTTCCCAGACGCCGAGCCCCAAAAAACAATGAATATAATAGCCTTTGTTTCAGGTCCCCGGAGGGGCCATCCAGGGCCCTGTCACATTTTCGCCCCGTTTTTTTTTACCACGTGCTATGCACCTCCACAGCACCCCCACAATCGTTTTCGGCCCGTATACACCTCTTAGGATTCCTCTTATGGCCTCTTCCAGAGAGGAGAAAAACATCCTTGTATGCAATAATCTAAGGCCTTTTTATCATCCCTCATATTACCTTTTCACCCCGAGTCCTTTGGTCTGGGTTCCTATTTTTACCTTACGGGCAGCCGGTCAATTTTTGAGATTTCTTTTGCGGGACCCCTGAACCTAAAAAAAAGAATGAATAATAATAGCCTTAGTTTCAGGCCCCCGGTTTGCCTTCTTCGGCCCCGTCACTTTCACGCCCCGTTTTTTTTACCACGTGCTATGCACCTCTATAGCACCCCCCCACGTTTCGGGCCCGAAATATCTTTTAGGATCCCTCTTATGGTCTCTTCCAAAGAGGGGTAAAACAGCCTTATAAGCAATTGTCTTAGCCCTTCTTATCATCCCTCACATGACCTTTTCACCCTGAATCCATTGGTCTGGGTTCCTATTTTTACCTTACGGGCACCCCTGAAGATTTTCGGGAACCCAAAAAAACCTCGAATAAATTGCCTTTGTTTCAGGCCCCCGAAGGGGTCGTCTAGAGTGCCTTCACTTTTTCACTATGTTTTTTTACCATGTGAATGGACCTCCACTGCACCCCCCACGATCTTTTTCGACACCTAAACACCTCTTAGGATCCCTTTTATGGCCTCTTCCACAGAGGGGAAAAACGACCTTATATGCAGTCGTCTAAGACTTTCTTATCATCCATCGTATGACCTTTTCACCTCGAACCCTTTGGTCTGGGTTCCTATTTTTACTTTACGGGCTCTCCGGTCGATTTCCGGGAACTTTTTTTTTCCGGGACCCCTGAACCCCAAAAACCAGTGAATAATAGCCTTTATTTTAGGCCCCCGGAGGGGCCTTCCCGGGTCTCGTCACTTTTACGCCCCGATTTTTTTACCACGTGCTATGCACCTCCATAGCACCCCCATGATCGTTTCGGGCCCTAAATATCTCTTAGGATCCCTCTTATGGCCTCTTCCAAAGAGGGGTAAAACAGCCTTATAAGCAATTGTCTAAGGCCTTCTTATCATCCCTCATATGACCTTTTCACCCCGAACACTTTGGTCTGGGTTCCTACTTTTACCATACGGGCAAGCCGGTCAATTGCCTAGATTTTTTTTTTCTGGGACCCCTGAACCCCAAAAACCAGTGAATAATAGCCTTTGTTTCAGGCCCACAGAGGGGTTAACCCGGGCCCCGTCACTTTTTCTCCCCGTTTTTTAACCACGTGCTATGGACCTCCATAGCACCCTCACAATCGTTTTCGGCCCCTAAACACCTCTTAGGATCCCCCTCTTATGGCCTCTTCTAGAGAGGGTAAAAACAACCTTATGTGCAACCGTCTAAGGCTTTCTTACCATTCATCATATGACCTTTTCACCCCGAACCCTTTGGTCTGGGTTCCTACTTTTACCATACAGGCAAGCAGGTCAATTGCCTAGAATTTTTTTTTCTGGGAACCCTGAACCCCAAAAACCAGTGAATAATAGCCTTTGTTTCAGGCCCACGGAGGGGTCAACCCGGGCCCCGTCACTTTTTCTCCCCGTTTTTTTACCACGTGCTATGGACCTCCACCGCACCCCTCACGATCGTTTTCGCCCCTAAACACCTCTTAGGATCCCCCTCTTATGGCCTCTTCTAGAGAAGGGAAAAACAGCCTTATGTGCAATCGCCTAAGGCCTTCTTTTAATCCCTCATATGACCTTTTCACCCCGAATCATTTGGTCTGGGTTCCTACTTTTACCTTACGGACATGCCGGTCAATTTCCGGGATTTTTTTTTTTCTGGGACCTCTGAATCTCAAAAAAACAGTGAATAATAATAACCTTTGTTACAAGTCCCCCAAGGGGCCGTCCCGGGCCCTGTAATTTTTTCGCCCCATTTTTTACCACGTGCTATGGACCTCCACATCACCCCCCACGATCGTTTTCGGCCCCTAAACACCTCTTTGGATCCCTCTTATGGCATCTTCCAAAAAGGAAAAAACTGCCTTATATGCAATCGACTATGGCCTTCTTATCATCCCTCATATGACCTTTTCACCCCGAAGCCTTTGTTCTGGGTTCCTATGTTTACCTTACGGGCGCCTCGGTCGATTTCCGAGATTTTTTTTTCTGGGACCCTTGAACCCCAAAAATAGTGAATAATAATAGCCTTTGTTTCAGGCCCACGGAGGGACCGTCCTAGGCGCCTGCACTAATAATTTAATTGATGTGATTTCTATGAATAATGATAATATTAGTGATATCACTGTAATCAACAACTTCGAAGGTGGGTAATATTAATTGTAATATCAATAGCAAGGATGCAACCATAGGTAAAACCGTGAAATAATTGCATATGGTGATATAATCTATATGGGTGCATCAAGGGTAGGGATTTGTGTGTGCATGATCACTTATCAATAAGTTGCCCGCAAATCAAGGCAAGAGATGGTGGATTTTTTGGAACAAGATGGTTTTTGCCTATGAGTTTTTTCCCACTGGGTTTTTCTCATTTTTGGCTTTGAGTCTTTTATTTTTTGTGGAGTCTTGGTCATCATAATTATGCTAAAATACATGGAGGACAAATTCTTGAAGGTTTCTGGATTATTAGATTGGATCTTGAAGCATTTCTTGAAGTTCTTGAAGATGTCTTGAAAATTGCGCAAAAACAACGAGTAACCAATGGGGAGTTTTTTGGCGTTTTTCTTGAATCCTTGGCAGCAAGTATTTTTTGTAAATTTAGCTTAAAGTTTGATGATTATCTTGTTAGTTAATTATTTAGTCAAGTTATTAGGATATTTTATTGATTAGTTATTAGGCAAGATAAGATCAAGTGCAAGTTGTATGATGATGTGGCAATCTTATCTTGAGTTTGTCGAGCAACTTGTGCAAGTGGCACAAGTGGGCCGAATTTCCTAGTGTTTCATGTGTTTATTTTGTTCTTTTTAGTTAGGATTTTGTTGATGATTATACCTATAAATAATCTCGACATTAGGTTGTAATTAATTAAGTTTGAATTGAATTAAAGTTTTGTTTTGGTTACATGAAAACATAGAAAATCCCAAAATCCTAAGAGTTGGTGATTAAGTTCTTTAAACTCTTGCATAGATTATTTAGTAGCTTTGAGGGTGCTTAGGCTTTAATCAAAGGACTATTTAATCAACCTAAATTTGATAATCTTGGTGACTTGGTCTTTATTGGTTCGAAAATTTTGTCTATTCCCATGTGAGTTTTTGTTTACACGAGAATTCACATCAAATTTTGTGCTTTCGTTGGGAGGTCTTTTATACTCAAATGCTCATCAATCGATCAAACACTTGAAACAACATTGCTATGGTAGGTGGAGGTGAAGAAGTTCTTGCAAACTTTGAAAAGGGATTGTCCTTAGAACAAGCTAAGGAAATCATAAGGGACAATGAAATTAAGGAATTGCGCACCATGCTAGAGGAAGTGATGAACTTTGTGTGAGGAAGTTCGAAAAACTGGAAGAAGAGTCACGCTATTGATGAAATTGAATCAAGTTCTAGTGATGAAAATACAAGCAGGAGTGCACGCAAGCCTAGGCATGATTATGACACTAGTTCAAATGAAGAAGATGACCGAAACAGACATAAAAGGCGTGATAAACAAAAAGCTGATGATCGTAGTCTAAAGTTGGACGTTTCGGAGTTCAACGGCATTTTGAGGATTCTGTAATGTGTGATGTCTGTCCTATGGATGTTTGTCATATATTTCTTGGTAGACCCTGGCAATATGATCGATTTGTGAAGTATGCTGGCAATATCATCAGGAAACAGGAAACTGACAAGCCAATTGCTTTGAAACCTTTAAAAGTGGCGCAAGACAGGAAGCAATTGAATGTGGAGAATAAGAAGGGAGTGTTCTTGTCAAATCCTAAGAAATTGGAGAAGGAATTATCTGATTGCCAGCAAGTGTTCCTGCTAATGGCCAAAGATGTGAGAGTTGAAACATCTGAAATCCCTAAAATTCTTCAACCACTGTTGAATGAATTTGAGGATGTATTTCCAGATAATTTGCCACCAGGTTTGCCTCCTAATAGGGGCATTGAACACCAGATTAACTTGATTCCAGGTGCTCAGATCCCCAATAAACCAGCATATAGATGCAATCCTGAGGAGACTAAGGAAATACAAAGGAAGATTGTAGAATTAATGTGAAGAGGTTACGTGAGGGAGAGCATGAGTCCTTGTGCTGTACTAACACTGATTGTTCCAAAGAAAGACGGATCCTGGCACATGTGCATTGATTCTAGAGCTGTAAACAACATCACAATCAAGTACAGGTTACCAATTCCTAGGTTGGACGATCTTCTGGACGAATTTTATGGCTCACAAGTGTTTTCCAAAATTGATTTAATAAGTGGGTATCATCAGATACGCATGAGGGAAGGGGATGAATGGAAAACAACTTTCAAAATGAAATTGGGTCTTTATGAGTGGTTAGTCATGCCTTTTGGACTCACTAACGCACCTAGCACGTTTATGAGACTCATGAACGATGTTTTGAAGCCATATTTGGGTAAGTTTGTTGTTGTGTACTTAGATGATATTCTGATTTATATCAGAAACAATGGAGATCATCTGCACCATCTAAGTCAGGTTTTTGAAACTTTGCGACAACAAAAATTGTATGGGAAATTAGAAAAGTGTTACTTCATAGTGAGTAGTGTGACGTTTCTTGGTTATGTGGTTTCGAAAGATGGGGTATCAGTTGATCAATCTAAAGTTGAAGCAATAAAATCATGGCCAACACCCACAAACGTGACTGAAGTACGTTCTTTCCATGGATTGGCTTCCTTCTACAGAAGATTTGTCCAAAACTTCTCATCAATTATTGCTCCTATGACTGAATGCATCAAGAAAGATAAGAAGTTTAAGTGGACCAAAGAGGCGCAGAAGGCCTTTGAAAAAATCAAGGATATGTTATGTAACACACCTATTCTTGCATTTCCTGATTTCATAAAACCTTTTGAAGTTGAGACAGATGCAAGCAATGTAGGGATTGGAGCAGTTCTGGTGTAGGGAAAAAGGCCAATTGCTTATTTCAACGAAAAATTGAATGGGGCCAGATTAAATTATTCCACTTAAGATAAAGAGTTTTAAGCAATAGTTAGAGCTCTGGATCATTGGAGTCTTTATTTGAGGCCTAATCACTTCATCCTGCATTCTGATCATGAAGCACTAAAGCATATCAATGGTTTGCAGAAACTGAATCCTAGACATGCCAAGTGGGTTGAGTTCCTTTAATTCTTTCATTTATCGTCTAAATACAAAGATGGCAAGTCTAATGGGGTAGCAGATGCACTTTCTAGATGGTATGTATTGATCACTGTTCTGAACTGCAAGCTGTTGGGTTTTGACCACATCAAGACATATTATGAAGGTGACATTGATTTTGGTCCTGTGATGCAACAAATGGGAACTGGAGTAGTTGGATCATATGTTCTATATGATGGATTCCTGTTTAAAGGGACCAATTATGCGTGCCTAATTGTTCAATTAGAGAATTAATGGTAAGAGAGGCGCATAGAGGGGGTCTTGCAGGGCGTTTTGGAATTGCTAAATCATTGAGTATGCTGCAAGATCATTTTTATTAGCCTAAGATGATTAAAGATGTGGAAGCTGTGATTTCTCAATGTGCTGTATGTCAAAAGGCTAAAGCAACTTTTCATCAAGGGTTATACATACCATTGCCAGATCCTGATGGTCCCTGGGAAGATGTATCAATGGATTTCATTGTTGGTCTGCCTAGAACAGCTCGAAGCAGGGATTCTATTATGGTGGTGGTGGACAGGTTTTCAAAAATGACACATTTCATTCCTTGCAATAAAACTGATGATGCTGTTAATGTTGCATAACTGTATTTTAGGGATATAATTCGGTTGCATGGTATTCCTAAAACAATTGTCAGTGACAGGGATTCGAAGTTTATGAGCTACTTTTGGAAATCATTGTGGAAACTGGTTGGTACCAAGTTACTTTTTAGTACTTCCTATCACCCACAAACTGATGGGCAGACTGAAGTGACGAACAAAATGTTGGGGGTACTGTGGCATGGATTAATAAGCAAGACTAAGAAGGATTGGGATTTGAAACTGGCGCATGCTGAGTTTGCCTACAACAAATCACCTACTTATGCAACCAAACATTCACCCTTTTAAGTGGTTTATGGAGTCAACCCTAAATTGCCAATTGATTTCATCTGTGTTCCTAAAGGTGAGTTGGTTCATAAAACTGCTTTGGATAAAATTGAATATATGCAGAAGTTACATGCACAAATCAGAGCAAGGATTGAAAAGGTGAATGATCAATATAAGATGCGAGCCAATAAGCACAGAAACCCACGAAAATTTCAGGAAGAAGATTTGGTTTGGTTACATCTCAGGAAGGAAAGGTCTCTTAATCACAGGAAAAATAAATTGGTGCCTAGATGTGATGGACCATTCAAGATTTTGAACAAAGTTGGTGATAATGCTTATCAACTTGAGGTACCAGGTGAATATGGAGTCCGTGCTACTTTTATAATAGTTGATTTGTCTTCATGTGTGCCTGGTGAACAACATAGAAGTTTGAGGACAAACTCTTTTGAAGAAGGGGAGGATGATGTAAGTGATGGCAACAGTGACACTACTAATTTAATTGATGTCAGTGCTATGAATAATGATAATATTAGTGATATCACAGCAATCAACAACTTCGACGGTGGTAGTATTAATTGTAATATCAATAGCAAGGATGCAAATATGGGTAAAATAATTGCATATGGTGATATAAGCTATATGGGTGCATCAAGGGTAGGGATTTGAGTGTGCATGATCACTTACCGATAAGTGGCACGCAAATCACGGCAAGAAATGGTGGATTTTGGGGAAAAAGATGGTTTTTGCCAATGAGTTTTTTCCCACTGGGTTTTTCTCATTTTTGGCTTTGAGTTTGTTATTTTGTGGAGTCTTGGTCATCATAATTATGTTAAAATACATGGAGGACAGATTCTTGAAGGTTTCTTGATTACAAGATTGGATTTTGTAGCATTTCTTGAAGTTCTTGAAGAAGTCTTGAAAATTGCGCAAAAACAACGAGCAACAAATGGCGAGTTTTTTGGCGTTTTTTTTAATCTTGGGCAGCAAGTAATTTTTGTAATTTTAGCTTAAAATTTGATGATTATCATGTTAGTTAATTATTTAGTCAAGTTGTTAGGATATTTTCTTGATTAGTTAGTTAGTTAGAGTTTGTTAGGCAAGATAAGATCAAGTGCAAGTTGCATGATGATGTGGCAATCTTATCTTGAGTTTGTTGAGAAACTTGTGCAAGTGGCACAAGTGGGCTGAATTTCCTAGTGTTTCACGTGTTTATTTTGTTGTTTTTAGTTAGGATTTTGTTGATGATTATACCTATAAATAATCTCAACAATAGGTTGTAATTAATTAAGTTGGAATTGAATAAAAGTTTTGTTTTTTTTACTTGAAAACTAAAACAATCCGAAAATCCTAAGAGTTGGTGATCAAGTTCTTTATACTCTTGCATAGATTATTTAGTTGCTTTGAGGGTGCTTAGGCTTTAATCAAAGGACTAATTAATCAACTTAAATTTGAGAATCTTGGTGATTTGGTCTTTATAGGTTCGAAAATTTAGTCTATTCCCTTGTGAGTTTTTGTTTACAAGAAAATTCACATCAGCACCCCCCACGATCGTTTTCAGCCCCTAAACACCTATTAGGATCCCTTTTACGGCCTTTTCTAGAGAGGCGAAAAAAAGCCTTATATGCAATTGTCTAAGGCCTTCTTATCATCCCTCATATGACCTTTTCACCCCGAATCCTTTGGACCGGGTTCCTATTTTTACCTTACGGGCACCTAAGTCGATTTCCGGGATTTTACCTCTGGGACCTCGGAACCCCGAAAACCAGTGCATAATAGCCTTTGTTTCGGGCCCCTAGAGGGGCCATCGCGGGTCCCGTCACATTTTGGCCCGTTTTTTCACCACGTCCTATGGACCTCCACAGTACCCCCTACGATCGTTTCTGGGCCCTAAACACCTCTTAGGATCCCTCTTATGGCCTCTTCCAGAGTTGGGAAAAACAGCCTTATATGCAATCGTCTAAGGCCTTTTTATCAATTCTCATATGACCTTTTCACCCCGAACCCTTTGGTCTGGGTTCCTATTTTAACCTTACGGGCTCTCGGTCGATTTTTGGGATCTTTTTTCCCACACCCTCGCAATGGTCGTCCCAGGCCCCGTCACTATTTTGCCCCGTTTTTTTACCACGTGCAATGCACCTCCACAGCACCCTCCACGATCGTTTCGGCCCCTAAACACCTCTTAGGATCCCTCTTATGGCCTCTCCCAGAGAGGAGAAAGACATCCTTATATGCAATCGTCTAAGCACTTCTTATCATCTATCATATGACCTTTTCACCATGAATCCTTAGTTATGTGTTCCAATTTTTACCTTACGAGCGCCCCGATCGATTTCCCGAATTTTTTTCCGGTACCTCTGAACCCCAAAAAGCAGTGAATAATAGCCTTTGTTTCAGGCCCCCGGAGGGGCCGTCTCGGGCCCCTAAACACCACAGTTTTTTTTATCCCGTTTTTTTTACTACGTGTTATGGTCCTCCACAGCACCCCCCACGATCGTTTTTGGCCCCTAAACACCTCTTAGGATCCCTCTTATGGCCTCTTCCAAAGAGGGGAAAAACAACCTTATATGAAATCATCTAAGGCCTTCTTATCATCCCTCACATGGTGTTTTCACCCTGAATCCTTTGTTTTGGGTTCCTTTTTTACCTTACGGGCGCCCCGGTCGATTTCCATGATTATTTTTTTTAAGACCCTTGAACCCCAAGAAACCAGGAGTAAATAGCCTTTATTTCAGGCCCCCAGAAGGGCCGTCCTAGGCGCCGTCACTTTTTCGCCCCATTTTTTTACCACGTGCTATGGACCTCCACAACACCCCACGATAGTTTTCGGCCCCTAAACACCTCTTAGGATCCCATTTATGGCCTATTCTAGAGAGGGGAAAAAAAGCCTTATATGCAATCGTCTGCGACCTTCTTATCATCCCTCAAATGACCTTTTCACTCCGAACCCTTTGGTCTGGGTTCTTATTTTTACCTTACGAGCACCCCGGATGATTTTCGGGAATTTTTTTCCGGGACCCCTGAACCCCGAAAACAAATGAATAATAGCCTTCGTTTCAGGCCCCCGAAGGGGCCGTCCCGAGCCCCGTCACTTTTTCGCCTCGTTTGTTTTACCACGTTCTATGGACTTCCACAACACCCCTCACGATTGTTTTTGGGTTCTAAACACCTCTTAGGATCCCTCTTTTAGGCTCTTTTAGAGAGGGGAAAAACAACCTTATATGCAGTCATCTAAGGCCTTCTTATTATCCCTCATATGACCTTTCACCTCGAATCCGTTGGATAGGGTTCCTACTTTTACCTTACGGGCACCCCGGTCAATTTTCGGGATTTTTTTTTCCCGGGACCCTTGACCCTGAAAAACAATTAATAAATTACCTTTGTTTCAGGCCCCCCGACGGTCGTACAGGGCCCCGTCACTTTTTTACCCCATTTTTTTACCACGTGCTATCCACCTCCACAGCACCCCCCACGATCGTTTCGTCTTCTAAACACCTCTTAGGATCCCTCTCATGCCCTCTTCTAGAGAGGGGAAAGACAGACTTATATGCAATCGTCTAAGGACTTCTTATCATCCTTCATATGACCTTTTCACCCTAACCCAAAAAAGTAGTGAATAAATAGCCTTTGTTTTAGACCCCTAGAGGGGCTGTCCCGGACCCCGTCACTTTTTCGCCTCTTTTTTTTACCATGTCCTATGGACCTCCAGAGCACCCCCCACGATCGTTTTCGGCCCCTAAACACCTCTTAGGATCCCTCTTATGGCCATTTTCAAAGAGTGGAAAAACAGACTTGTGTGCAATCGTCTAAGGCTTTCATATCATCCCTCATATGACCTTTTCACCCCGAAGCCTTTAGTATGGGTTCCTATTTTTACCTTACGGGAAACCCAGTCAGTTTTTAGATTTTTTTTTCGGATCCCCTGAATCTCAACAAACCTATTTTTTTTCACATGTATTTGACCTCATGACTTGTTCGTTCGTATGGCTAAGTGTTGATTATTCCCAAAACATCGTTGCAACATTAGTAAGTCCCATTTTGCTGATCAAAACAGAATTCTTGTTCATTTGAAGAATTTGTCTGAATTAGGTCAAGTGAAAAGTGTTGGGTGTACTTACTTCGCTGATTCCACTTTAATAACTGTAATTCATAATATGAAAAATGTTATCACAACCCTGTTAGACATGCATGTTGGGTTTTTGAGCTTATTTTCTGTCCTGATGACAGGTATGCAAGGTGTACCCGATCTGTCTCAATTGGTTAGTAACTTCAACTTCATCCTTGATTATTATTGTTGAATGGTAACCATACTGTGAGTTGTAACATACTTCAGATTGCAGATGTTTATTTATTAATGTTCTTTTGTTGATAGTTCCACCCGCATACTATGCACATCTTGCTGCATTTTGTGCCCGTTTCTACATGGAGCCAGAGACATCGGACAATGGCTCGATGTCAAGTGGTGTTGCTGCTGGTCATGGAGGTATGGCTGCAACTGGTGGACGAAGTACAAGAGCACCTGTTGCTAATATTGTAGTGCGACCTCTTCCTGTTCTGAAGGAGAATGTCAAGAAAGTTATGTTTTACTGCTGAGAGCTTTCACTGTTACATGGAAAGGAATAAAGGATATTTGGAGAAATGCTGCTCAAGTTTGTCTTATAGTGCTTTATGTTTTGCATCTTGGTGTGTCATATTTGAAACTTTAGGGATGGTTTGTTTTTCAAGTACTATATTATGAATTAGTTTGCCACTCTTGTATGAGACATGAAAGTTGATACCTTTTGGTATGTATTTCATGTGCTTTCTTTAGATGGCTTAAGAAATTGCAAAATATAACCCGTCATTATTTTATTAGTACTCATTATTTTTCTAATTTCCTGTTACATTTTGTTTTTGGCGTTGTTTTTATTGCTAATAACCCTTGTGTATTTAATTAAATTGATTGATATTGTGACAATCTAGCAATATCTCACGTATTGGATGAAAGGGTGAGATATTAAATGACAAAAATTAGGATATAGTAGTAAGAACGGTAAAAATGGGTACACTTTTGGTATAGTATTGCACTTGGTACTCCTCATAATTTTATTTTGGGTTTTCTACATGGTATCCCGGGGTATTGGGTTTTCTATGTTGTCTCCTTTCAAACTAAAACTGGGTTTTCTACGTTGTCTCCTTTCAAACTAAAACTTTCACATGGTGCATCTAAGGTTCATTAAGTGACTAAGCCATGATCTTTTCGTTAAAAAATATCACAATTTTAATCTCAATTTGGTGGCTCTTACGCTTCTGTTCATGATCCATACTCTTACAATTTTTCTTGCAATTAAAGTGCACCATGAGCACTATGGTTCATACAACAAATAATATACTTGAATTTAATATTTGTTTAAGTACAAGGCCATGGCATATTAACTAAATGAACCTTGGGGCACCACATGGAATTTTTAATTTGAGAGGGCACATCATAAAAAACCAATACCTCACGGACACAATGTAGAAAAACCCTTCTTTTTTATTTTTTTATTTTTTTTTTATGAAAAAGTATATAATGCCATTAATGAGTAATTGTGTTAGTGATATGTTGGTAAATGCAAATTTAGGTATTGTTTGGTTGGATCTTATTTACGATGGAAATCAAAGTTCCTGGGAAGTGCTACAGTACATAGTTGTTTGGTTAGCAAAAGTGTGGGAATTTACAATTCCAAGGGAAATAAGTTCCTGTACGGACGTTGGTAATGAATGGCAAGACTCCGCTTGGTGAATTCCAATTCCCACATCTAATAACATGCTTAATAGTTAATATACCATCATCCATTAACAAAATCCAAAATGAAACCAAGAAAAAAAACTAACTTCATTATTACCATCATCACCAATGCCATGAACATCCACCTTCATCATCCATCGTCATCGCCGTCCATCTTCAAAATCAACATCATCACCATCAACCTTCATCATCACCCTCCACCTTTATCACCACCACCACCATCATTATTCATTAATAAAAACCAAATATGAAACAAAAACCCCCCATTAGAATTTTAAGATCATCAATCAGGTCCAATATAATCAACCAATTTTGATTCGAGATTCCTTCAATATTGGATTTGGAATTGAATTAATTAATGAAAGCGATGAGAAAAATATGGGTTTATGGTGTAGGTGGTGTTTTGGTTGGTGATGGTGGTGGTAATTGTGATAGTGGAGATGAGGTGATTGTGATAAAATGATGTGGAATTTAAGTGGTACTCTCAAATATCACTCAAAACTCACGTGTGGGTCAACTAAATTTATACTCATGGATAAATTTAATTGAAAGTTGATTAATTAGCACACTCCTAAAACTAATCAATTAGAATTTAAAGTCGATCTTCACTCCTGAAATCACGAATTTATAAAGAAAACTTGAACAAATTAATTCTCAAATTTGTGCAAGGAATTCGGTAAATTATTATTGAAAAATTCAATGTATGAAACTTATTATTTTATAAAGAATTCTCAAAGCTATTTATAGAACAACCAAAGACTAAATTCTAACAACTTTCTAAGACCCTAAACAACCTAAAACACGCACAAAACAAGCTGAAATTCAGCATACATGACTCATGTATGGCTCACAAGATAAGAATGCCACGTCATCACTGCATCTTAACCTTATCTTGCTAACAAACTCTAACAAATCTAATTAAGAAAATATCCTAACAACTTAACTAAATAACTAATTAACAAGATAATCATTAGAATTATAGCTAAAAATCACGAAAATTGCTTGATGCCCAAGTCATATAACTAAATAACAAATTGCACCCCGGTCAATTTCCGGGATTTTTTTTTCCGGGACTTCTAAACCCCAAAAAACAGTGAATAAATAGCCATTGTTTCAGGCCCCCCCGAGGGGCCGTCCCGGGCCCTATCACTTTTTCGCCTTGTTTTTTTACCACGTGCTATGGACCTCAACAGCCACGATCATTTTCGGCCCCTAAACAACTCTTAGGATCCCTCTTATGACCTCTTCCACAGAGGGAAAAATAACCTTATATGCAATCGTCTAAGGACTTCTTGTCATCCCTTATATGACCTTTTGACCCCGAATCCTTTGGTCTGGGTTCCCATTTTTCTGTTACGGCGACCCCGGTCGATTTTCGGGATTTTTTCTTCCGAGACCCTTGAACCCTAAAAAACGGTGAATGATAGCCTTTGTTTCAAGCCCCCGGAGGGGCCGTCCCAGGCCTCGTCACTTTTTACCCCATTTTTTACCACGTGCTATGGACCTCCTCAAATCCACCCACAATCGTTTTCGGCCACTAAACACCTTTTAGGATTCCTCTTAAGGCCTCTTCCAGAGAGGGTAAAAACAACCTTGTATGCAATCGTCTAAGGCCTGTTTATCATCTCTCATATTTTTACCTTTGGTCTGGGTTCCTATTTTTACCTTACGGGCACCCCGGTCGATGTCCGGGATTTTTTTATAAAGGACCCCAAAACCCCATAAAACAGTGAATAAATAGCCTTTGTTTTAGGCCCCTAGACGGGCTGTCCCGGGCCCCGTCACTTTTTCGCCCCGTTTTTTTATCGCTTGTTATGGACCTCGACAGCACCCCCACAATCGTTTTCGGCCCCTAAACATCTTTGGGATCCCTCTTATGGCCTCTTCCAGAGACGGGAAAAACTGCCTTATATGCAATCTTCTAAGGCCTTCTTATCATCTCTCATATGACCTTTTCACCCCAAATCCTTTAGTAAGGGTTCCTATGTTTACCTTATGGACAACCTGGTCTTTTTTCGGGCTTTTTTTTTCAGGGACCGTTGAGCCCCAAAAAACAATGAATAATAATAATAGCCTTTGTTTTAGGTCCCGGAGGGGCCGACCCGGGCTCCGTCACTTTTTCGGACAGTTTTTTAACCACATGGTATGGATTTCCAAAGCACCCCCCGCGATCGTTTTCGGCCCCTAAACACCTCTTAGGATCCCACTTATGGCATCTTCAAGAGAGGGGAAAAACATCCTTACATGCAATCGTCTAAGGCTTTCTTATCATCCCTCATATGACCTTTTCACCCCAAATCCTTTGGAATGGGTTCCTATTTTTTCCTTACGAGCCCCCCGGTCGATTTCTGGGATTTTTACTGGCAACCTTTGAACCCCAAAAAACAGTGAATATAGCCTTTGTTTCAGGCCCCTACAGGGGTCGTCCCTGGCCCCGTCACTTTTTCGCCCCAATTTTTTTTTACCACGTGCTATAGACCTCCACAGCACCCCCCACGATCGTTTTCGGCCCCTAAACACCTTTTAGGATCCCACTTATGGCCTCTTCCAAATAGGGGAAAAATAGCCTTACATGCAATCGTCTAAGGCCTTCTTATCATCCCTCATATTACCTTTTCACTCCAAATCTTTGGTCTAGGTTCCTATTTTTACCTTATGGGCAACTTCGTCGATGTCTGGGATTTTTTTTCCAGGACCCCTTAACCCCAAAAAACAGTGAATAAATAAGCTTTGTCTCAGGCCCCTAGAGGGGGTGTCTCGGGCCCCGTCACTTTTTCGCCCCGTTACTTTTTCGCCCCGTTTTTTTACCGCTTGCTATGGACCTCCACAGCACCCCCCACGATCGTTTTCGGCCGCTAAACACTTCTTAGGATCCCTTTAATGGCCTCTTCCGTAGTGATGAAAAACAGCCATATATGCAATCGTCTAAGGACTTCTTATCATCCCTCATATGACTTTTTCACCGTTAATTCTGCGGTCTGGGTTCCTATTTTCAACTTACGGGCACCCCGGCTGATTTCCGGGATTTTTTATTTCGGGACCCCTGAACCCCTAAAAAGAGTGAATAATAATAGGCATATTTTTTAGGCCCCTAGAGGCGCTATCCCAAGCCCCGTCACTTTTTTGCCCCATTTTTTTACCTCGTGCTATGGACCTCCACAGCATCCCGTACGATCGTTTTCGGCTACTAAACACCTGTTAGGATTCATCTGATGTCCTCTTAAAGAGAGCGGAAAAATAGCCTTATATGAAATCGTTTAAGGCCTTCTTATCATCCCTCGTATGACCTTTTCACCCCGAATCGTTTGGTCTGGGTTCCTATTTATATCTTACAGGCACCTCGGTCGATTTCTGAGATTTTTTTTCGGGACCCCTGAACCCCAAAAAACAGTAAATAATAATAGCCTTTGTTGGGGGCCCTCAGAGGGGCCGTCATGGGCCCCTTCACTTTTTTGCCCCGTTCTTTTACCACGTGCTATGGACTTCCATAGCATCCCTTACAGTTGTTTTCAACCCCTAAACACCTCATAGGATCCTTGTGATATCCTCTTTTAAAGAGGGGAAAAACAACCTTATATACAATAGTCTAAGGCCTTCTCATCATCCCTCATATGACCTTTTCACCCCTAATCCTTTTGTCTGGGTTCCAATTTTTACCTTACGGGCACCCCGGTCGATTTCCAGGATTTTTTTTTCCGGGACCCCTGCACCCCAAAAAAAATGAATAATAGCCTTTGTTTTAGGCCCCCAGGAGGGGCCGTCCCGATCCCCTTCAAATTTTCTCCCTGTTTTTTAACCACATGCTATGGACCTCCACAGCACCCCGCACGCACGTTTTCGGCCCCTAAACAACTCTTAGGATCGCTCTTATTGCCTTTTCTAGAGAGGGGAAAAAGAACCTAATATGCAATCGTCCAAGACCTTCTTATCATCCCTTATATGACCTTTTCTCCCCGAATCCATTGGTCTGGGTTCCTATTTTTACCTTACGAGCACCCTGGTCGATTTCTGGGATTTTTTTTAGGACCCCTGAACCCCAAAAGACAGTGAATAATGATAGTCTTTGTTTGAGGCCCCCGGAGGGGCCGTCCGCAGCCCCATCACTCTTTCTCCCTATTTTTTTTACCACGTTCTATGGACCTCAACAGCACCAGCCATGATCGTTTTCGGCCCCTAAACACCTCTTAGGATCACACTTATGGCCTCTTCCAGAATAGGGAAAAACATACTTATATGCAATCGTCTAAGGTCTTCTTATCATCCCTCATATGACCTTTTCACCCCGAATCCTTTGGTAAGGTTTCCTATTTTTACGGGCACCCATATCGATTTCCGAGATATTTTTTTTCCGGGACCCATGAACCAAAAAAAATAGTGAATAATAGCCTTTGATTCAGGCCCCCGGAGGGGCCGTCCCAGGCCGTGTCACTTTTTCGCCCGATTTATTTACCACGTGACATGGACCTCCACAGCAACCCCCACGATCGTTATCGGCCCCTAAACACCTCTAAGGATCCCTCTTATGGCCTCTTCAAGAGAGGGGAAAAACAGCCTTATATGCAATCGTCTAAGGCGTTCTTATCATACCTCATATGACCTTCTCAACTCGAATCCATTGGTCTGGATTCCCATTTTTACCTTACGGGCACCCTAGTTGATTTCTGGGATTTTTGTAGGAGCCCTGAACCCCAAAAGATAGTGAATAATAATAGCCTTTGTTTCAGGCCCCTAGAGGGGCCGTCCGGGGCCCCATCACTTTTTCGTGCTATTGTTTTACCATGTGCTATGGACCTCCACAGCACCCCCTATAATCGTTTTCGGCCCCTAAACACCTCTTAGGATCACTCTTATGGCCTCTTCCAGAATAGGGAAAAACATACATATGTGCAATCGTCTAAGGCCTTCTTATCATCCCTCATGTGACCTTTTCACCGCGAATCCTTCCCAAAAAACAGTGAATATAACCTTTCTTTCAGACCCCCACAGGGGCCGTCCCGGGCCCTGTCACATTTTCACCCTGTTTTTTGACCACGTGCTATGGACCTCTGCAGCACCCCCCACGATTCAACTTGAGGATAATGCTATGGACCACGTGCTATTGATGCCTAGATGTGATGGACCATTCAAGATTTTGCAAAAAGTTGGTGATAATGATTATCAACTTGAGGTACCAGGTGAATATGGAGTCCATGCTACTTTTAATATAGGTGATTTGTCTCTATGTGTGCCTGATGAACAACTTCGAAGTTTGAGGACAAACTCTTTTGAAGAAGGGGAGGATGATGTAAGTGATGGCAAAAGTGACACTACTAATTTAATTGATGTCAGTGCTATGAATAATGATAATATTAGTGATATCACTGCAATCAACAACTTCGACGGTGGTAATATTAATTGTAATATCAATAGCAAGGATGCAACCATGGGTGAAATAATTGCATATGGTGATATAAGCTATATGGGTGAATCAAGGGTAGGGATTTGTGTGTGCATGATCACTTAACAATAAGTGGCACGCAAATCAAGGCAAGAAATGGTGGATTTTTGGGAACAAGATGGTTTTTTCCAATGAGTTTTTTCCCACTGGGTTTTTATCATTTTTGGCTTTGAGTTTGTTATTTTGTGGAGTCTTGGTCATCATAATTATGTTAAAATACATGGAGGACAGATTCTTGAAGGTTTCTTGATTAAAAGATTGGATTTTGTAGCATTTCTTGAAGTTCTTGAAGAAGTCTTGAAAATTGCGCAAAAACAACGAGCAACAAATGGCGAGTTTTTTGGCGTTTTTTTTAATCTTGGGCAGCAAGTAATTTTTGTAATTTTAGCTTAAAATTTGATGATTATCATGTTAGTTAATTATTTAGTCAAGTTGTTAGGATATTTTCTTGATTAGTTAGTTAGTTAGAGTTTGTTAGGCAAGATAAGATCAAGTGCAAGTTGCATGATGATGTGGCAATCTTATCTTGAGTTTGTTGAGCAACGTGTGCAAGTGGCACAAGTGGGCCGAATTTCCTAGTGTTTCATGTGTTTATTTTGTTGTTTTTAGTTAGGATTTTGTTGATGATTATACCTATAAATAATCTTAACAATAGGTTGTAATTAATTAAGTTGGAATTGAATAAAAGTTTTGTTTTGTTTACTTGAAAACTAAAAACAATTCGAAAATCCTAAGAGTTGGTGATCAAGTTCATTATACTCTTGCATAGATTATTTAGTAGCTTTGAGGGTGCTTAGGCTTTAATCAAAGGACTAATTAATCAACCTAAATTTGAGAATCTTGGTGACTTGGTCTTTATAGGTTCGAAAATTTAGTCTATTTCCTTGTGAGTTTTTGTTTGCACGAAAATTCACATCAGAACCCCCCATGATCGTTTTTCGGCCCCTAAACACCTCTTAGGATCCCTTTTATGGCCTTTTCTACAGACGGGAAAAAAAAGCCTTATATTCAATTGTCTAAGGCCTTCTTATCATCCCTCACATGAGTTTTCACCCTGAATCCTTTGTTCTAGGTTCCTATTTTTACCTTACGGACGCCCCAGTCGATTTCCGGGATTATTTTTTCAGGACCCTTGAACCCCAAGAAACCAGGAGTAAATAGCCTTTATTTAAGGCCCCCAGAAGGGCCGTCCCAAACGACGTCACTTTTTCTCCAAGTTTTTTTACCACATGCTATGGACCTCCACAGCACCCCCGACGATAGTTTTCGGCCCCTAAACACCTCTTAGGATCCCATTTATGGCCTATTCTAGAGAGGGGGAAAAAAGCCTTAAATGCTATCGTCTACGGCCTTCTTATCATTCCTCATATGACCTTTTCACTCCGAACCCTTCGGTCTGGGTTCCTAATTTTTCCTTATGAGCACCCCGGATGATTTTCGGGATTTTTTTTCCGGGACCCCTGAACCCCAAAAACCAGTGAATTAATAGCCTTCGTTTCAGGCCCCCAATGGGGCCGTCCCGAGCCCCGTCACTTTTTCTCCTTGTTTTTTTACCACGTTCTATGGACCTCCACAGCACCCCCACGATCGTTTTCGGGCACTAAACACCCCTTAGGGTCCCTCTTTTGGGCTCTTTTAGAGAGGGGAAAAGCAACCTTATACGTAGTCGTCTAAGGCCTTCTTATAATCCCACATATGACCTTTCACCCCGAATCCCTTGGATTGTTGTCTTATTTTTACCTTACGTGTATCACAATCAATTTCCGGCATTTATTTTTTCCGGGACCCTTGACCCTGAAAAAGTCATAGAGGGGCTGTCTTGGGCCCTGTCACTTTTTTGCCTTAACCCCAAAAAGTAGTGAATAAATAGCCTTTGTTTTAGACCCCTAGAGGGGTTGTCCCGGGCCCTGTCACTTTTTTGCCTCTTTTTTTTACCACGTCCTATGGACCTCCACAACACCACCCACGATCGTTTTCGGCCCCTAAACACCTCTTAGGATCCCTCTTATGGCCATTTCCAAAGAGGGGAAAAATAGACTTGTGTGCAATTGTCTAAGGCCTTCATATCATCCCTCATATGACCTTTTCACCCCGAAGCCTTTTGTCTGGGTTCCTATTTTTACCTTACTGGAAACCCGGCCACTTTATGGTTTTTTTTTTTTTTTTTTTTTTTTTTTTTTTTTTTTTTTTTTTTTTTTTTCCGGATCCCCTGAACCTCAACAAATAGTGAATAGTAATTGCCTCTGTTTCAGGCCCTCGGAGGGGCCGTCCCAGGCCCCGTAAATTCTTCGCCACATCTTTTTACCACATGCTATGCTCCTCCAAAGCACCCCCACGTTTGTTTTTGGCCCCTACACACCTCTTAGGATCCCTCTTATGGCCTCTTCTACAGAGGGGAAAAACAGCCTTATATGCAATTGTCTAAGGCCTTCTTATTATCCGTCATATGACCTTTTCACCCCAAATCCTGTGGTTTGGGTTCCTATATTCACCTTACGAGAACCCCGGTCAATTTCCGAGATATTGTTTCTAGGACCCCTGAAAACCAAAATACAGTGAATAATAATAGCCTTTATTTCTGCCCCCACGAGCCCCGGAGGGGCCGTCCCGGGAACCGTCACTTTTTCGCACCGTTTTTTTACCACATGCTAGGGACCACCATAGCACACCCCACAATCGTGTCCGGCCCCTAAAAACCTCATAAGATCCCTTTTATGTCCTCTTCCAGAGAGGGGAAAAACAGCCTTATATGCAATCGTCTAAGGCCTTCTTCTCATCAGTCATATGACCTTTTCACTCCGAATCCTTTGGTCTGGGTTCTAATTTTTACCTTACGGCCACCCCGGTCGATTTCTGGGATTTTTTTTTTATTCCGGGACCCCTGAACCTCATAAAACAGTGAATAAATAGCCTTTGTTTCAGGCCCGTGAACGGGCTATCCAGGGCCGCGTAACTTTTTTGCCTCTTTTTTTTACCACCTCCTATGCACCTCCACAACACCCCCCACGACTGTTTTTGGTCCCTAAACAGCTCTTAGGATCCCTCTTATCGCCATTCCCAGAGAAGGGAAAAAACAGACTTGTATTCAATCGTCTAAGGCCCTTTTATCATCCCTCATGTTGTTTCTATAGGAACACTGCAAGAGGGGGGGGTGAATTGCTGTGTGGAACTTGTATGCGGAATTTAAACTATTTTGAGCGAATTAAAGAGTACGAGTGATATATTTATGAGAAAAACTTCCTTGGCCCTAAGGAAGAAAACTCCACTTCTATTATAGGCCTGTAACAGTTATTACAACCTAAATTCTCTAATTTCCCTCGTCAGTTCCTGTAAGAACTTGATTCTCAATTCTCACTCTTTATCTCTCGCTTCTCTTTCTCTTTTTCTCCACTCTTCTCTAGTTCTCACACTTCTCTTTTTCTCACTAATTACAACTCAATTCTGACTCTAATACATTGAAAAGACCTTTTAAACTGGACTGGAACAACAACATCAAAACATGTACTCGTTAAATACTCAATGTGTTCTATGATCTTCTTCACTTCTTCTTCTGAATTTCTTGGAGTATTTATAGAATGGTTCTGGCTTGTAATCTTCAGTCTTCAACCACGTTCTCTGCTCGTCCACTACTCCACGATTTCTTCCACTATCCCAAGTATGTAGACCACGAAAATAGGTCTTTTGACTTGACTAATTTAACCGCTTTATTCTTGCCCATGAACCCATGACTTTATTCCTACAATCTAGGACGCTTAACAACTTTTCTTGACTTGTTAAAAACCCTAGATGCCGTTTTTATTCTTCAGCAAAATCAGCCCAATAAATTAACCTAGACCACTTCGTAGGATAGATTCGTAACTTGCTTTTAGGTTTGATGTTCCAATCTGATTTGAGTCTCCAATGTAATTACTAAGTTCCTAGAAGATTATGCTTTGAATCTTCTTGGAGATTCTCTTCTCTTTACCAAGACACTTCATGTGGATGTCTTGTCTTTGTTCGCCTGTTCCTGTAGGAACAGATCTATTCTCGCAGCTTGTTCCTACATAACTGTGTTACCAAGGAACTTCTTTTCTTTCTTCTGTGTTCCTTTGCAATATTCTGCCTAGGAACTTCTCCATGAACTTGGTTGTTTAGCTTGTTACGTTCCTTCAATATTGCTCCAAGTTCCTTACACTTTGAACCTGTGAAATCTCATAGGAACTCAAAGTATATATTAGTTAAGCTTGTTTGTGTTAGTCATCATCAAAACTTTACTTTCAATTCATGAGTCAACAATTTCCCCCTTTTTGATGATGACAAACCAAGGCAAACAAGCGTAGAAAAAGATAAACATATAAAGAAACATATTTTGATTTTGATTTTCTGATTTAAGTTAAATATACACTAAGCATAAACTATGACTAGGATTATATACAAGTATATACATAGGAACTTTAACTTTGCAGGTTTTTAATAGAGTGTGATAGAGTGAGAGAGAATTAGGATTCAGATTTGATTTTATTATGCAATGTATGTTGCCGTTCTCTTCCCCCTTTTGGCATCATCAAAATTTAGAACTATGTTCCCTGAGAAACTGATCATCACAGCACCATTATTTCATATAATGGTAGAGACCCCGCTTTTGAAATTTTAATATGTATCTCAAGCAGCAATCTAGCAATATTAGCCATCAAGATGCATCTAAAGAATCAAATTTAGAAGTAGGATTGATACGTTCAAAAATATAAAATAAAGCAAGAAAAAAATTCACTACCCATAACTAATAAGAGTTTTGTTAAAACAAAGAAAAGAGAAACAACGAAAACAAAAGAAAAAGAAAATAAAAAGAAATCCAGAACAAAAGTACAACCACATCGAATAATTTTAAATAAGGAGAGTGCAATGAAGAAGGAATGGGTCATATTGGGCTTAAGAGGCAGGGATGATGCTTAGAAGGAACAGGGTCAGCTGAGGTTTCGTCAGGAACTGAGGTAGGGCTGTGTCCATAGGAACTGAAGTGCTGGGAACTTCGTCTTCTGGTGCATCTTCTTCAACGTGAGTTCCTCCTTCGCCTTCAGCAGCAGCAGTTTCAGCAGGTGTTGATGGAGTTCCTTTCGCACTTTTAAGCTCTGCAAGGCATGCCATTACTTCTGCATGCTTCTTGTCGCAAGACAACATAAACGAACTCAAGGCCTGTCTCATCATAAAGACTTGACCTTCAACATCCTGCAATTTCTCCTGCAGTTTCTTGAGGAACTGTTCCAACTGCTCTGTCTTCCCAGGGACTAGAACCTCAATCTCAGTAGTTTTAAACCCCTCAGTATCAAGATCAATTTTAGGTGGCTCACTCTCAGACTTGCTAAGGAGTCTCCTACTCTTCCTCACTTTTGATCTCTCTTCTTCCTCCCTCTTATTTTTCTCTTCTAACTTCAAAATCTCAGTGTACCACTGAGTTTGTCCTTTTAAAACACCCAAATTCAGTCCATTCATAAGAGTAACATGAATGTACTGATCCTTCTTCATTCCAACCTTCCCATATCCCTCTAATGGTACATTAAAGCTGTTGAAAATTTTGGTCAGTAAAGTTCCATAACCAACTTTCAATCCACTTGGAACTGTGTGATCCAAGTGAGATATCATCAAGCTTGGGAAATTTACTTGCACATTGAACAAAAGACAATAAATAACCGCACAATCCAATAAGTTAGCTTCATTCCTCTTCTGTGTTCGTGGGAACACAGTTCTCCTAACAAAATTAAACATTAATTTTCCAAGAGGCGAGAGTGAATTATGATCAATTTTGTTCACTCCCTTCTTCCCTCCTAATTCTGTCAAAATCTCATCTTTATTTACTTTCCCAATCTTCAAATTATATCTCCCTTTAAAGTAATTATCATAACCCTCATTTGGAACCTCAAATAACTTAGCCAAATAATCAGCATCAAACGAAATCTCAACATCATTCACGGAACTGGTGATAGTTCCTTTAGCAAATCCATAGTTTTCACAGAATTCGTGGATTGCTCTAGGATACGTATCATCAATTCCATGTTCACTTAGTAATTTAATCCACCCCTGATTGTCTATAACATCTAATAATTCCACATAACCCACCGAACTACACCAATCTAAGTCTAAAAACAAACCCGGAACATACTTACTTGCTTCAACCTCCGTCGTTTTTCCAGAGTCGTCACCAACATCAATGTCTTCTTCCTCATCCATTGGTTCGACTTCGTCCCTTTGTCGTTTTCTCTCAGTCATGGAGGAACTAGGTTTGGGTTCAGATTTGTCAGTGGTTTTTTCGGTTGGTCGCTTTTTGGTTGTGGGGGTTTGGATTTCAGTGTCAATGGAAGATGAGTGTTGAGTATCCATGGTTAGGTTTTTGAGTTTTTGGGGGTTATGAAGAGTGAGAAAGTGAAAGTGAAAGAAAGAGAAAGGGTTTTGACGGTTGAGAATGAGATGTGATGTGAATATTGGGTTGATTAGATGGGTATTTAAGGGAAAAGTGGTGCATGTTAGTGGGATAATAAATTTGGTATATTTTGCAAGTTCCTTCTAAATTCATTCCCCCTATTTACGTGTAATTGGTAGCAAAATTTTGTTCATGGAATGTAAAAATTAAAAATAAATATATACATCCTATAGGGTAGGAATATGAAACAATCATAAACAAAAATTAATTTCTGGAAATTAATTTATGAGGAAAAAATAAAATTAAGGAAAAAATATTTTATGTGAAAAGAAGGAACGTATCGCATACCATCTAATTAATCATCTTTAGACAAGCAATCATGACACTAAGGATAATATTGATAGACATTTGCGATTTATATTAAAGTTCCTGTGGGAACATGCTTTCGCACAAGATTTGTGATGAGAAGTGCACATAGGAACTGTGTTATAAATAATGACGTACCTGGAGGAACTTCATGGCTTTTGTTGCACTTTTATCAATCCGAGTTCCATCCTCATCTTCTCATATCTTTCTCTATTTAATGGCTTTGTTAAGATGTCTGCAATTTGATTTTCTGTTTGACAAAACTCAAGCTTTATCAAACCTTTTTCTACATTATCCTTTAGAAAATGATGACGAATATGAATGTGTTTAACACGTGAGTGGTGAACTGGATCTTTAGAAATACATATAGCACTAGTATTATCACAAAAAATAGGAATGCAATCATAGATAATACCAAAATCCCTTAGTTGTTGTTTTATCCAAAGCACTTGGGAACAACATGCAGCGGCAGCTACATATTCTGCTTCAGCAGTGGATAAAGCAACTGTGTTTTGCTTCTTGGAACTCCAAGAAACTAAACATGTTCCAAGGAACTGAACCATACCTGATGTGCTTTTTCTATTTACCAAGTCACCTGCGTAATCTGCATCTGCAAATCCTGTTAACTCAAATGTGTCACAGTGAGGATAGTATAAGGATAGGTCATCAGTTCCTTTCAAATATCTCAATATCCTCTTTACAGCAGTTAAGTGTGATTCCTTTGGATTAGCTTGGAACCTAGCACAAACACCAACACTGTAAGCAATATCTGGTCTACTAGCAGTTAGGTACAATAAGGAACCTATCATGCCTCTATATAACTTTTGATCCACACTTGTTCCACTGGGATCCTCATCCAATCTGGAGTTTGTTCCCATAGGAGTATGGTTTGTTTTTGATGTTCCCATGCCATATTTCTTGAGAAGTTCCTTTATGTATTTCTGTTGGTGAATGTAAGTTCCTTTTTCAGTTTGTTTGATTTGCAAGCCGAGAAAGAAATTTAACTCACCCATTAAGCTCATTTCAAATTCCCTGCTCATAAAATTAGCAAATTCTTGACACAAGGATTCGTTAGTAGCACCAAATATTATATCATCAACATAAACCTGAACAATGAGAAAATCAGTTCCTTTGGATTTTATAAACAAAGTTTTATCAACTTTTCCTCTTTTAAGACCATTTTCCAAAAGAAACTTTGACAACCTCTCATACCACGCTCTAGGAGCTTGCTTCAACCCATAAAGAGCCTTATCAAGCTTATAGACATGATTTGGAAATTTAGGATTTTCAAAACCAGGAGGTTGTTCCACAAAAACATCTTCATTAAGAAAACCATTTAAGAAAGCACATTTAACATCCATTTGATATAATTTGAAACCCATAAAAGAAGCAATAGCAATTAGGATTCTAATAGCTTCTAACCTGGCAACTGGAGCAAAAGTTTCTTCAAAATCAATTCCTTCTTGTTGATTGTAACCTTTAACTACTAATCTGGCCTTGTTCCTAATGATAGTGCCGTATTCATCTAGCTTGTTCCTGAACACCCATTTTAGTCCAATTACCTTTTGGTGTTCCGGTTGAGTCACAAGGTGCCACACCTTGTTTCTTTCAAATTGATTCAGCTCATCTTGCATTGCTTGGATCCAATCAACATCCTCAAGTGCTTCTATATGATTGCGAGGTTCCATGATGGACAAGAATGCATTAAAGGCACAGAAGTTCCTTACTTGAGATCTGGTCTGAGTTCCCTTCGTAATATCACCAATAATTAGATCCATTGGATGAGACTTTTGGTGTTTCCAAGGTTTTGGCTGGAAGTCTCTGATGGGAACTACTGTCTCTCCAGTTTCTCTAGGAACTTCTTCTGGATCAGTGATGTTTTCTTCATGTTCAATGTTGTGTGGGACTTCATTCACTGTTCCTTCAGGAACTGCCTCGTTCTGTCCTTCAGTGTGGAACTGATCTTCAGGAACTCTTGCTTGTTCCTTGTTGGATGTTAAGTTTTCTTCATCTGGATCTCTTCTAACCAGCCCTATTTCAAAGTCCTCATGTTCCTGCAAAATGTTAGTATCTACACTATTTACATTATAGTTAGTTTCATCAAAAATAATATGTACACTTTCCTCGACACTTAATGTTCTCTTGTTGTAAACTCTATAGGCCTTACTATTAGAGGCATACCCTAGGAACACAGCTTCATCACTTCTTTCATCAAATTTCCCTAAGTTCCTTTTATCATTATTATGGACAAAACACTTACACCCAAATGTTCTAAGGTGAGATACATTAGGTTTTCGTCCTCTAAATAATTCATAGGGAGTTTTATTAGTGATGGGTCTAATCATGACTCTATTTATTATATAACATGCTGTATTCACTGCTTCTGCCCAGAAGTTCCTTGGAAGTCCACTTGCTATGAGCATTGTTCTTGCCATGTCTTCTAAGGTTCTGTTTTTCCTTTCCACAACACCATTTTGTTGAGGTGTTCTTGGAGCGGAAAAATTGTGATCCATGCCATGTTCCCTGCAAAACTCATCAAACTTGTAATTTTCAAATTCCTTTCCATGATCGGATCTCAAATGAATAAGTTGACAACCACTAGATTTTTGAACCTTCTTAGCAAAGCATGTAAATTCATCAAATGTTTCATCTTTACTATGAAGGAACATTGTCCATGTATATCTAGAATAATCATCAACTATGACCAAGACATATAGCTTACTACTTCTACTTTGGACTCTCATGGGTCCACACAAATCCATATGGATAAGTTCCAATGGTCTTGTGGTGCTTACAAGCTTTTTACTTTTAAAAGAATTTCGTACATGCTTGCCTCTAGCACATGCATTACAAACTTTGTCACAGAGGAACTTGACATTAGGTAAACCAACAACAAGTTCCTTTGACCTAAGTTTATCAAGCAAGTGAAGACTAGCATGACCCACACGTTTGTGCCAAAGTAGAGGATCATCCTCAATCACACTTAAACAAGAAAATGTGCATTTGGGGACTTTAAGTAAATCAACCACGTAGGTGTTCCCTTTGCGTCTTCCTTCAAGTACAACTTGATTAGTGTGATTGTTGATGATTTGACAATGCTCATTAGTGAAGCAAACAGAATTCCCTTTATCACAGAATTGGGAAATGCTAAGTAAGTTATGTTTAAGACCATCAACAAGAAAAACATTATCAATTGCATGGGAACTTGACTTTCCAACCTTACCTAGGGCAACTATGTTACCCTTCTGATTATCACCGAACGTCACAGTTCCCCCTGAGTAGGCTGCCAGTGAGAGAAACTTGGATTTGTCGCCTGTCATGTGCTTGGAACAACCGCTGTCGAGATACCACATGTTGTTCCCCCTCACTAGCACCTGCAAAACAGATTAGATGTTAGGTGTAGGAACCCAGGTTTCCTTGGGTTCCTCTGTAGACACATCATCATTAAGTTTCTTAATCCATGTTGGTTTTATGTGTCTAGCATTTACATCTAAACTGGAGTTCCTTATGGAACACTGGTTTTTTAGATGACCCGTGTTCCCACAGAACATACACACCTTGCTACTTGGAAGTTCCACATATTTATTCCGTTTTCCCATTTTCCTTGTATAATTAAAACCGAGACCTTCAGTCCTTTTAGTTTGGGCATTCAATATCCATGTTGGAACTTTGTGTTGACTATCATTTTTGGTTTTTAAATTAGTGAGTTCCTTTTTGACACTATCAAGTTCCTTCGAAAGTTCCTTGATGACTGAATCTTTTTGCGTTCCTTCAGTGAAACTCTCATTTAGTTTAGTCAACTTGTAGCAATTTAGTTCCATAGTGATTTGACTAAGTTCCTTTTGAAAATTTTCAACTTTTGCCTTTAACTTCGCATTTTCATCTAATAAGTCGAAAAATCTTTTCTCAGTTTCAGTTCTATTTAGCCTTAGCCATTCACTATGTTCCTTACGAGTTTGAAGAGCTTTTTCACATTCAGTTTTTACTCGTAATACATTAGTCCAGTTTTTGTGAAATTTTATCACTAGGTCTACTAGTTCATGTTTAGAGAAGGCATCAAGAAGATCAGAATTTGGATATACCTTATTATCGGGTTCCTTGTGGAACTCGTTCCTATCAGTTCTGGCCATCAAGCATATGTTGGCAACTTCTTCATCAGGTTGTTCCTCTTCATCTTCTTCGCTCTCAGAATCTCCCCAGGCTGCTACCATTGCTTTCCTTACATCATTCTTGGAATAAGAAGGTTTGTAGAATTTTTCTTTGACTTGTTCCTTCTTTTCCCTGACATATTCATTGCCCTTGGACTTCCCCTTTTCAGTATCCCATAAGGGACAGTCTTTGATGAAGTGATCTGAGGATCCACACTTATGGCACACGAATTCCCTTTTGTTACTAGTGAATTTTCTGCCCGTGTTCCTATAGGAACTTCGATTCTTGTTGAGAGCCCTTTTGAATCTTCTGACCAGCAACGCAGCCTCATCATCTTCTTCTTCTGATTCGTCACTTTCAGCTTTCAAGGCCAGCCCTTTGCTTCTGGAACTTTCTCCAGTTCCTCCAAGATGCAATTCATGGGTCAGTAAGGAACCAGCAAGTTGTTCAATGTTGTACTTCGTGAAATCCTTTGTTTCCATGAGTGCAGTGACCTTGGCTCTCCATCTTTCATCTTGTGGTAGACTCCTCAGTACTTTCCTAACCTGCTCATCAGTGGGTATATCTTTTCCAAGAGAAGAAAGCTCATTGGTGATGTTAGTAAAACGAGTAAGCATATCTTGTACTGACTCTCTAGGTAACATTTCAAAACGTTCATATTTAGACATTAACAAATCAATTTTAGATCGTTTTACTTCATTAGTTCCTTCATGAGTTACTTGCAATAAATCCCATATTTGTTTAGCGGTTTTGCACCCCATGACACGGTTGTGTTCATGCGGTCCAATACCACAATGTAACAATTTAATAGCACGTGCATTAATTTCCATTTTCTCAAAATCTTCTTTTTCATATTCAGAAATTAACTTAGGAACTGCTTCATTATTAGCGTTAGTTTTTGTTACCTCATAGTCACCTACTTCAATCACTCGCCAAACCTGGTAATTTTCAGCCTTGATGAAAATCTCCATTCGATTCTTCCAATAAGTATAAAACTTTCCATCAAACATGGGTGGTCTTTGAGTTGAGTAACCTTCCTCCAACTTCTCGTGAGTGTTCATCTTCAGGATCCCTCTTCAAGGTTGCTTGAATTTCCCGAGTTCCTGCTCTGATACCAAGTGTTGTTTCTATAGGAACACTGCAAGGGGGGGGGTGAATTGCTGTGTGGAACTTGTATGCGGAATTTAAACAAATTTAAACGAATTAAAGAGTACGAGTGATATATTTATGAGAAAAACTTCCTTGGCCCTAAGGAAGAAAACTCCACTTCTATTATAGGCCTGTAACAGCTATTACAACCTAAATTCTCTAATTTCCCTCGTCAGTTCCTGTAGGAACTTGATTCTCAATTCTCACTCTTTATCTCTCGCTTCTCTTTCTCTTTTTCTCCACTCTTCTCTAGTTCTCACACTTCTCTTTTTCTCACTAATTACAACTCAATTCTGACTCTAATACATTGAAAAGACCTTTTAAACTGGACTGGAACAACAACATCAAAACATGTACTCGTTAAATACTCAATGTGTTCTCTGATGTTCTTCACTTCTTCTTCTGAATTTCTTGGAGTATTTATAGAATGGTTCTGGCTTGTAATCTTCAGTCTTCAACCACGTTCTTTGCTCATCCACAACTCCATGATTTCTTCCACTATCCCAAGTATGTAGACCAGGAGAATAGGCCTTTTGACTTGACTAATTTAACCGCTTTATTCTTGCCCATGAACCCATGACTTTATTCCTACAATCTAGGATGCTTAACAACATTTCTTGACTTGTTAAAAACCCTAGATGCCGTTTTTATTCTTCAGCAAAATCAGCCCAATAAATTAACCTAGACCACTTCGTAGGATAGATTCGTAACTTGCTTTTAGGTTTGATGTTCCAATCTGATTTGAGACTCCAATGTAATTACTAAGTTCCTAGAAGATTATGCTTATAATCTTCTTGGAAATTCTCTTCTCTTTACCAAGACACTTCATGTGGATGTCTTGACTTTGTTCGCCTGTTCCTGTAGGAACAGATCTATTCTCGCAGCTTGTTCCTACATAACTGTGTTACCAAGGAACTTCTTTTCTTTCTTCTGTGTTCCTTTGCAATATTCTGCCTAGGAACTTCTCCATGAACTTGGTTGTTTAGCTTGTTACGTTCCTTCAATATTGCTCCAAGTTCCTTACACTTTGAACCTGTGAAATCTCATAGGAACTCAAAGTATATATTAGTTAAGCTTGTTTGTGTTAGTCATCATCAAAACTTTACTCTCAATTCATGAGTCAACAATTTCCCCCTTTTTGATGATGACAAACCAAGGCAAACAAGCGTAGAAAAAGATAAACATATAAAGAAACATATTTTGATTTTGATTTTCTGATTTAAGTTAAATATACACTAAGCAAAAACTATGACTAGGATTATATACAAGTATATACATAGGAACTTTAACTTTGCAGGTTTTTAATAGAGTGTGATAGAGTGAGAGAGAATTAGGATTCAGATTTGATTTTATTATGCAATGTATGTTGCCGTTCTCTTCCCCCTTTTGGCATCATCAAAATTTAGAACTATGTTCCCTGAGAAACTGACCATCACAGCACCATTATTTCATATAATGGTAGAGACCCCAATGTTGGAATATTAATACGTAGCTCAGCAGCAATCTAGCAATATTAGCCATCAAGATGCATCTAAAGAATCAAGTTTAGAAGTATGACTGATACGTTCAAAAATATAAAATAAAGCAAGAAAAAAATTCACTACCCATAACTAATAAGAGTTTTATTAAAACAAAGAAAAGAGAAACAACGAAAACAAAAGAAAAAGAAAATAAAAAGAAATCCAGAACAAAAGTACAACCACATCGAATAATGTTAAATAAGGAGAGTGCAATGAAGAAGGAATGGGTCATATTGGGCTTAAGAGGCAGGGATGATGCTTAGAGGAACAGGGTCAGCTGAGGTTTCGTCAGGAACTGAGGTAGGGGCTGTGTCCATAGGAACTGAAGTGCTGGGAACTTCGTCTTCTGGTGCATCTTCTTCAACGTGAGTTCCTCCTTCGCCTTCAGCAGCAGCAGTTTCAGCAGGTGTTGATGGAGTTCCTTTCGCACTTTTAAGCTCTGCAAGGCATGCCATTACTTCTGCATGCTTCTTGTCGCAAGACAACATAAACGAACTCAAGGCCTGTCTCATCATAAAGACTTGACCTTCAACATCCTGCAATTTCTCCTGCAGTTTCTTGAGGAACTGTTCCAACTGCTCTGTCTTCCCAGGGACTAGAACCTCAATCTCAGTAGTTTTAAACCCCTCAGTATCAAGATCAATTTTAGGTGGCTCACTCTCAGACTTGCTAAGGAGTCTCCTACTCTTCCTCACTTTTGATCTCTCTTCTTCCTCCCTCTTATTTTTCTCTTCTAACTTCAAAATCTCAGTGTACCACTGAGTTTGTCCTTTTAAAACACCCAAATTCAGTCCATTCATAAGAGTAACATGAATGTACTGATCCTTCTTCATTCCAACCTTCCCATATCCCTCTAATGGTACATTAAAGCTGTTGAAAATTTTGGTCAGTAAAGTTCCATAACCAACTTTCAATCCACTTGGAACTGTGTGATCCAAGTGAGATATCATCAAGCTTGGGAAATTTACTTGCACATTGAACAAAAGACAATAAATAACCGCACAATCCAATAAGTTAGCTTCATTCCTCTTCTGTGTTCGTGGGAACACAGTTCTCCTAACAAAATTAAACATTAATTTTCCAAGAGGCGAGAGTGAATTATGATCAATTTTGTTCACTCCCTTCTTCCCTCCTAATTCTGTCAAAATCTCATCTTTATTTACTTTCCCAATCTTCAAATTATATCTCCCTTTAAAGTAATTATCATAACCCTCATTTGGAACCTCAAATAACTTAGCCAAATAATCAGCATCAAACGAAATCTCAACATCATTCACGGAACTGGTGATAGTTCCTTTAGCAAATCCATAGTTTTCACAGAATTCGTGGATTGCTCTAGGATACGTATCATCAATTCCATGTTCACTTAGTAATTTAATCCACCCCTGATTGTCTATAACATCTAATAATTCCACATAACCCACCGAACTACACCAATCTAAGTCTAAAAACAAACCCGGAACATACTTACTTGCTTCAACCTCCGTCGTTTTTCCAGAGTCGTCACCAACATCAATGTCTTCTTCCTCATCCATTGGTTCGACTTCGTCCCTTTGTCGTTTTCTCTCAGTCATGGAGGAACTAGGTTTGGGTTCAGATTTGTCAGTGGTTTTTTCGGTTGGTCGCTTTTTGGTTGTGGGGGTTTGGATTTCAGTGTCAATGGAAGATGAGTGTTGAGTATCCATGGTTAGGTTTTTGAGTTTTTGGGGGTTATGAAGAGTGAGAAAGTGAAAGTGAAAGAAAGAGAAAGGGTTTTGACGGTTGAGAATGAGATGTGATGTGAATATTGGGTTGATTAGATGGGTATTTAAGGGAAAAGTGGTGCATGTTAGTGGGATAATAAATTTGGTATATTTTGCAAGTTCCTTCTAAATTCATTCCCCCTATTTACGTGTAATTGGTAGCAAAATTTTGTTCATGGAATGTAAAAATTAAAAATAAATATATACATCCTATAGGGTAGGAATATGAAACAATCATAAACAAAAATTAATTTCTGGAAATTAATTTATGAGGAAAAAATAAAATTAAGGAAAAAATATTTTATGTGAAAAGGAGGAACGTATCGCATACCATCTAATTAATCATCTTTAGACAAGCAATCATGACACTAAGGATAATATTGATAGACATTTGCGATTTATATTAAAGTTCCTGTGGGAACATGCTTTCGCACAAGATTTGTGATGAGAAGTGCACATAGGAACTGTGTTATAAATAATGACGTACCTGGAGGAACTTCATGGCTTTTGTTGCACTTTTATCAATCCGAGTTCCATCCTCATCTTCTCATATCTTTCTCTATTTAATGGCTTTGTTAAGATGTCTGCAATTTGATTTTCTGTTTGACAAAACTCAAGCTTTATCAAACCTTTTTCTACATTATCCTTTAGAAAATGATGACGAATATGAATGTGTTTAACACGTGAGTGGTGAACTGGATCTTTAGAAATACATATAGCACTAGTATTATCACAAAAAATAGGAATGCAATCATAGATAATACCAAAATCCCTTAGTTGTTGTTTTATCCAAAGCACTTGGGAACAACATGCAGCGGCAGCTACATATTCTGCTTCAGCAGTGGATAAAGCAACTGTGTTTTGCTTCTTGGAACTCCAAGAAACTAAACATGTTCCAAGGAACTGAACCATACCTGATGTGCTTTTTCTATTTACCAAGTCACCTGCGTAATCTGCATCTGCAAATCCTGTTAACTCAAATGTGTCACAGTGAGGATAGTATAAGGATAGGTCATCAGTTCCTTTCAAATATCTCAATATCCTCTTTACAGCAGTTAAGTGTGATTCCTTTGGATTAGCTTGGAACCTAGCACAAACACCAACACTGTAAGCAATATCTGGTCTACTAGCAGTTAGGTACAATAAGGAACCTATCATGCCTCTATATAACTTTTGATCCACACTTGTTCCACTGGGATCCTCATCCAATCTGGAGTTTGTTCCCATAGGAGTATGGTTTGTTTTTGATGTTCCCATGCCATATTTCTTGAGAAGTTCCTTTATGTATTTCTGTTGGTGAATGTAAGTTCCTTTTTCAGTTTGTTTGATTTGCAAGCCGAGAAAGAAATTTAACTCACCCATTAAGCTCATTTCAAATTCCCTGCTCATAAAATTAGCAAATTCTTGACACAAGGATTCGTTAGTAGCACCAAATATTATATCATCAACATAAACCTGAACAATGAGAAAATCAGTTCCTTTGGATTTTATAAACAAAGTTTTATCAACTTTTCCTCTTTTAAGACCATTTTCCAAAAGAAACTTTGACAACCTCTCATACCACGCTCTAGGAGCTTGCTTCAACCCATAAAGAGCCTTATCAAGCTTATAGACATGATTTGGAAATTTAGGATTTTCAAAACCAGGAGGTTGTTCCACAAAAACATCTTCATTAAGAAAACCATTTAAGAAAGCACATTTAACATCCATTTGATATAATTTGAAACCCATAAAAGAAGCAATAGCAATTAGGATTCTAATAGCTTCTAACCTGGCAACTGGAGCAAAAGTTTCTTCAAAATCAATTCCTTCTTGTTGATTGTAACCTTTAACTACTAATCTGGCCTTGTTCCTAATGATAGTGCCGTATTCATCTAGCTTGTTCCTGAACACCCATTTTAGTCCAATTACCTTTTGGTGTTCCGGTTGAGTCACAAGGTGCCACACCTTGTTTCTTTCAAATTGATTCAGCTCATCTTGCATTGCTTGGATCCAATCAACATCCTCAAGTGCTTCTATATGATTGCGAGGTTCCATGATGGACAAGAATGCATTAAAGGCACAGAAGTTCCTTACTTGAGATCTGGTCTGAGTTCCCTTCGTAATATCACCAATAATTAGATCCATTGGATGAGACTTTTGGTGTTTCCAAGGTTTTGGCTGGAAGTCTCTGATGGGAACTACTGTCTCTCCAGTTTCTCTAGGAACTTCTTCTGGATCAGTGATGTTTTCTTCATGTTCAATGTTGTGTGGGACTTCATTCACTGTTCCTTCAGGAACTGCCTCGTTCTGTCCTTCAGTGTGGAACTGATCTTCAGGAACTCTTGCTTGTTCCTTGTTGGATGTTAAGTTTTCTTCATCTGGATCTCTTCTAACCAGCCCTATTTCAAAGTCCTCATGTTCCTGCAAAATGTTAGTATCTACACTATTTACATTATAGTTAGTTTCATCAAAAATAATATGTACACTTTCCTCGACACTTAATGTTCTCTTGTTGTAAACTCTATAGGCCTTACTATTAGAGGCATACCCTAGGAACACAGCTTCATCACTTCTTTCATCAAATTTCCCTAAGTTCCTTTTATCATTATTATGGACAAAACACTTACACCCAAATGTTCTAAGGTGAGATACATTAGGTTTTCGTCCTCTAAATAATTCATAGGGAGTTTTATTAGTGATGGGTCTAATCATGACTCTATTTATTATATAACATGCTGTATTCACTGCTTCTGCCCAGAAGTTCCTTGGAAGTCCACTTGCTATGAGCATTGTTCTTGCCATGTCTTCTAAGGTTCTGTTTTTCCTTTCCACAACACCATTTTGTTGAGGTGTTCTTGGAGCGGAAAAATTGTGATCCATGCCATGTTCCCTGCAAAACTCATCAAACTTGTAATTTTCAAATTCCTTTCCATGATCGGATCTCAAATGAATAAGTTGACAACCACTAGATTTTTGAACCTTCTTAGCAAAGCATGTAAATTCATCAAATGTTTCATCTTTACTATGAAGGAACATTGTCCATGTATATCTAGAATAATCATCAACTATGACCAAGACATATAGCTTACTACTTCTACTTTGGACTCTCATGGGTCCACACAAATCCATATGGATAAGTTCCAATGGTCTTGTGGTGCTTACAAGCTTTTTACTTTTAAAAGAATTTCGTACATGCTTGCCTCTAGCACATGCATTACAAACTTTGTCACAGAGGAACTTGACATTAGGTAAACCAACAACAAGTTCCTTTGACCTAAGTTTATCAAGCAAGTGAAGACTAGCATGACCCACACGTTTGTGCCAAAGTAGAGGATCATCCTCAATCACACTTAAACAAGAAAATGTGCATTTGGGGACTTTAAGTAAATCAACCACGTAGGTGTTCCCTTTGCGTCTTCCTTCAAGTACAACTTGATTAGTGTGATTGTTGATGATTTGACAATGCTCATTAGTGAAGCAAACAGAATTCCCTTTATCACAGAATTGGGAAATGCTAAGTAAGTTATGTTTAAGACCATCAACAAGAAAAACATTATCAATTGCATGGGAACTTGACTTTCCAACCTTACCTAGGGCAACTATGTTACCCTTCTGATTATCACCGAACGTCACAGTTCCCCCTGAGTAGGCTGCCAGTGAGAGAAACTTGGATTTGTCGCCTGTCATGTGCTTGGAACAACCGCTGTCGAGATACCACATGTTGTTCCCCCTCACTAGCACCTGCAAAACAGATTAGATGTTAGGTGTAGGAACCCAGGTTTCCTTGGGTTCCTCTGTAGACACATCATCATTAAGTTTCTTAATCCATGTTGGTTTTATGTGTCTAGCATTTACATCTAAACTGGAGTTCCTTATGGAACACTGGTTTTTTAGATGACCCGTGTTCCCACAGAACATACACACCTTGCTACTTGGAAGTTCCACATATTTATTCCGTTTTCCCATTTTCCTTGTATAATTAAAACCGAGACCTTCAGTCCTTTTAGTTTGGGCATTCAATATCCATGTTGGAACTTTGTGTTGACTATCATTTTTGGTTTTTAAATTAGTGAGTTCCTTTTTGACACTATCAAGTTCCTTCGAAAGTTCCTTGATGACTGAATCTTTTTGCGTTCCTTCAGTGAAACTCTCATTTAGTTTAGTCAACTTGTAGCAATTTAGTTCCATAGTGATTTGACTAAGTTCCTTTTGAAAATTTTCAACTTTTGCCTTTAACTTCGCATTTTCATCTAATAAGTCGAAAAATCTTTTCTCAGTTTCAGTTCTATTTAGCCTTAGCCATTCACTATGTTCCTTACGAGTTTGAAGAGCTTTTTCACATTCAGTTTTTACTCGTAATACATTAGTCCAGTTTTTGTGAAATTTTATCACTAGGTCTACTAGTTCATGTTTAGAGAAAGCATCAAGAAGATCAGAATTTGGATATACCTTATTATCGGGTTCCTTGTGGAACTCGTTCCTATCAGTTCTGGCCATCAAGCATATGTTGGCAACTTCTTCATCAGGTTGTTCCTCTTCATCTTCTTCGCTCTCAGAATCTCCCCAGGCTGCTACCATTGCTTTCCTTACATCATTCTTGGAATAAGAAGGTTTGTAGAATTTTTCTTTGACTTGTTCCTTCTTTTCCCTGACATATTCATTGCCCTTGGACTTCCCCTTTTCAGTATCCCATAAGGGACAGTCTTTGATGAAGTGATCTGAGGATCCACACTTATGGCACACGAATTCCCTTTTGTTACTAGTGAATTTTCTGCCCGTGTTCCTATAGGAACTTCGATTCTTGTTGAGAGCCCTTTTGAATCTTCTGACCAGCAACGCAGCCTCATCATCTTCTTCTTCTGATTCGTCACTTTCAGCTTTCAAGGCCAGCCCTTTGCTTCTGGAACTTTCTCCAGTTCCTCCAAGATGCAATTCATGGGTCAGTAAGGAACCAGCAAGTTGTTCAATGTTGTACTTCGTGAAATCCTTTGTTTCCATGAGTGCAGTGACCTTGGCTCTCCATCTTTCATCTTGTGGTAGACTCCTCAGTACTTTCCTAACCTGCTCATCAGTGGGTATATCTTTTCCAAGAGAAGAAAGCTCATTGGTGATGTTAGTAAAACGAGTAAGCATATCTTGTACTGACTCTCTAGGTAACATTTCAAAACGTTCATATTTAGACATTAACAAATCAATTTTAGATCGTTTTACTTCATTAGTTCCTTCATGAGTTACTTGCAATAAATCCCATATTTGTTTAGCGGTTTTGCACCCCATGACACGGTTGTGTTCATGCGGTCCAATACCACAATGTAACAATTTAATAGCACGTGCATTAATTTCCATTTTCTCAAAATCTTCTTTTTCATATTCAGAAATTAACTTAGGAACTGCTTCATTATTAGCGTTAGTTTTTGTTACCTCATAGTCACCTACTTCAATCACTCGCCAAACCTGGTAATTTTCAGCCTTGATGAAAATCTCCATTCGATTCTTCCAATAAGTATAAAACTTTCCATCAAACATGGGTGGTCTTTGAGTTGAGTAACCTTCCTCCAACTTCTCGTGAGTGTTCATCTTCAGGATCCCTCTTCAAGGTTGCTTGAATTTCCCGAGTTCCTGCTCTGATACCAACTGTTGTTTCTATAGGAACACTGCAAGAGGGGGGGTGAATTGCTGTGTGGAACTTGTATGCGGAATTTAAACAAATTTAAACGAATTAAAGAGTACGAGTGATATATTTATGAGAAAAACTTCCTTGGCCCTAAGGAAGAAAACTCCACTTCTATTATAGGCCTGTAACAGCTATTACAACCTAAATTCTCTAATTTCCCTCGTCAGTTCCTGTAGGAACTTGATTCTCAATTCTCACTCTTTATCTCTCGCTTCTCTTTCTCTTTTTCTCCACTCTTCTCTAGTTCTCACACTTCTCTTTTTCTCACTAATTACAACTCAATTCTGACTCTAATACATTGAAAAGACCTTTTAAACTGGACTGGAACAACAACATCAAAACATGTACTCGTTAAATACTCAATGTGTTCTCTGATGTTCTTCTTCACTTCTTCTTCTGAATTTCTTGGAGTATTTATAGAATGGTTCTGGCTTGTAATCTTCAGTCTTCAACCACGTTCTCTGCTCGTCCACTACTCCACGATTTCTTCCACTATCCCAAGTATGTAGACCACGAAAATAGGTCTTTTGACTTGACTAATTTAACCGCTTTATTCTTGCCCATGAACCCATGACTTTATTCCTACAATCTAGGACGCTTAACAACTTTTCTTGACTTGTTAAAAACCCTAGATGCCGTTTTTATTCTTCAGCAAAATCAGCCCAATAAATTAACCTAGACCACTTCGTAGGATAGATTCGTAACTTGCTTTTAGGTTTGATGTTCCAATCTGATTTGAGTCTCCAATGTAATTACTAAGTTCCTAGAAGATTATGCTTAGAATCTTCTTGGAGATTCTCTTCTCTTTACCAAGACACTTCATGTGGACGTCTTGACTTTGTTCGCCTGTTCCTGTAGGAACAGATCTATTCTCGCAGCTTGTTCCTACATAACTGTGTTACTAAGGAACTTCTTTTCTTTCTTCTGTGTTCCTTTGCAATATTCTGCCTAGGAACTTCTCCATGAACTTGGTTGTTTAGCTTGTTACGTTCCTTCAATATTGCTCCAAGTTCCTTACACTTTGAACCTGTGAAATCTCATAGGAACTCAAAGTATATATTAGTTAAGCTTGTTTGTGTTAGTCATCATCAAAACTTTTCTTTCAATTCATGAGTCAACACCTCATATGACCTTTTCACCCCGAATCATTTGGTCTGGGTTCCTTTTTTTACCTTACGGAGAACCCGGTCAATTTCTGGGTTTTTTTTCAGGCCCCCAGAACCTCAAAACAAAGTGAATAATAATAGCCTTTGTTTCAGGCCCCCGGAGGGGCCGTCCAGAGCCTAGTCACTTTTTCGCCCCGTACATTTACCACGTGCTATGGAACTCCACTGCACCTCCCACGATCTTTTTCAGCCCCTAAACACCTCTTAATATCCCTCTTATGCGCTCTTCTAGATAGGGGAAAAACAACCTTGTATGCAATAGTCTAAGGCCTTCCGATCATCCCTCATATGACCTTTTCACCCCGAATCCTTAGGTATGGGTTCCTGTTTTTACCTTATGGGAAACCCGATCAATTTCTAGGTTTTTTTTGTAGGAGCCCTGAACCCCAAAAACAGTGAATATAGCCTTTGTTTCAGGCCCCCGTCACTTTTTCGCCGTATTTTTTTACCACTGGACCTCTATAAGACCCCCCACGATCGCCTAAGGCCTTCTTATCATCTCTCAGATGACCTTTTCACAATGAATCCATTGGTTTGGCTTCCTATTTATACCTTACGGGTACCCCGGTCGATTTCCGGTATTTTTTTTTGGGACTCATGAACCCCAAAAAATGGTGAACAATAGCCATTGTTTTAGGCCCCCGCCGGGGCCGTCCCGGGCCCCATCACGTTTTCGGCCCGCTCTTTTACCACGTGCTAAGGACCTCCACAGCACCCCCCATGATCGTTTTCGGCCCCTAAACACCTCTTAGGATCTCTCTTATGGCCTCTTCTAGAGAGGGGAAAAACAGCCTTATATGCAATCGTTGAAGGCCTCCTTACCATCCCTCATATGACCTTTTCACCCCGAATCCTTATTTCTTGGTTCCTATTTTTACCTTAAAGGCAACGCAGTCGATTTCCAGGATTTTTTTTCAGGACCCCTGAACCCCAAAAAAAATGAATAATAGCCTTTATATCAGGCCGCATAAATTCATTGCCCCGTTTTTTTACCACACGATATGGACCTCCTCAACACCGCACAAGATCGTTTTCGGCCCCTAAACACCTCTTAGGATCCCTCTTATGGCCTTTTCCAGAGAGGGGAAAAACTACCTTTGTTGCAATCATCTAAGGACTTCTTATTATCCCTCGTATGACCTTGTCACCCTAAATCCTTTGGTCTGGGTTCCTATTTTTACCTTACGGGCACTCCGGTCGATTTTCGGGGTTTATTTTCTGGGACCTCTAAACCCCAAAAAATAGTGAATAAATAACCATTGTCTCAGGCCCCCCGGAGGGGACTTTCCGTGCCCCTTCAATTTTTTGCCCTGTTTTTTGTACAATGTGCTATAGACCTCCACCACACCCTCCACGATCATTTTTGGGCCCTAAACACCTATTAGGATCCCTCTTATGGCCTCTTCCAAAGAGGGGAAAAACAGCCTTATATGCATTCGTCTAAGGCCTTCTTATAGTCCCTCATATGACCTTTTCACCCCCAATCCTTTGGTATGGGTTCCTATTTTTACCTTACGGGCACCTCAGTCCATTTTCGGGATTTTTTTTTCCGGGACTCATGAACCCCATGAAATAGTGAATAAATAGCCTTTGTTTTAGGCCCCTAGAGGGGCTGTCCCGGGCCCCGTCACTTTTTCGCCTCTTTTTTTTACCACGTCCTATGGACCTCCAGAGCACCCCCCACAATCGTTTTTGGCGCCTAAACACCTCTTAGGATCCCTCTGTTGGCCATTTCCAAAGAGGGGAAAAACAGACGTGTGTGCAATCGTCGAAGCCTTCATATAGTCCCTCATATGACCTTTTCAACCCGAAGCCTTTGGTCTGGGATCCTATTTTTAACTTACAGGAAACCCGGTCAGTTTCCGGGTTTTTTTTTCGGGTCCCCTGAACCTCAACAAATAGTGATTAATAATAGTCTTTGTTTCAGGCCCCCGGAGGGGCCATCCCAGGCCCCGTAAATTCTTCGCCCCGTAAATTCTTCGCCCTGTTTTTTCACCACGTGCTTTGGACCTCCTCAACACCGCCCACGATCATTTTCGGCCCCTAAACACCTCTTAGGATCCCTCTTATGGCCTTTTCTAGAGAGGGGAAAAACTAATTTATGTGCAATCATCTAAGGAATTCTTATCATCCCTCACATGACCTTGTGACGACCCTGAATCCTTTCGTTTGGGTTCCTATTTTTACCCTACGAGAAACTTGTCAATTTCGGGTTTTTTTTTCGGGTCACCTGAACCTTAACAAACAGTGATTAATAATAGCCTTTGTCTCAGGCTCCCGGAGGTGCCATCCCGGGCCCCATCAATTTTTCGCCACATTTTTTTACCACGTGCTTTGGAGCTCCACAGCATCCCCCATGATCATTTTCGGGCCCTAAACACCCCTAAGGATTTCTCTTATGGCCTCTTTCAAAGAGGGGAAAAACAACCTAATATGCATTCGTCTAAGGCCTTCTTATCATCCCTCATATGACCTTTTCACCCCCAATCCTTTGGTTTGGGTTCCTATTTTTACCTTACGGGCACCCCGTTTGATTTCAGGGATTTTTTTTTCTCGGGACACCTGAACCCCATAAAACAATGAATAAATAGCCTTTGTTTCAGGACCATGGAGGGGTTGTCCCGTGCCTCGTCAAATTTTCACACCGTTTTTTAGCACGTGCTATGGACCTCCACAGCACCCCCCCCCCCCCCCGCCCACGATCGTTTTCATCCCCTAAACCCCGGTTAGGATCCCTCTTATGGCCTCTTCCAGAGTAGGGAAAAAAAGCCTTATAAGCAATCATCTAATGACTTCTTATCATCTTCAATATGACATTGTCACCCGGAATCCTTTGGTCTGGGTTCCTATTTTTAATTGATGGGCGTCCCGGTCGATTTCCGGGTTTGTTTTAAAGACCCCTGAACCCTAAAAAATAGTAAATAATAGCCTTTCTTTTAGGCCCGCGGAGGGGGCGTCTTGGGCCCCGTCACTTTTTCGCCACGATTTTTACACGTTCTATGGACCTCCAAAGCACCACCCACGATCGTTTTCGGCCCCAAAACACCTCTTAGGATCCCACTTATGGCCTCTTCCAGAGAGGGGAAAAACAACCTTATATGCAATCTTCTAAGGCCTTCTTATCATCCCTCATATGTCCTTTTCACCCCGAATCCTTCCAAAAAAACAGTGAATATAACCTTTCTTTCAGGCCCCCAGAAGGGTCGTCCCGGGCCCTGTCACATTTTCACCCTGTTTTTTGACCACGTGCTATGGACCTCCAAAGCACCCCCCCACGATTGTTTTCTGCCCCTAAAAACCTCTTAAGATCCCTCTTATGGCCTCTTCTAGAGAGGGGAAAAACAGCCTTATCTATAATCGTCTAAGGCCTTCTTATAGTCCCTCATATGACCTTTTCACCCCGAATCATTTGAGTTGGGTTCCTATGTTTACCTTAAAGGCAACCCAGTCGATTTCCAGGATTTTTTTTCGGGACCCCTGAACCCGAAAAAACAATGAATAATAGCCTTTATTTCAGGCCCCATAAATTCATTACCCCGTTTTTTTACCACGTGCTATGGACCTCCTCAACACCGCCCACGATCTTTTTCGACCCTTAAACACCTCTTAGGATCCCTCTTATGGCCTTTTCTAGAGAGGGGAAAAACTTCCTTTTATGCATTCATCTAAGGACATCTTATCATCCCTCATATGACCTTGTCACCCTGAATTCTTTGGTCTGGGTTCCTATATTTACCTTACGGTCACTCCGGTCGATTTCCGGGATTATTTTTCCAGGACCTCTAAACCCCAAAAAACAGTGAATAAATAGCCATTGTCTCGGGCCCCCTGAAGAGGCCTTCCCATGCACCTTCAATTTTTCACCCCATTTTTTGTACCATGTGCTATAGACCTCCACCACACCCCCAACGATCATTTTCGTGCCCTAAACACCTATTAGGATCCCTCTTATGGCCTATTCCACAGTGGGGAAAAACAACCTTGTATGCATTCATCTAAGGCCTTCTTTATCGTCCCTCATATGACCTTTTCACCCCCAATCCTTTGGTCTGGGTTCCTATTTTTACCTTACGGGGACCTCGATCGATTTCCGAGATTTTTTTTCCCGGAACCCATGAACCCCATAAAATAGTGAATAAAATAGCCTTTGTTTTAGGCCCCTGGAGGCCCATCACTTTTTCGCCTCTTATTTTTACCACGACCTATGGACCTCTAGAGCACCCCCCCCCCCCCCCCCCCCCTCTTNCCCCCCCCCAAGATCGTTTTTGGCACCTAAACCCGTCTTAGGATCCCTCTTATGGCCATTTCCAAAGAGGGGAAAAACAGACTTGTGTGCCATCCCGGGCCCCATCAATTTTTCGCCACATTTTTTTACCACGTGCTTTGGACCTCCACAACATCCCCCACGATCATTTTCGAGCCCTAAACACCTCTAAGGATTTCTCTTATGACCTCTTCCAAAGAGGGGAAAAACAACCTAATATGCATTCGTCTAAAGCCTTCTTATCATCCCTCATATGACCTTTTCACCCCCAATCTTTTGGTTTGGGTTCCTATTTTTACCTTACGGGCACCCCGTTCAATTTCTGGGATATTTTTTTCTGGGACACCTGAACCCCATAAAACAATGAATAAATAGCCTTTGTTTCAGGCCCATGGAGGGGTTGTCCCGTGCCTCGTAACTTTTTCACACCGTTTTTTAAGCACGTGCTATGGACCTCCACAGCCCCCCCCCCCCACCCCAACGATCGTTTTCATCCCCTAAACCCTGGTTAGGATCCCTCTTATGGCCTCTTCTAGAGAAGGTAAAAAAAAGCTTTATAAGCAATCATGTAATGACTTCTTATCATCCCTAATATGACATTGTCACCCTGAATCCTTTGGTCTGGGTTCCTATTTTTACTTGAGGGGCATCCCGGTCGATTTCCGGGTTTTATTTTTCGAGACCCCTGAACCCTAAAAAATAGTAAATAAAAGCCTTTCTTTTAGGCCCGCGGAGAGGGCGTCCTGGGACCCGCCACTTTTTCACCACGATTTTTACACGTTCTATGGACCTCCAAAGCACCCCCCACGATCGTTTTCGGCCCCAAAACACCTGTTAGGATCCCACTTATGGCCTCTTCCAGAGAGGCGAAAACAACCTTATATGCAATCGTCTAAGGCCTTCTTATCATCCCTCATATGTCCTTTTCACCCCGAATCCTTCCCAAAAAACAGTGAATATAGACTTTGTTTCAGGCCCCCAGAGGGGCCGTCCCGGGCCTTGTCACATTTTCACCCTGTTTTTTGACCACGTGCTATGGACCTTCACAGCACCCCCCACGATTGTTTTCTGCCCCTAAAAACCTCTTAGGATCCCTCTTATGGCCTCTTCTAGAGAGGGGAAAAACAGCCTTATCTATAATCGTCTAAGGCCTTCTTATAGTCCCTCATATGACCTTTTCACCCCGAATCCTTTGGATTGGGTTCCTATTTTTACCTTAAAGGCAACCAAGTCGATTTCCAGGATTTTTTTCGGGACCCCTGAACCCCAAAAAACAATGAATAATAGCTTTTATTTCAGGCCCCATAAATTCATTGCCCCGTTTATTTACCACGTGCTATGGACCTTCTCAACACCGCCCACGATCGTTTTCGGCCACTAAACACCTCTTCGGATTCCTCTTATGGCCTTTTCTAGAGAGCGGAAAACTTCCTTTTATGCAATCATCTAAGGACATCTTATCATCCCTCATATGACCTTGTCACCCTGAATTCTTTGGTCTGGGTTCCTATTTTTACCTTCTGCCACTCTGGTCGATTTCCGGGATTTTTCCGGGACCTCTAAACCCCAAAAAACAGTGAATAAATAGCCATTATATCGGGCCCCCCGAAGGGGCCTTCCCGTGCACCTTCAATTTTTCGCCCCTTTTTTTGTACCATGTTCTATAGACCTCCACCACACCCCCCACGATCATTTTCGGGCCCTAAACACCTATTAGGATCCCTCTTATGGCCTTTTCCACAGAGGGGAAAAACAACCTTATATGCATTCATCTAAGGCCTTCTTTATCGTCCCTCATATGACCTTTTCACCCACAATCCTTTGGTCCGGGTTCCTATTTTTACCTTACGGGGACCTCGGTCGATTTCCGGGATTTTTTTTCCCGGAACCCATGAACCCCATAAAATAGTGAATAAAACAGCCTTTGTTTTATGCCCCTGGAGGCCCGTCACTTTTTCGCTTCTTTTTTTTTACCACGTCCAATGGACCTCTAGACAACCCCCACGATCATTTTTGGCGCCTATACACCCCTTAGGATCCCTCTTATGGCCATTTCCAAAGAGGGGAAAAACAGACTTGTGTGCAATCGTCTAAGGCCTTCATATAGTCCCTCATATGACCTTTTCACGCCGAAGCCTTTAGTCTGGGTTCCTATTTTTACCTTACAGGAAACCCGGTCAGTATCTGGGTTTTTTTTTCGGGTACCTTGAACCTCAACAAATAGTGAATAATGATAGCCTTTGTTTCAGGCCCCCGGAGGGGCCATCCCGGGCCCCTTCCCTTATTCGCCCCGATCTTTTTCCACGTGCTATGGACTTCCACAATACCCCTTACTATTGTTTTCGGCCGCTCTACGCCTCTTAGGATCTCTTTCTAGAGAGGGGAAAAATAACCTTATATGGAATTGTCTAAGGCCTTCTTATCATCCCTCATATGACCTTTTCTCCCCGAATCCACTAGTCATGGTTCCTATTTTTACCTTAAAGGTAACCTGGTCGATTTCTGGGATTTTTATTTTCAGGAGCCCTGAACCCCAAAAGACATTGAATAATAATAGCCTTTGTTTCGGGTCCTAGGCCCCGTCACTTTTTCGCCACGATTTTTACACATTCTATGGACCTCCAAAGCACCCCCACGATTGTTTTCGACCCCAAAACACCTCTTAGGATGCCAATTATGGCCTCTTCCACAGAGGGGAAAAACAGCCTTATATGCAATCGTCTCAGGCCTTCTTATCATCCCTCATATGTTCTTTTCACCCCGAATCCTTCCCAAAAAAAAGTGAATATAACCTTTGTTTTAGGCCCCCCGAGGGGCCGTCCCGGGCCCTGTCATATTTTCACCCTGTTTTTTGACCACGTGCTATGGACCTCCAAAGCACCCCCCACGATTGTTTTTTGCCCCTAAAAACCTCTTAGGATCACTCTTATGGCCTCTTCAAGAGAGGGGAAAAACATCCTTGTATGCAATCGTCTAAGATCTTCTTATAATCCCTCATATGACCTTTTCACCCCGAATCCTTTTGAATGGGTTCCGATTTTTACCTTACGGGCGCCCCTTTCGATTTCCTGGACCCTTGAACCCCAAAAAACCGTGAACAATAGCCTTTTTTTTTTTGTCCCCGGAGGGGCCGTCCCGTGCCCCATCACTTTTTCGCCCCGTTTATGTACCACGTGCTATGGACCTCCACAGCACCCCCATGATCATTTTCGGTCGCTAATTAAACACCTCTTAGGATCACTCTTATGGCCTCTTCCAAAGAGGGGAAAACTACATTATATGCAATCGTCCAAGGACTTCTTTACATCCCTCAGATGACTTTTTCACCTCGAATCCTTTGGTCTTGGAGCCTATTTTTACCTTACGGGCACCCCGGTCGATATCCGGGATATTTTTTCTGGGACCCTTGAACCCCAAAAAACAGTGAATAAATAACCTTTGTTTCAGGCCCCTATAGGGGGTGTCCCTGACCTTGTCACTTTTTCGCCCCATATTTTTACCGTGTGCTATGGACCTTCACAGTAACCCCCCCCCCCCCCC